>OZ020309.1:49583832-50183832 GCA_963971305.1 Arcuatula senhousia
ATGTCTTAAGTCCGAAAGGGAAAAACAAAACCTGTAAACATGAATGAGAGTGAGATTGGAATGCCCAATTCTAGTTCTTTTATTTGTTTCTTTATAACTGTATGTGGTACCACTAGGGCATCCTAATGTAAAAAGTCGGAAAGGACAAAGACAAATCCAGTAAACACGAACGAGATTTTAATGTCACTTTTGTTATTTTATTTGCTTCTTTATTACCGTATCAGGTCAACCTCGAGAAATGAAGAATCCGAATATATTCAGCAAAATAATGTTATAGAACGACAAAATAATACATTGTAATACGTGTAGTGTTGTTTTGTGCGTGTGTGTTTTATGTTGTTATGTGGTTTGTTTTGTTGTGATGATTTTTTGTCTGCCGGTTTTGTCTTTGTCTTTACGGTTTTATGATACTGATTACCCATTTGGTACACCTTTGCTTCTTTCGGGCTCTCTGTTGGTGCTAACAATTATGACATTCAATCTCTGTATTGGATTTCTCAATTGCAAAAAAAATCCACATAAACAGTGCTTTATTGCAGGGTCATCAAAATGTATCACTAAACCTCTTTCAGTTCTGTTGACTTTAATACTAACGGCAATAAAATCTGGCCTCCAGAAATATTTCGATTGTTGTTATTCTAGAAATTACGTCGATAAAATGTGGAAACCGAACAATTTAAAAGAACTATTGGAGATTCTTACCTCAAAATCAGTTCCATCTTGCAACAACTTCAAAATTTTCCATTTCTCCACTCTTCGCACTTCTTTTCCGCATAAGTAATTCGAATCACGATTGGCACGGCTAATTAATCTCAGCTTTTTTAAAAAGCTGGAAAACGCAGGTAGTAAGACTTACTTTGTCATCAATGAGTCTTAGGAAAAGAATATATACAGAAGACCTAATAATCGACATGCTCAATTTTCTTATCGACACCATATTTGTTCATTTGGTGAACGTGTTTTTCAGCAAACAATAGGGATTCCAATTGGCACTTATTGTGCACCTTTGCTTGCTGATTTGTTTCTTAATCATATGAAGCAGACTTCTTACAATCTCTTCTGTGGAAAAAAGATCGTAGACTTGCTCTCTCTTTTTACCTCACGTGCCGTTATATTGATGGTGTCCTTTCACTGAACAATTCTCGATTTGGCGACTTTCTCCATCTCATATATCCTCAGGAACTTGAGATAAAAGACACAACAGATTTTAGACTTCAACTACTCAATCGTCAACTTTCCATTCTTGTGTAGTCATTCCGTCTGCTCCTGCTTGTAGAAACTCGTTTCACAGTTGATCATTTCTACAGAGCTTGCAGGAATTACATCGATTTTCTGAGCAGAGCGTCACGTTCTTGAGTGAAGACAACAACCGTTGAGCAACAAAGCCTTGTGCTAGCAATATAGCGTAAGCTCTGCCTAAAAGGAAAACATGTCCAAACATTTTATAATTTGATGTTAAAGCATCAAAATGACGTCATAATTCTTGTGGTTTTAGCAAAAATAGACATTTAGCATTAAAAAATTTTGTAGTTTTCAAGGTACATTTTAGAGCAGAAACCTGATCCGCATACGAGAAACAAGTTCATATTTTAGAAAGGTTTATATAAACCATATAAACAATCTGTAAAAATATTAAGTTCTTTCATGTGTGCGGAGACATCTTTCTAGTCCAAAATGTATCTTTAAAATGCTGAAAATTAATGTAAATTGGCGATTTTCTGAATGATGGCCCGTTTCATTTCATTTTTTACCAAAACATAAAGTTTAAGAATTAAAAAATATATTCAGTTTCCCATTTTTGGATATGTTTTCAGCATCTGACAACAGTATTCAAAGGTTAATACTTAGATAAAATTTAAGGCCAAAAATATGCAGGCCTTATCGCCCCTACTCCAGACCTTTTGATTCTCAAATTTTTGTGGGATTTGTGGACCTTTTCAAATTAGAAATTTTCGGGGAAACGTTAGTAACATCGTTTTTGCAGGCAAAAACAAACTTTAATTATTATATATTCTCAGTTTTGTAATTTTTCAGTGTTTAATAAAGCTGCTTTTCTGATTTGCTCCTGCAGTTATTTGTTTCCTTTAACAAAAGATTTTACCTTCTAACAGGGTAACCGTAAATTGGGATATTTTCATATAGTTTTATTTTGGTTTATTTGGTGCCTCACCTTAATATGCCAAAATTTAAAAAAGCATTGAATTAATGTACTTGCAACAATTGATAGATGTGACATGTTGACAAAAATAGTAGATATTGAGCATGTTGAGTAAAAAAGAAACAAGGCATTGAGTAACAATGTAAATAATGATAAAAAATCCCTTAGTAATGTCATTTTGCATTTCTTAATGAACATAATTAATGTTTACTGATTTAATATACAAACATGTAATATAATTACTTGTTTGTCATATCATCAATAGACATCAAATGTCTTGTTGTTAAAAGCCTAAATATTTACTAATTAGCTTGAGTTTGAAAACAAACATACTCTTATTAATGTTAAAGAGTTAAATTGTTAATATTAATTTAATTTACTTATTATTGTATAGATGATGTGAAAAGTGCCAAAATAATACACACCAAAAATGAACATGACCACTTTGATCAAAAACCGCCAAAATATACCAATTTAAGGCATACAGAATTGATAACTGAGTTATGATCAGTTGTAGTCATATAAATCATTGTAGAACGTGAAATATTTAGAAAATAAAAAAAAACATATTATAAATAAAGGTAATAACAAAACTACCGAACTTGAATGATCAATCTCATAGTCCAGAGAAAATGACAAAAACGAATCAGTCATAACGGAGAACTGGTGGATCGCAATGGTCCTGACTTGGTACAGGCACTTCAAACGAAATGGTGGGTTAAACCAGGTTTTATGGCGCCAAACCTCCCTCTTCCATTGCGATCTTAGGATCCGGTAATGACCATAGAACACAACACAGCTGTGAGACACAATAAGGATATTGAGGTGATCATCTCAGTACAGCAGACCAGTCAAACACTAATTAAAGCAATTAACTATCATATCTTTTAACTCAATTTTGAACTTTTCTACTAGTGGCTGATAACGAAGAAAGAATTTTTTTAGTGATCGTATGAGACGTATTTTCTTATATCCCTGCTTCAAAAGTCGGTCACGAAGAAACCGGTGTCTGATCAAAAAATCTGTAAAATGTGTGCAAGCTCTGGCATATCGAATAAGTTGAGAAATATAAACACCGTAAGCAGGAAAAACATACACAATATATAATTTTATAAATACTAGAAACGTTTTAAATGAATTTGTTATGGTACATGTATAACTTAAACAATACTAATTGATAAAGCTATGATGGTTTTAGTCCCGTTATTGATTCATTCTTGTGTGTTCATCACTAACAATAACATGTTGTCAGAAAAATAAATGCAGAAAAGTACATTACCGTATATACTTCTGTCTTGCAATAAAAAGAACTTTCCAAAATAAACAATTTCTGTCACGAATATCAATTCTACATTTCTAAGAACACTTCATTGCTATAATGGTTTCTCCCCGATTATTAGCGACGAAAAGTTTAGTGTAGTCTTTGTTGAAGCAGATGCCACCTATTCCTTTAAAGTTGTCATTGGTAATGGTAATGTCTTGTTTCAGGTCTGGTGTCAGTCTGTATATCACACCGGTTTCCTCTCCTCCTACATGCACGTATCCTTGTCTGTCAGTGACGATTGACCTTACAGTGCGTTCTTCTGGCAGGGCATATCTATGTATTTCCTTCAATATATTCTTATCGATTGATATTATGTTGCCTGATGAGATTGATGCTATTAAAGTGTTGTCTTTTGTAAAATTCATATAATCGATGATACCTGTGTAATTTAACCCTACTTGTTTAATTTTAACACCATTTGTATCCAACATCAAAATTTTACGCGTTTCTCCCACATAAATATGTTTTTCTGTGGCAGCGATTCCCAGTGTTAAATAATTGACATCAACTGCAACAATTTTACCCGGTTTAAGGTTTCTTTTGTCAAGATATTGAATTGATTTGATGTCACAGAGATTTACGACGTACTTCCCAGCCCCCGGGATCTCTGTGATGTCATATGGTTTATGTCCAATCACGACTGTCTGTAGAAGCCGTCCATCTTCACTGTAAACTAGAATAGCTTTACTTGAATTATAACAACAAAGAAGCAGCTTGCCATCGTCAGTACACATCATACCAAGGATGTTTGGGTTATCTGTCGTCTTGAAACTTGACACACAGTCAAATTGGGATAGTGGTCTGTTAGTATGTGGTACGATTGCCTGGGCTGATTTCTGTTTTGGCGGTACGTACTTGGTTGTACATGGGGCTGTTGTTGTTTTTATGGATCCTTATGACTGTGTCGGATCCGAACTTTCTTTGAACACTATAGAGGACTTTTGTGCTTGTGACATCATCTTGTTTATAATACCCTCTGTTTCCATAACTTGTTGCTTTAGATAGTGACTGAAAATGAAAATTTGTTTGTTGGTACCATGGTCCTTAAAGAATTGAATTTGCTTCATGTTTTCTTTTACATTATCCTTTTCATTCTGGATATCAGTATTTATAATTGACGTGTAATTTTCTTTATCTTTGTGCTTTTGGTTTAATTCCGACAAGAGCACCCTTTCCATATTTTCTATTTTTTTTAAAAACTTTGACTTTTCCGATTCGATTTTTTTCTTGATTTGACTGCATCGCTCTTTAAAGGATAAAGCATCACCTCTTATCTCTTCATCAAGCTTTTCAAGAGCTTCGCTAATGGTTTCGAATTGTGTTTTCGGCTCCGTAAGCATTGAACGGTCTATTTCTCTGCATGCCACTTCAAGGGCGATTACTCCGTCACATAAACGGTGTTCTTCTGCTAAGCATGCGTGGCAAAAAACTTTATCGTGCGGTGAGCAAAAATACTCGACACTGATATCAGGGTGGCGTGGACAATTCTGAAACTTTGATATATCAGAAGGCAAATGGCGAGCATCTTCTAACTTAAACAAATTGTGGTTTCTTGTAAGTTTTAAAGAGGCATGGTAGTCACTGCAATCGCTGCAAAGTGTTTCCTGGCAGTCTGTACACCATGTAGTGCCTTGTGATGTTTTCTTCTGGGATTTACATGGATCACAAATAGTGTTGTTATAGTTGGATGCCATTTTAGGTGCGTCTATTTAAAAGAAAAATATACTTAGTCTATCATTTCAAAATATTGTAATAAAAATCTACCGAAAGAATATTTAATGTGAAACAAACTTGCAACCAAAAGCAAGACACATAACTTCAATAATGTTTTTGAAGCACGTTTATGTTAAAACGCTCTTACGCATGTGTTGGAATGTCAAACATGACACCAATATCTGAACATTTTAATCCTAACGCAGAAAACATGAATATTTTTGTTCTTGTAATTCTAATAAAGGAATGCTTACCACTTGGTATTAAAAGCAACTCTTTTAGCTAGGCAGGGTCTACTGCGTACTCATATCAAAAGACGTGGTAATCTTTCTGGAAAGAAACAAGTACATTAAAGAGACAAACGTATATATCTAGTCATTTATAAATAAAAGTTCAGCGAAGTGGCTTTCGTATCAACTTCAACCCTTTTTATGTTTTAACGAAAATGGATTTTTTTTCAGTTTGAGTCGTTCCTGTTTATCTGTTGTATAAACTAAATAGTCCATCAGCCAACTCTGAAAAGACGTCATATTTAAAAGTTGAGTGGATACCCCCGTAGACCGAATTTTTATGGTACAAAAATTTAGTATTACATCTAAGCTTCATAATTCCAAATGTTATACTTGTATAAAATATGCGGAAAATAGCGTAAAAATAATTTTTCTGGACCCTCTGGTGAACAATTGAAAAGTAGTCATTCATTTATTTTCAATAAACTGAACATGGGGTTGAAAACTTCAATTACTGTTTTATAAATCTATAGTATGCATAGGGATTATTGACTTAGGAAAAGAATTTGCATCATAACAATGTCTAAAAAAGATATTTTTTAGATTTAAAATTGCTAATTATTAGGTTCAAAATTTCCCTATTTTTACAATTTGCGAATGTCTTCCTATGACTTCGCACGTATCACAGGTACAATTTACTCAACAAGATTCACCTAATTACAATGGTCACAATTAAAAATATTAAAACCACCAGGATTTGATAAAAACAGTGTTTTACAGAAAAATCCATTTTAATGTCCATGTGCGGATTGTAATGGTTTGACCGATATAATTATTAAATGTGAAGGTCACTTTTTCTATTTTAAGAATCAATATTTTTTATGATTTTAAGTCATTTCTATTGTATTTTTTTTAAAACCAACATAAAAGAAGTTATATTACAGTAAAGGTGATTATTTACATTATTGAAAACAAAGTTATAACCAATTAATCACGTTTTCTTGTTTTTGGCCTGTTAGACTTTACTTTAGGTCAGGTGCGTTTGACTTTATTTATACTTATATGAAATATTTACATTACTTTTTTACTTATAACTTATCTATTCTTTATTTTTGGCGACAATTTATATCGAGCTGTCGCCTTAAAATAATGTAACGATGTCGTTTTGTAAATTTAGGTTTTTTTCCAATTCTATTGTTATGAAATCAAAGAATGGATGAGGGGGTTGGTGTTTTCCTAAAATAATATTATGAATCTGAATTTTGATGAAAAATATTTAAGTAACAGAGGATAAAATATTTTGAAGAAGGATTTCTGCCATATAGAATAATGCAAATAATGAAAACAAAAATTTGTCTCGAGACACCTTTATGAAAAAAATAATTGTCTGATCGGAACAAACCCACCCCCCTCTTTTCGTGGTAATGGTCTGTCTCATAAAAAAAGAGTACTAGAAGACAAGAAGTCCTCATTGATGATGGATTTTTACAATACTGCATTCCATTTTAAAGATTTAACAGCAATGTCATCTCATTCCTAAACATTCCCAAAGAATCCGCCACATACACAGACGAACAATTAGGATTTTTCGAACGATTGCTGTTGTTAAGAATCAAAAGCACACCAAAGTTCCTCAGGCAATACTGGTACTGGTCAGCTGTTAATGAATAGAAAATAGTGCTGAAGCTTTTTCCATTGCAAAGGGCACGTTGATCTTCATGTACCAGCATATGCTCTTAACCTTGAAGTGTCTGTTCCCATAGAAAGTTTGTATCCGTTTGCTCAGTTACTTTGCCCCAAACGATGTCAGAATTTTGTATTTTTATCTATAAAGTATTCTCTTAACAGGAAGTAGTTGAGTAATTCCTTAACTCTATTAAGAAATATAGAGTTAATTTACATAAAAATTGAGACGGAATACTTAATAACTTTGCAGAGCGACGCTCGATTTAAGAAGACGAACAATCAAAAAGTGAGCCTATGTATGTCGCTTCTGTCTAATGTTACTGGCGACACACAAAGAATACAAGCATTTTAGGTCTACAGAAACTTATATCATTAGTGTACCATTATTTCTTTTTTATGTAATATCATGAAAAATGGGAAACACTGAAATCAGCAAAGTTAAAAACCACACAAATAGTAAGATTACAGTATTCGCATTTTAACACAAAATCAGGACAAGTAGTATTCTTTGATTTTTTTAGAAATTTTGAATGAAGTATAAGACGGGACATATTGTACTCGTGGAGAACTAGACTAGCTGTCTCTTTTTATCTCGCGTTCCGTTATACAAGTATTGATAATGTCCTTTCACTGAACAATTCTCTATTTGGTGACTTTCTCCATCTCATATATCCTCAGGAACCTGAGATAAGGGACACAATGGATTTTAGGAAGTCTGCTTTATATTTAGATTTATACATCTCGTAATTGACTTCTTCAACAAAGCTCTATGACAAACGTGATGACTTCAACTTTCCCTTTTTGTGTAGCAACATTCCGTCCGCTCCGGCTTATGAAGTGTTCGTCACAGTTGATTCGTTACTCCAGAGCTTGCGGCAATTACATCGATTCCTTGGCAGAGCGTCACGTTTGACACAGAAAAGGCTAACACAGGGTTATGTTGCTCCACGGTTGCTGTCGTGCACTCGTAGAAAATCTCTCAAATGAGTGCAGATGTTGGTTTGTCTTAGAAATTTGTTTTGTCTTCCTTGACCAGATTTGACACACTGAATTGAAAATTAGCAACACGACGGATGTGCTATAGCAGCCAAAAACCGCTTACTCTTCCGGAGCACCCGAGTTAATTCTTGTTACGACTTGAGTTGGCGTTTTTGATTTCCGTTCGGTTGATTTTGTGTTTTGTGTTTCTTCGTGCTGTTCTTGTTCATGTTTACCGGTTTTGTCGTTGCCCTTTCGGACTTTTGACACTTGAATGCCCTATTTATGCCTGTTTGCTTCTTTCAATTCATTCGTCGGTTAGCACAATCACTAACTTCAATGGTTTGGTGATCTCAACTTTGTTTAGTTAACTTCTTTCTGGGAAAAATTGACCAAACTCTACGAAATTGCTCAGCAGCATAAAAAAGTTCACAATAAAAAGGCCTGTTTTTCAAAATATATTTAGTTACGATTGTAATGAGAGTTTCTTTTTTTTTTTTTTTAGAAGTACGCTTATTGCTTTGAATTTCGTTAAAATCTAGATTCTTTAGAAGACGGTACAGGAAACAACTGCCAACAATGAAGAAGCTAAAATAAAATATGGATCTTCAAAGTATTTACAAATATACTAGTAGTAATTTCAAAAGGCAAACAATCATAACAAAGCGTCAAATAAATTGAAAAAAAAGATCCATATAGAACTTTATTAATTGGCTGGCATATTTCCTCGATAAGAGTAACTTTGTATCCCTTTTGTAACTAAGTGCAACAAACGGTCAAACATGCAGTGCCATTATTGTATACATGTTGTATGCTGCCTTGCAAAATGATCCAAAATGCACATGTACGTGTAATTATGGCAACTTTTAAACGACAATTAAGACTAAAGTTCTTATATTCTGATACTATAGTTTCAAAAAGGTCAAATATATAAACTAAAATTGAAAAATATATAATGAAACACATTATGTTGATCATTTGTATTTACACATGAAAAAAATATAGATTTCAGGCGACTGGGGCTACATTTATAAATACCGAAACTTTTCAACCGGTACCACAAATATTTTAATGGAATTGTTTTATTTAATTTGTTATGTTGTAGGTAGATTCTTTCCACAAAATATTCCACCTAGCTATCCTATTTTTTTATGAAATGAAAAAAGAAAATGAAAAAAAAACTCATTTTAGTCATTCCTTGTATTATCTCCCTTTAAGACTTCTTTGAGTGAAAATTTTAACAAACTTTTGTCTGTCGTTGGTTGTCTGGACAACATTTAATATGTTAAAAGTTTTCTTTTCAATAATATTGTAGTAGACTTAGTATAATAGAATGTTTTATAAGGGTTGAAATTTTTTGACAGTTTATAGTACCCCTAAAGGGGCCTATGTTATACCAGTTTCCGCATCTTTTTGCAAAGTATAACAAGTTGCAAAATAAAGTTCACATGTTTGTCTTTTGATTTCTGCAATAAAAAATCGGTCTACAGGGGTATCCACTCAAATTATTTTTTTCCGGACCTGGCTGATGGACTAAAATTGATTCCACTTGTATTTCAAAAATGAACTTGCATGTACAACAGAAATTACGAACAGTCTTGTAAGATATTTAAACGAACAATGACCTTTAAATTTGATTGCTGTCATAGGTTACGGCAAATTTTCACTTCATTCGGTCCTATGTCTAATCAAAGTACTGAAAGTACTGGTAGCCGGGGTAATCTACACATTTCAAATTGTTCATTGTAGCAAAAAATAAAAATGAAAAGCTACTTTTTGTAAGAGGAATTTTCACAAGGATTTCAATGAAAAAAAAAATTGAGAATCGAACCAAAATTTTAAAAAGTTGATTTTATAGGCGTGGCCTGTCTTTGGTCCCCTGTAGCAATGTAACGGTGCAATATAATTATATGAAAACTATTGACATATTAAGTTGACAGAATATAATGAGGAATTCAATAAAAAAGAATTTTCAAAATTATATGAATAATAAAAGTTCTGCATCCGTTTTGTCAATACACCACTTTGGGCCCCTATTGGCCACAAACCCCAAATACAACACTGTTCTTCCTCCAGTGGATATAATCATCATATTAAAGCTTAATAACAATTGGCTGGCCCACTACAACTTAATTTCTTGTGTAAAACTATTTGCCTCAACAAACTCTAAAACATTCAAGCGTTTTTTTTTTTTTTGGTTCTACAATTTTCAGAAAAAGATCGTTTGTGTTTTGCATCTTGAAAATAAATATATATTCAGTGGTTCTAAAGATAGAAAATTTGGTTGATTAAAAATTTTTAATGAAAAATTACTTGGTCCAGAAACAACTTAACAGAAAATTTATATTTAGGCCTTATTTTCAAAATCAATTATGGTAAATATGAATAAATTCTTATTCAAAGAACAGTTTACAGAACCATTTTATCTGATCAAATAAAAAAGTTATGAGGATTTGAACTTTGGGTAAATTATCCTGTCCATCAATGGTTGTTTATTGCACTGTGTATTGCCATCCAGTTTGACACTTAATGAGATGCAAATTAGTGAATATTACATCACTAATGCGATCGACGAACACTCCTATAAACAAAATATCAATCCGCTTTTGTATTCTATATTATTCATTTTATGCTATCGCATCAGATAGTCATCTTACATACATGTACTTGTACAAAATTTGAAAACTAGATAAATTAGTTTTATAACATAATTGAGAGTAAAGCGACGAAAAAAAAAACAGATCTGGAAAAGAGTTATATTGCAAGCATGTATTGATATGTTAGTTAATAGGTTTTTTGGTGAACTGCCGGAAAAACCATTTGACAGCTTACCGAAAGGCTATCGTAGCTATAGCCGTGGCTAATCGCTAGCGATTTCCCCGGCTAAAAACGGGAAGAAACAATTATATATGATCTGCGTTTTGGAAAAATGGGTTGAAATGAAATTAAAGAAAGCATTAAATTTGATACTTACACAAATAACTTCTCTCGGTTTATAAAAAATATCTGGTCTCCTTTGTGAACTTCCTTGTACGCCGTCTTGTCACGTGGTCTATCAGTTCAATATTTAAATTAGTATTTATAAGTGTGTTTTTCCACATTTTTTGTATTCATTCTTTCGATAAATTTTAAACACTTTACTGCCGTTTAACTTCGAGTCAAGATATTATTATTTACTTTTTTTATCATTTCATATCACTATTATGAATAGAATAGCTCACTTATGAACCGACCTATGCAGAGTTGAGTGATTTGCATAGTATAAATTTAGGCAGATCCAAATGATTACTTCTTGTAGTAAACTAAGTGGAAGATACTTGCATGTTGAGTGCACATTGATTTTTGGCGTTTTCAAAATACTGGTAAATAACTTGCTATTTGCTATACTAAGCACTTTTAAAGGTTTGCACCTCAGATTTATTTCATAAATCTAGTCAACTTTGAACGCATGAAAATTGAACGTCTGAAAATTTAAGACAATTAATTAAATGCTGACTGTTTTTAGTGATTCTTAAAAATATAAGAATCCGTCATATTATTTAAAAAAAAAATGCCTGACTTCAACATATATCATTACTTAGAATTGAGAAGAATTTGATCGGTTTGATACATACAATGCTTACTGGTAATATATGAAATAAAGGTAATAACAAAACCACCGAACTTGAATGATCAATCTCATAGTCCAGAGAAAATGACAAAAAACGAATCAGTCATACCGGAGAACTGGTGGATCGCAATGGTCCTGACTTGGTACAGGCATTTCAAACGAAATGGTTTGAAACCAAATTATAACTAAGATAATCAACCTATGTCTGGGGTAGGAAGAACCTTAGGGTTTAGATAATTTTGAAATTTAGACGGATAATTTAAAACTTTGATGTTTTCTCCATCTCAAAAGTGTTGGTGCCGGGGAATTAAAACTCCACCAGCAGTGCTAACCTTCACGTGTGTTCGAAATACAAATGACAACAAAGTTCCAGACAATTATTTTTTCTACGCCTGACGCGCGTTTCGTATATTCAAGACTCATCAGAGGCGCTCTACCAAAAACATTGAAAATGCCAAACACTATATGAATATGAAGAGCATATAACAGCAAAAACCAAAAATACTAAACTGGAGAACCAAATTATAACTAAGATAATCAACCTATGTCTGGGGTAGGAAGAACCTTAGGGTTTAGACAATTTTGAAATTTAGACGGATAATTTAAAACTTTGATGTTTTCTCCAACTCAAAAGTGTTGGTGCCGAAATTAGTGCTCCATTTTGTATCCAATATATGGCAAAAACTAACTTTAAAAATAACCTTCAAAATCGGACATAAAAAAAGTTGAAATTTTTGCCCCTTTCGGGACTTTAATTTCTCAATAAAAAGAGACCTAAAAAGCATACCAATCAATCATTTAATGACAAGGAACTTTATTAAAAACTTTCATAGCAATCAGTCAACCAGAACTTAAGTTATTTTTGAAAACAAATAATAGTTCCATGTGTAACCCCTTTTTGGCCCTAAATTTTTAAACGGAAAAAGAGAGGGACACCAACTTCCTTTTATTGTAAATAACATTACTGTAAAGTTAAATAGCAATTGGTCAACCAGAACAAATGTTATTGTGGAAGTAAATAAAAAAGTCTTAGGGGCCTTAAATTTCTAAACGGAATCATAAAATGATCCCAAAAGGCAGGGTGCACATCTTTAATATATCTATAATCACTGTGTAAAATTCAAGAAAAATTCTAATGTTTGGCTTTTGAGATTCCGATTACACAGGACAGGCACCCCTATTGGCGATGCAGGTAAAAAAGGAATAGAGGGCAGCCTTCTGTATGACTAGTGGTCGCAATTGGCCCTAGATTAGCAATATATAACATTCGGTTCAAACCCAATCACAAAAATGTAAACATGACCAATAGATAATAACATAAAAACGATGAGCACAAACCCTATTGGATCCTCACCTTTTGTCGATTATTGACAGTTGATAAAATTTGCGACTATTGACATAATAGATTTTTAAAACGAAATCAATGAATTGAAACGTACAGACGAGAGTTCCATATATATTCAAGTATAGAAAATGTTTCAATAGGAGAATTTAAAGCACCGAGCACAACCATTATTATTTCCAACTAAATATCTTTCAAACTGGACGTGAAGTCCGAGTAAATTATAAATATCTTGAAATCCTCCAGGTGAGCTGACCAGGGGCGACGATTACTAACCATGATACCCACAGTGTAGGAACGGAAGTGTACAGTTTTAGGGCCTATAAAGAAATGGTGAAATGAACCATTCTAGATTGTACAGTTTAATTTGTTTTTGCACAAACTTTTTCAAATGACACAAACACGAAGAAGATGTACGATTGCCGTTCGCTTCAAATTTTAAGTAGACATAACATAGAATATAATATAACTCAATTACCTTTAATTGTTTGTGATGTCGAATAGAAAATTCAATCTGCACACTTGATTTTAAAAAAGTTCACTCCAAATTGATGTAAATAATCGGTTCGTGAACATAAATCGCATTCAACTCGTGATCATTGTGTATATGTGTCCTCTCAAAAATCATTTCTGTACATTCTAAACATGCACAAACGGGTTAATACATACAGGATTTTATTTAATTTGAACTTTATTCACCCAAGCCGTGTTTTAAAATCTGAGCGAAATCTATCGCAGTCATTGTACAAAATCTATGGAGGACACTTCACAAAATCTATGGAGGACATTTTTCATAAAAACATATTTTTACAACATCAGCGGCGTCAGATGTATAATTCTTATTTAGCATTAAAGATACCAGAACATAAATAATTCATATTCTCCAAAAAGAATCGTTTTTCCCCCAAGCTTACAGGTGTAGAACAGTTTTATAAATTCAGCTCAGTTGACACCCACAGGATAATTATTATGTCAAAATAAATGAATAAATAAGGTTACAACATAAATGCTGAACTGGGATGATCAAATCTTTATAATACAAGACGGAAAGACATAACGAAGCACACGCCAGAGAAATTGAAGTTATGATCCTACATAATTTCCAAAACCCGGTCTTATAGCGCAAAATCTACTTCTTCCATAGCGAATAACCTGTCATTTAGAAGTAGCAGTTGCTGATTTTTTTCAGAATAAGACGTATTTTTTTTTCACGATTTGCTTAATAGATTTGCTTCATAGTGGCTACATACTAGTATATAGTAAAAATATATGAATTGAAACAATTTTGGCGTGCTCAGAACAGGGTATGTTATACAACGTTCCCTTGTATAACACTGTACGTTTTCCTGCAAATGTCTTGATTCTAACAAGGATCGGTCCAGAACAGGTCAATGACGGCGCACATGTTTATCCTAAATCATAGATAGTAGTATCACATTAAAGGACATGTTGTTTAACTAGCAGTATATCTAATTAAAGAAGCCAAGTTTCAGTTCTGTATTCCAAAAACCTGGAAGGAGTTGCGTGACGAAGGATCAATTTGTCCTCAGGCTACCTGTGCGGCAACTATGTGGCAATCATATATCGCTAGTCCGAGAAGACTTAAATTTAAAATAAAATCATCGTAAATACAAACCACACAACTTAAACAAAAAAAAACTTATTACAACCAAATCGCATAACGTGAACTCTGATTTAAACTAGTCGAAGCAGCCACGTTACATATCCACACGCTAGTATATGGGACAAATAACTGAAAGAAATGAACAGGAATTACAATTGTAATTTATTGTTGTTAGACTTATTCCTGGTTTTGTGGTAAGTAATAATAACCTGCAAATTGATTTTTTTTAAATATAATATATAAGATTATTAATATATGGTTTAAGGGTAGGTACATTTCTAAACTAATTCTTAGGTTAATTTGGCTGACACAAAAATTAAAGTTTCAGTTCCATTTTCAAAATAACCTGGAACAATATGCCCTATGGCTACATATGTATACCAGCTGTTTGGGGCATCTACATACACACTGCAACTACTGAGCCAAGATTCAGTTCTACAGGTTTTGTTACAAAGGAATAATTAGCCCTTAGGATACCTATGCAGCCCAGCCCCTAGTTGCATTATAAATACTAAGAAACCTTTGGCAGAATCTACATCCTTAGTGCAATAACTCAGTCAAGTTTCAATTATGTATTCAAATATCCTGGAAGGAGTTGCGTGACGAAGGAATAATTACCCTCAGCTACCTGTGCAGCCAAGCCCTAAGGGGCATTATCAAAATTCAAAAACCTTCAGCAGAATCTACACCCATAGTGTAACTACTGAGCCAAGTTTCAGGAGAGGAGTTGGGTAACGAAGGAATAATGTGCTCTTAGGCTACCTATACAGCCCAGCCCCTAGGCCGGGGGAGGCATTATTAAAATTCCGAAACCTTCGGCACAATCCCTACCCACAATACAATCAATGACCCAAGTTTCATCTTTCTACTCCCAGTGGTTTCAGAGATTATCCTGGACATTAACGCCATACGTACGCCGACATACGAAAAACATTATCCCCGCGCTTTCGCTAGCATGGGTATAACGAGAATGAACGTTCTTAAAGAGTTCAGCAGTTCCTGCTTGATATGAAGCACACCCGTCACGTTGTCAGCACTCGATAAAGTACATGTGGCAGTTTTCAGACGACCCCTCATAGAAGACCATTATGGTTTTAGGATCAGGTGACAATTTTAATCTGATAAAGACTTTTGTAGAACAAATGGAGATTTTTGTAGAGTTGAATGAGCTGAAGGTTTTAGCAAGCAACAGATTTTCTCTATCTGAAATAGTTTGCATTCTATTGGGCAAAAAAAGGAAAAATCGCTATTTTAATATGGCTTTTAAATGGCCATAACCGCTATAAAGGGTAATCTGACGACTTCGACCCAATGGAGACTTTTGTAGAACTTTTGATTCCAAAGACCCTAAGAATCTTTTGATATTTTGTATCTGTTATAGTTGCTAAGATATAAGCCATTTTAAATAAGTCTACCCTATGTTCTATTTTTAGTAACAGTGGTCATGTTTTTTATCGAATTAATTCAAAATGAACTTCGTTTGTTGCCAACGTGTCAAATATCAATCCTGTAAAGTTTCAGTTAAATTGGTTTAGTAGTTTCAGAGGAGAAGATTTTAAAAAATTGTTAACGGACGACGACGACAGACGCATATATATAGTGATTGCATAGACTTACATGATATTGTCCAATTGAGCTAAAATTATTTTTTGTCAACATATCAAAACTAGATATATGGGGAATTTGATCAGATGTGATACGAGAAAAGGCTTCAGCTAGCATCATAATTGATTTTGATATTTACATGTGTACATTAAGTTGTTTGCTGTCAACTTTGCCTGTTGATTGCAACCAGACATGTATCAGATTAGCATCAATAGCAAAAAGGCATTTTTGCGAATCGCACCTGGTAAATCAGTGTCTTTTTGTTACAATCGAACATTTCACGCAGTTTCGAAGCGATAATTTTGGTTTGGGTCACGTGTAATACTCCACCAAGAACTAGTTTGCTTGCTTTAATGTTCGGCATTGTTCTTCGTAAACTAGACGATTTTTAAATAATCACACGAAAAGTAAATTAGGCCACCTCTCTCCAAAAGACTTTCCTGATCAAACTTTTCGACGAGGTTGAATAAAAATTGTACACATAAAGCATATTTTTAATTTGGTTGCAGAAAAAAAAGCTTAAAAATACATCAGAGTTAAGCCTTTTAAAAAAGAATAAAGAGAAAGGTGACTGTCTGAATCTACAGTCTGTCCGTTCAGCTCTACGAAAGTCTCCTTTGGTGGAAATTTAGCCCTTTTTGCTAAAAGCAGTGTCTTTTCCGTATAAAAAAGTATAAACTGATTATCAAAAGTAAATCCCACTTGCAGGCACCATCAGAATAGTAACATTTAGCTTTTATCAAAAAAAAAGTTTATGATTTCTGTTTTTGTATTGAAATTACCGAAGTGATTCGACCTGAGATTCAAGGTCAATAGTGCTAAAGTACCACTTGGGTATTTGCAAGTTTTATCAACTGGATGCCTTTAAAATCAGTTCATGAGATAATAAAGTGTTCATATATTTGATAAACTTTCTGTCATTTAAAGATATATACTCTGTGTCAAAAGATGAAAATGTAGATATGTTGGTCTTCAACTGAGGCATATATGCACAAAGCTTCATCAGCTATACATGCAGTACGTGAGCTAGGAGGTACTTATGAAATTTAACAGCGATAGTTAATATAAAGCAATCGTAAGGTCCATGTTTCTGTAGAATAAAAAACTTTATGATATTCAAATAGAAATTAAAGGGTTCTCAATAACTATTTCATGTATACTAGTACTTAATCCATCCAACGTTTTGTAAGTCAGGAAGAAACGTGCTCGAAAATCTCCATTTGATACAGCACATGACAAGAAACACTTTTTTCATGTTGGAATACATGTGCATATGCGTATACGATATGTGTTTGAATAAAAAAATATTCCCATCACTGGATTTATAAAATATTTTATCTTTGTTTCATATGCCTACTCATTATTTTCTTATAATAATTATATGAATTATTTATGTTCTGGCATTATTTATGCCATATGAAAATTACATCTGACGCCGCTGATGCTGTGAAAATATGTTTTTATGAAAAATGTCCTCCATAGATTTTGTGAAGTGTCCTCCATAGATTTTGTACAATGACTGCGATAGATTTCGCTCAGATTTTAAAACACGGCTTGGGTGAATAAAGTTCAAATTAAATAAAATCCTGTATGTATTAACCCGTTTGTGCATGTGAAGAATGTGCAGAAATGATTTTTGAGAGGATACATATACACAATGATCGCGAGTTGAATGTGATTTATGTTCACGAACCGATTATTTACATCAATTTGGAGTGAACTTTTTAAAAATCAAGTGTGCAGATTGAAATTTCTATTCGACATCACAAACAATTAAAGGTAATTGAGTTATATTATATTCTATGTTATGTCTACTTAAAATTTGAAGCGAACGGCAATCGTACATCTTCTTCGTTTTTGTGTCATTTGAAAAAGTTTGTGCAAAAACAAATTAAACTGTACAATCTAGAATGGTTCATTTCACCATTTCTTTATAGGCCCTAAAACTGTACACTTCCGTTCCTACACTGTGATACCGGTATCTTTATCATGTCAATGTGGTGCTTGAAATAAAGATAACATTATAAAAGACTAAATATATATTGACCAACAAAAATGTAAGTATGAAGAAAACAGGTTAAAATAGATTGTGTTTTTAAATGTAAGTAGATTATTTTGAATACAAATGATCATGAGTATGAAATTTATACTTCCTTGATCATATCGCCAACGTACAAGCCCAAACATACGTGAGACGCATGTAGTGTATGATTAAAACATTAGGGCTAAGGAACTGACCATTTAGTTTGAAAGGCGGCCATTTGTTACCTCTCAGAATATTTTGAGAGCGTCACAAGTTTGAAAGGAGTTAACACGAACGAGAACAGCACCAATCAGCGGGATAGAAACCCATATTTGTCTGAGTGCATGGGATTTTTCATAAATTTTCCTAAATGAAAACAAGAACCTAAGAGCAACATACATGTAACCTTGTGTTAGCAGTCTTTATAACATAATTTACGTTCTACCAATAAAACAATAAAGAATCAGTTGTAATATGAAAACTCCATGTATGCTTGAGCAGACAGAATGTTGCTTCACAAGGAGACAAGTTGACACATGGAAAGTTGAAGTTATTTTGTTTTTTATTGTTGTTGTTAAAAGTCTTTCTTAAGTCATGTAAGTATATTTTTCAAAATGTAGATCTAAATATGATGCTACCTCCTATTATCCGATGTTTCCTTCCTAAGTTCCAAGTTTGAACATATGACCTAAAACTGGTCCTATTTTTTTAATGAAAGCGACCATCTATCTCCAAAAAACATGGTATGTGCATGCATGTTACACATGGACGTAAAAAGCTAAATTTATTCTAGTATTCTAATTATTATTTCAAATTAATAGATATAAAATAAGTTAACATTATCTTATTATTTGCATTTATTCAGAGACTTTTTGAAGAACATAAGATGGCCAACACGAAAAAGGCAAAACGATTGCACAATGAACTTATGGCAAAATTGCCTGAATACATAGATCTATTAATAGACGAACATGACTTTCATAAGTTTAAAAGACTTATCGACTCTGATCTGAATGAGAAGGAGAAAAAGGAAGCAGAAAACATGCGTGCCTTGTTGGTAGTTCTTGAAAAGAGTGGCCGCTTAAGCATTGGGGAGTATAGTGACTTATTGGAAGCTTTAAAGAAAACCAACGCGAGCCTATGCCACGAAACCCACGAAATTTCAAAACTGATAAAAGAAATAAAAGCATGTCTTGAAGAACCCATCCTATCAACCGATCAATGTGTTGCAGGTAATGTATCAAATCTGTTTTAATAGAAAATAAAAAGTTATATATGCAATCTAATTAACGACTTAATAGACAAACAAGTTGTTAGATACAGTGGTTACTGATATGAATATCCAGTTGACTTTATTTTGATCACTATCTAACTTCCAAATCATTTATAATTGTTAAAGGAAGCAAACAATGTTTATTGAAATCTCATACACCTATTAGTATTTCGTGCTCATGATTTTTGCAAACCTTTTTTTAAATCTTTAAACATGCAACACAACATTTATTTGAAATGTAGAATCTTAAAGGACATACTCTATTCAAAATACAAGTATCATGCTTGGTTTATTAAGTTTTAATATTCACTCTTTAAGAAAGCAAAATCGTCACTTAAAAAAATGTAAAATATCGTATTGAAGAATGACTTTATTCTGTTTGTTAGAACAATCTTTTCTATGCAAGAAATCAAAACATGTTTACCTTCTACAATACACATCATGTATATTAAAAGTAACTTTAATTAAAGTCAATTTTTCTTACTCTCTTTTCAATTTCAAAAGGTTTGAAGGAAGAAGAACCATTAAGAAAGTTTGAAAAGGGCAATAAACATAACATAAAGGTTCTTAAAGATGACAACCAGTTTGACAAAGCACTACCTACAGTTTCTAACGTTCAAAAAGAAGATTTAAACGAAATAAAGACTACCTTCAAAGCACATGAAAGTAAGTTAGCATTGGTAATTAACCGATGATCAGAGAAATGAATTAAGGGAGAAAAAGACCACATTCAAAGCACATCAGGGTAGGTTAGCATTGGTAATTGTTTGATGATCGAAGAAAAGAAAACAGGGAGAAAGCACATGAAGGTAAGTTAGCATTAATAATTAACTGATGGTCGAAGAAAAGAATTGATCGAGATAAAAACCACCTTAAAAGCACATACAGATAAGTAATCATTAGTTATTAAATTATGATCGAAAAAAAAAAGAATTGATTGAGATAGAAATCACCCTAAAAGAACCCTTAAAGCACCATTGGTAATTAACTTGTGACCGGAGAAAAGTATAAATCAAGATAGAATCCACCCTAAAAGCACATAAAGATAAGTTAGCATTGGCAATTAGCTGATGATCGAAGAAAACAATAAAGTGAGATAGACACCACATTCAAAGCACAAGGAAAGTTAACATTGGTAATTAGCTGATGATCGAAGAAAAGAATAAATCGAGATAAAAATCACCCTAAAAGCACATAAAGATAAGTAAGCATTGGTAATTAGCTGATGATTGAAGAAAATAATAAAGGGATATAAAGACCACATTCAAAGCACATTAAGGTAAGTTAGCATTTGTAATTTACTGATGAATAAATCCATTTTCGTGTATATAAGATCTGTTAGCAATTCTATTGCAAGACTCATACACGACACTTTTTGCTTTTCAACCTTTAATTTTTTGGTTTTCTGGACCATCGTCTTAATTGTATACCCACCTCGGTATAGAGGTACGGTATGGATTACGCTTTTTTAATCCCCAGAAGGATAACGGTCTCCAATGTCTGCTACATAATTACAAAACCGGCATTTTAAACAAATTAGTGTTTTTTTTTCAAAGATGAATTTAACAAGTACAAAAACGCCCCATAACACGTCATTTTAAATATTTCTCCTTTTCCGTTCTTTTTCAGGAAATGTGGCTCAAAGACATTATGTTATTTTACAAAGATTACTTTATGTGTATTGATTTTGTGCTATTGGTTACAGTTTTCCTAATATTGGTATTTGACAGGTCATTTACAGCCATCTGAATCTGAAGAGAAGAACCTATCTGTTAAAGATATATTGAAAGAGCTAGATCTTACGGAGGAAGGCAAACAAATCTGTTGCGAAGAAGAGGTAACTAAGGTAATATTTATTACGAAGTGGTTGTAGTTGGGTTATTAGTTCTTAATTTGCAATGTAAGAATGCACCCTGCTATCAAGTTATATTATTATTCTTTAAGAGGTTGTTTATCTATATCTTGAATGTACTGTTAAGATCAATGGTTACACTTTGAATAAAAATGATGATATTTGACCCCTTCCCTTTTAATAGTCTATGTTGAGCAAAAGCTACATGTAGAAATAAAAAAATATAATGTATTGCAGCGTCTAGATATAAAATCTCAGATCATTTTCTCTTTAGTGATTACTTTCATTTTTTTTTCTCTATTCATTTTCCCTTTTAGTTGTACCTTAAATAAAGCACGAATTACACCCTAAATAACATTTTAAACGTTAGTGGGTAGACTTACTAACAACAATAATGAAACTTACTTGCACGTAGAGGCCAAATGACATTTGGTTTTATTTGAATGAACTGAAAAATGAAAAGAAAATGCCCCAGCAAAACGTATCAAGTGCATACGTAAAAATACTAAAACTTTATGCAAGAAGTATTTTTCTATACGCTGCTATGCCTTATTTAGCAATTTGATGTATGGTTTAGACTACACATAGACTAAAATGACGTTTAATATCAGCCATTTTATTTAAACTGTACACATGAACCTTAATACAATATTAAATACATGTTCAGCCTTCAAGTTGTGCCTTGAGCCAAGGACCCTGTCCTCTTCTGGAATCGCTGTCCTTTTTCTCATATACTCTATGTTGTTTGACTCAAATTCTTATTTACAAACTTTCGTAGAGTCAATGCAAGGCATATATATGTTAGAGACAACATACATATTCCTGTTCTTTAATTCAGTGAGGAGTGGATTGATAATTTCGCTACCCCAGATAGTTGCCTGGTTCCACAAGAAACCATTTTTTTATGTTACCTACCGTCAATTGAAATACGAATTCCCAAACTACAACGCTGTGTTGTACCAGAGCAAAGTATTACTCTTTCTCAATCATGTTGTGTTCATGTTAAATCAACAAAATATATTTCTCTATCATTAAATTTTTCCTTCATCCGCCTCCTCAAAAATGTAACGGCTGTATGTCAAGTTGAAATTTTGTTACTACTGAGTAAGCTCCAAGAGGCAAAACCAAATTTTGTTAATTTTAAAATTTTGCTGGTATTTAGGGGGTGTCACAGTCCCCGCCCCCGGAATACCGAATACCGTTTAAAAAGAGACAGAATACCGTTAAAAAGACTGGAATACCGAATACTCTAAAGATCACGGCGTACGCGTACCAAAAGCCTAAAAATTCGGAACATCGCGTACCGCGTACCACACCTTGGCGTAACGAATACCCTTTAAAAGGCACGGAATACCGCGAACCAAAAGGGCTGTGACACCCTCATTTAGTGTTTGTTTTATCGTGCTTCCTTCTTTCTGTTCGTCTGATTTATATCCTATATTCCTCAAGGACACCATTTTTTTCTTTTTTGACTTTTCAAATATTTGGGCTTCCAATAGCCATCTATGAACTTTGGTTACCGTATTTTATTCGCTACTCCTCCTATACACCTTGATGGATTTTGTTCATATTTTAAATGTTTCTTCCTTATATGATGTAGATTTCGTTTAAATGTTATCTCCCCGATTTTGAGGGAGCGAGGATATATATAGTCATGTAACTAATTGTAAGCTGTGACTCACAGTTTCTCTATTTCTTTTAGATTTTTCTTCATTGTATATTTATCTATTGTGCTGATACCATTCATTCCAAAATTTCAATAAAAAAGTTAAGGTAAAGAGACCTCAAAATTGGGTGGGTCGGAAGGAGACCTCAAAATGGGGTGGGTCGGGATACTATAAACAAACACCTCTTTTGTCTAATCATTTTTTTTTCATTCAGATGGATTTACAAAAGTTTTGGACTCTAACAGGTGATGAACTTTTTGGAATGAATTTCAAATTCAATGATATTCAAACGATAATGGACTACATCGAAGGTAAGATAAGAATTATAGTTTTAGTTTTACGATTTTGGATCATTTTTATTCCTAGGAATACACTGTTAGGAACGCGTGTATCAATAATTTTTATTATTTTCGATATTTATTGTTGTTATATTAATCATGTTAATCGACTGCAATATCTCTACCTGGCAGACGTGTATCGAGTAAAATAATTTTTTTTTCCTAAGCCGTAAGAAAAAAATATTTAACATGAAAAATCCTTAACAGGTATCAGAAGAAATAATGCGCCTATCTATAGTAGTCGTAAAATTATTGCACTCGATACGGGTGTTCCTATTATAGTGATTTTATTTCTTGTTCCTACCTCCCGTTTGTAAACTTCATGTAGCATCTCACAAATAAAATATCGTATGGCACAGTTGATTAAAAGTGGCTTTATCAAAAAGAACGGAAAACACCGGTACAAATATTTTGAAGTCGATTACAATTAATTAAAAGATCAAATACAAAAATGTCCAACTTTCTTATCGACAACACATTTGTACAGTTTGGTGGACGTGTTTTTCATGACAAAATTCGCATCCCAATGGGCACAAAGTGCGCATCATTACTTGCCGATTAGTTTCTTCATTCGAATGAAGCGGACTTTTACGCTCACTTCTAGACAAAAAGGATCGCAGACTTGCTTTATCTTTTAATCTTACATTTCGTTATATTAATGATGTCCTTTCATCAAACAGTCCTCGATTTTGTGACTTTACATCTCATATATCAGAAGGAACTTGTGATAAAGGACACTACAGATGATAGGAGATCCATTTCATATCTCGAAATTGACACACTTGGAAGTCAAATGTGCAAAGCTCTGTTACAAGCGTGATGACTTTTACTTTCCAAAAGCCAACTTTCACTTTTTGTGTAGCAACATTCCGTGCGCTCTAGCATATGGAGTTTACGTATTACAACTGATTCGTTATTGCAGAGCTTGTGGAGAGTATTGTCACTTCTTTGATAGAGCGTCATGGCTGACAGGAAAATCGCAAACACAGGGGTACGTTACTCCCCGGTTGTTGTCGTCACACAAGAAATTTTACGACAGACATCATGTGCTTGTAGATAAATACAATCTCTCAGATGAGTGCAGACGTTGGCTTGACATAAAGTTTAAGAACAGTGTATTGTCATTTTTTTTTCGGATTTGACCCACACATATGGAGTATACGTATCATAATTGATTCGTTATTCCAGAGCATGTGGTGACGACTTCATGACAGAGCTACACGACTGACAAGCAGTGTTTTTTAACATATGATAATTTATTGCACTATAGCTGCTCTCAATTACATCAACTATTACAGCTTTTACAAATGATGCACCCAATAATATTAGTGTCTATGTAAGCTGGGTATTACAAGCAAATTTTTAACACAGGAGTACGTTGCTCCTAGGTGGTTGACATCACACAAAAAAAATAACGGAAGACATCATGCGCTTGTAGACAAATATGGGATTGCTATCTCTCAAATGAGCACAGATGTTTGTTTGACATAAAGTTTGGTAATGTCATCGTTTCCGGATTCGACCCGTTGACAACGTGACGGGAGTGCTATAGCAAGCAAAAACTGCTTACTTTTCCGGAGCACCTGAGTTCACTCTTGTTTTGACTGTAGTTCACGTTGCTGATTGAGGTTTGGTTGTGATGAGTGAGGATTATTTTGCTTGTTTTGTGTTTCTTTCATTTGTGATGATTTTATGACTTCTGATTTGGTCTTTATCTTTTTCGATTAACGATTTTTGATTGCCCCTTTGGTACACCTTTGCTTCTGAAGAATTGAATATCCAATTTGTATTTCTTTAAATTTTCTCTCTTTACCGTTTTAGTCTTTAACAATAAATAGTTCGTAGCTCGATTCTCGTCTGTGATGGAAAATTTCATGTATCAATTTTCCGACTCTCTCTCTCTTTCTCTCTTTCTCTCGACACTATTTGTGATGATGGTCTCGTGAAATGAGAGACCTTAGGAAGGGACGCAACGTAAAAAAATGTTTTATGTACGGGGTGATCAATAGCCTGTTAGCTTTGTAGAATTCGATTACAGTAGGCTCGATGGGAAGTTACAAAGGCCATACTCTAAAACTATAAATTATTAACTGGAGAGGGATTCACTTAAGTACAAATCGTGTTACCCAATACAGGATAAGTGAATAAGTTTGAACTTAAGGAACACTATGAAATGTTTTGTCTTTTTACCCTTAAGGGACATCTACTTCCTAATAACATTGACAGTCAAGGAAATATTTGTACTAAGCTTTAACAAACATGGCCAGTTTAATGTTGTGAAAAGCAAAATATAAAATGGAAATGTAGGATGGCTGGCATACAAGTGGAAAAACAGCAGTTTACTCGGCAACAACAATCGCAGCCTTCTGATATTTGGTTTGCAGCATAAGCATCAGGTCTCACGTCTCTTGGATTTCAGGTCTGTCGCTTGTCTGTTTCTTGTTTGCCGACTTTAAACTGGATGCCCCAAAGTAGTGTTTGGAAAGTTAACATATTGGTTGTTTTCAGAACAAATACAATTAATTTAACTAATTGTTGCCTACTAGTACGTGAATGATTTTTGTCATCGAACGGAGTTTGGGAGTGGATAAAGCGTTTGGTCCGTCCGTTCGTACGTAATGGTTTTTGTTTTGTCAATAACTCAGGAACTACACATTATAAAGGGATGATATTTAGTCATTGGGTACTTCTTTAATGGTTGTCAGAATCCGTACCAAAATAGGATCATCTAGTCCTATTTTACCACCTGAAAGACTCAGGTTAAAGTTTTGTTTAAGCTCCATATTTCAACAACTGCAAGTAATAAAAAATCATATTGGGTCAGTGGGTACATCTTTGATAGTAACCAGCATCCGTACCAAAATTAAATTACCCTGGCCTACATTTTCCACATAAACGACTCCGTTTAAGTTTTGGATAAGGTCCATAGCTTTGCAACTTTCAAGTGATGGAGAGATGATATTGGGTCAGTGGGTAGGTCTTTAATAGTAACCAACATCTGTACCAAAATTGTGTCATATTGACTTCCATTATAGTGTAACGGCCCAGGGGAGTAGCTATTTTGTGCGAATGCTCCATTTCTTTATTATAGTTTTTTTTTATTTACATACATGTTTGCTTTAATATATATGGCGTGCTAGAATTCAAAATTAACACTAAAATCAAATTGTATTTTTTTAGGAAATAAAGCACGTGATGGGTATTGTTTGCAGGAAGAAGAATACTTAATTAGCCTGTGTCCGTTTCAAGAAGAACTAGCAGAGCGAGCACTCAATCAAGAAAATACTATAATTTATTCAAGAACGAATTCAGGAAAAACCTACGTAGCATTTTATATTATTTTAAGTCATCTCAGAAAGTCTCCAAATGGTAAATAGAAAATAAATTAAAGGTGATCGTTTTTAGGCAAGCGCTAGCGAAGCCTTATGGAGTCTATAGAGTAGTGATGATTTTCGCGTTTTTTTCAGTCTAGACGGAGTGATCTTCCTGCATCCATTCTGATATAAAATGCTTTATTTTCTATATTACTTTTCAATATTTGTTAACATGATATACACTTCTATAAATCTCCATTTTTATTGGCATTTTATATGACTGGCGCAAGTTTTATTTATACCTTTGCATCTTACTTGAGGAACTATTTAGTCAAAGGCGATAGAATATACATTATGTATTCATCTATTACTTGATTTGTTCGTATAAATATTTCTGTTATTTGATTGGTTAATGCAAGGAACATTTTCTCCATTCATAAATTCATCATTGGGACGAGTGCATTTTAATCGAAGGGGTGTTTCAATCGATACCGTTTTTACACGATACCTGTCTTTTGTGTGCAATTGTATTCATTAACTTTAAATTTAAGGGCATCTGCATGACGATCCTTTCTTCGCTCACCAAAATTGATATTTTGCAAACAATTTGAACAATATACTTTAACAGAAAATAAATCTATTATAGTTCTGATATATTTCGCTTGCCTTTAAACGCTTTAGCGCTTTGATTTAAGTCTTAATGTTATTTACTCCCAAACTTGTTTTGTAAGCAGCCAGACATTGTATTATGCCAAAAATGTATATTTATTTTACCAAGCAAAACTATATCAACCTAATTTTTATGAGTCAGTATATTATTGATGTCACCAACAGCTCCAAAACAATTAGTAACAAAAAAACCTTTATGATCTAAAGTAAAGACAGGACTAATAGCCCTTTAAGTCGTCTTTTTATTTGATTTCTGCAATATACGTCTTTCATGTGTCTTAAATAGTTACTTTACATCACCATCTTTTTTTTTCAGGAAAAGTTTTGTTTACCACCCAGACGAATCTTTTGTGTGAACAACAACACAAACGAGCGACCGATTTACTAAAAGATAAAAATGTAATAAATTTAGAATCCCAGTCTTTCGAGAATTGAATATCTCACACCGACTGAATCCTTTTTTTTTTACTTTATGCAATGCTTTTAAGAGTAAATCATTTTTGCATGACCTCATTTATTTGTTTTCTCTTTAGAACGTCAAAAGTATCCCACTCTTTACATTGTCTTAATTATATTTCATATAAATTCTCACTTGCTTCCAAAACACAGTATAAAGAAAGGAATTTTTATCGCTTTGCTTGAGATATCCTTCATGATTCTTTGAATATAATATAAAATGTTAAATAGCTTTGTTTAACTCACAGGTACAAAAAATATAATTCCAGTGGATATTGTTGATTCAAATACTCTTTGTATTCTGCCGGTGCTATCAAAATTAAAATTAAATGTTTCTTCAAATTTCCAAATATGCAAGTAAACTTCAAATATTTCTGCTTCTTCTGGTTTTGGTTTATAAAATCAAGATCAACATATCAACGAGATACATACTCTTAATATGTTTGTAATGTAACTCACTGATCAGTTGAAAAATACTATATTCAAAATTTGCTTCTTTTTAAACAACAAATTGGTCAAGTAAATTCAGACTTTCACTTGATAAAGACGTTTATTGATCTCCAAGAAGTGTTCCATTCAAGTCACAAATTACTGTTACTGAAAAATATATTTTTACTAAATTTTCAGCAGTTAATGTTTCTATTGATTAATGTCTCAAATCTGAATACAGATATTATAATACTATTCGTTTATTTTGGTGGCATATTTCTGCCAACACATAATCATATACATAACTAGTTAATTAAGTAGATATCTAGTTATCTAACTAGATAAATATCTAGTTATTTAACTAGATAAATTATCTAGATATTTAACTAGATAATTAAGTGGTTATCTAGTTATTTAACTAGATATTTAACTAGTTAATTAAGTAGTTATCTAGTTATTTAACTAGATATTTAACTAGTTAATTTTAATATCATAACGTGAAAAAATGCATGTTAGCGCTTGTAACTGCCATTATTATATTATTATTCACCTCTATTTTAAGAGGTTATCTAGATATTTAACTAGATAACTACTTATTATCTAGATATTTAACTAGATATTTAACTAGATAAATATCTAGATAACTACTTATTATCTAGATAAATTATCTAGATATTTATCTAGATAAATTATCTAGATATTTATCTAGATAAATATCTAGATAACTACTTATTATCTAGATAAATATCTAGATAATTATCTAGATAATAAGTAGTTATCTAGATATTTATCTAGATAAATATCTAGATAATTATCTAGATAATAAGTAGTTATCTAGATATTTATCTAGATAAATATCTAGTTAAATATCTAGATAATAAGTAGTTATCTAGTTAAATATCTAGATAACCTCTTAAAATAAAGGTGAATAATAATATAATAATGGCAGTTACAAGCGCTAACATGCAATTTTTCACGTTATGATATTAAAATTAACTAGTTAAATATCTAGTTAAATAACTAGATAACTACTTAATTAACTAGTTAAATATCTAGTTAAATAACTAGATAACCACTTAATTATCTAGTTAAATATCTAGATAATTTATCTAGTTAAATAACTAGATATTTATCTAGTTAGATAACTAGATATCTACTTAATTAACTAGTTATGTATATGATTATGTGTTGGCAGAAATATGCCACCATAGTTTATGACTGCCCTTTTGTGTTAGTAGTTATATTTACATTTATTGAATAGGTATCTATTGTCAAAATATCAAGTGAGGAACAAATAACTGAATTTACAATGAAAAACTTGATGAAAAGTCATAACGTGTTCTTCATGACTCCACAGTTGTTTGTTAACAACATCAGATATAAAGATGACAGAAAAGTCAGTATGGAGGATTTTACATTGCTGGTGTTTGACGAATGCCATCACTGTATGAGTAGAAGCTCATCCAATAGCATTATGGCTCACTATCGACGTAAAAAATATGAGTTTCAGGAGACAAAGTTACCTCAGGTTTGTATATACATTGAACAACCCGGCTTTTTTAGCATTTATGTTGAAATGAACATTTTTATTGAAATATTTCCTTAAATAAGGTTATGGTAGCTGTCAACCGGGTGATCGGAGAATTTTCACTGAACATACAAACATTTCTCGATTTGTTTTCTTATTTTTGATCAATACATTTACTTAGCTTGATAATATCATTTGAATTGTGCCCGTGCCCAATAAAAACGTTCAGCTGGAATTAAAGTATACAAAGGTAAAAGTTGAAAAGTCAGAAGGAGTGCGTATGCAATATTTAATACAACTAGCTTATATTAACTCAAATAATGATAATGTAAAACTTGAAAAAGAAAGTAATGTAATCAATTTTAGCCATCTATTGGCTACACAAAACACATAAAACATACACAAAACTGGCCACAAATAAAAGAAATCATTACCAGAAATTCAATATTTAGTTAATTTGAATGCTTGATTGGATTAGTCTGCTTCTCGTGCCATTGTAGATTTTGGGACTAACTGCATCACCAAACATATACAGGTCTAAAGACAAAGACAGTGCTGTACGGTACATTAAACAACTGATGGCAAATATGGATACTCTTGATATATCTGCTGTAGTACAAGAGAAAACTGACTATGATAAATACTTTGATGAGCCATTGCGAGGTTTGTAAAAGAAAATGTAAATAAACTCGAAGGTTAAATTGTGTATTCATTTGAAATTTATAAATGGGGTTGAGATTGGTTAATAATGCAGTTTTATTTCTCGATGAAACTCACTAGCATGTGCCACCTTAACAACGACTTGCACGGAGTAGTTTGAAATAAATAAACCATGCATTTCGTGCAATTTTCCGTGAAACATTTAATATGTTTTATCGGAATGTAATTATTTATATTGAATGAAATATTTTTTAGTTTTATTTGTGTGCAAAAGCGTGGAAGAAGCAGAGGTGGACCTTTGCGCACATTTTCAACATGAAATGCGCTTCATTAAAAATGTGCCTAAGTCCATGCTTTTACACACCAATAAAACTAAAAAATATTGCATTTAATGTATGAATAAACACTTAGCAAAACTGTTAAAGGTGGATTAAACAAAACAAAGCTCTTACAATAAAATAAGCATTATCATTGCACTGCCACAGTGGACAACAGTATAAAATAAACGAATCTTGAAATTATAATATCTTTGTTAAAGCATGCTCATTGTGTTCGTTTTTAGTTGATGTTGAAACTAATTCAAGAGAAGATGATGAAGTGCAGATTCTGCCTGAAGAAGCCATAAAGAAAGTTGAAAACATTTTGAAGTCTGAAAAAGGTATGATATTATGTTTTTGATATACAAATACCACAACTGGTGTAAAACGGATAAAGTGTTATGCTGTATATGCATATTTCTAAGAGTAACCTCTAATACGCAACACTTGAATCAAACATTGGACGGTCAAAAACCAAATGTAAGGAACGAAATGTACTCAATACCAAACATGTTCGAACGGGACATCCAAACCCAGCACCGAGGATATCGACCATGTGCAGATTCGTGTCAGACGAGTCGGCTTTCGACTAGGTTTGTGATATTAAATCATTGAATCAGCTAAAAAATCAAGCAAGTTATCTTTTTTCTTTTTTTTTCTTTCATTTCTTACATACATGTAATTGAGCACATGCTCCTTATCACATGTTCCTAGATCAATGAATATTTTGGAGGTAATAAAATCATAAAGAAAGCGGTTTGGAATACATGTTTGTAAATACAGACTCAAAATTAAAACAAGAAAATTACAACCTGATAATGATTTCCAACAAAGCAAGGTTTAAATAATAATAATAACCATTCGGTTCTCGTCAGTTGATGTGTCCACATTTTTTTCTATTTTATTGCCCCTGAAGAAGAACGTGAGGTCCGAAAATTTTGGCACCTTTTTTACTGTAGTGTTTTACTTTTTACCTTTTATTGTGATTTATTTATTAGGATTTTACCTTTTAAATGTGATTTTACCCTCTTAACAGTTCTTTAATTACTCAAGGATTAAATATTGTTTCCTCTTTTCAGTTACAAATGTTTTACGGGATTGTAAATCAGACGAACACATATGGAAAGATATTAAAAATTCTCCTGTTAGTAAGGTCTCTGATCACTACGATCCTTGGTTACAACAAATTAAAAAAAGAATTGAGACGTTAAAGACATCATCTAGAGAAATAGACCGGTTGCTGCATACCTGCATTAGACATATTGAGGTTTGATTAATATCGACTCCCCCCTTTTTATGCATACATATCGTTTGTATGTAAAAATATTACTAAATCAATGGTTAATTACAATATTACAACTATCCAGCCACTAAAAGTGATGTGGTAATGGTTTTATGTGTAATCGTCAATATGGTTCGGCATGCCGAACCATATTGACGATTTCACATAATATGCAACATCACTTAAAGTGGCGGGGTATTATTGTAAATATATGTAGATAGTATCAAAATTGAATGTATATGGTATTCTTTTTATCGATTTTTTAAACGTAATTAATTTCAATTTATTAAGAACAAGCATTCTGAGAGTATTCCAAAACAATACATAGTCCCCTACCGGCCTCATATTTCAGTCACTGGTAACAATTTGTCAAACAAATGAATACCTTAACTTGATCAGTTTATTATCTACAAGGAACAATAAAAAAGTGTAGAAAAGAAAATTGCAATGGGTTTTCACATTTTAAAGGGCCATAACTCCCATAAAAATTTGTGAACCGGCACGAAAATCACACTTGATCTGGAACTCATCAAGGTTAACTCACAGTCCAAAAAGCAGCTCATTACCTGAAAGCGTTTAGAAAAAAGTGCAGAAAACTGAAATTTTAGTGAATTTTCAAAGTTCAAAGGGCCATAACTAACAAAAAAAATTGTGGACCGGCACAAAACTCAAACTTGATCTGTAACTCATCATGGTTAAATCACATACCAAAAATCAGTTCATTATCTATAAGTGTTTAGAAAAAAAGTGTGGTAAACTGATATTTTAGTGAATTTTCAAAGTTCGAAGGGCCATGACTCCCATTAAAATTTGTGAGCTGGCACGAAACTCAAACTTGATCTGTAACTCATCATGGTTAACTCACATACCAAAAATCATTTCATTATCTATAAGCGTTTAGAAAAAAAGTGCAGTAAACGGATATTTTAGTGAATATCAAAGTTTAAGGGCCATAACTTTCATAAAAATTTGTGGACCGGGACGAAACTCATACTTGATCTGTAACTCATCAAGGTTAACTCACATACCAAATATCAGAAGCATTTAGAAAAAAAGTGCGGAAAACTAAAAATTAAGTGAATTTTCAAAGTTCAAAGGACCATAACTCCCATAAAAATTTCTGGACCGGCATGGATTTCTAACTTGATCTGTTACTCATCAAGGTTAACTCACATACTAAAAATTAGTTCATTATCTATAAACGTATAGAAAAAGTGTGGAAACTGAGGCGTGACAGACGGACAGAGCGCAAATCTATAGTCCCCTTCGGCCTTCGCCGGTAGGGGAATAAAAATATATTGACGTTTTTAGGCTTAATAACGTCACAAATTACGGTACTTAATTAATGTATCATTCTATTAAATGCCAAGGGCACGAGCAAAATTTGTCCTAGCTAAGAAGTCCCTAGAAACCTTTGGACAAATTTGATTATTTTTCCGCAGGTATACAAGGCAGCCATCAAACTAAATAATGACTTAGATTACAAGGATGTCAAGGAAATGTTAGGTGAAAAATGTGAGGAATTAGAATATGAAAGCCAAGATGTTGAAGAGAAAAAACTGCTGAAATTAATGAACGGTAAACAAATGCATAATGTATAAATCAATTCCACATCGTCAAATGGGAAGTGGAATTCAAACTTACACTGGATTTTTTTCAGTGCGATTTGAAATTTCACTTTCTTCTAGAAGAACTCGGGTATCCCGCTTTTCGACAAAAGTAATGCTCTGTTGTGCATTTGAAATTACAGTTTCAAAAATGAATTTGAAAATGGGTTTCTGTTTTGTCACATACTTTTTTTTCTTTTTTTTGGCATGCTTGGATATGGGATATAATTGGCAAGCTTTCCTGATTAGTTGAGTTGTAACCAGGGAAACAAACATTCCTCATACCTATTAAACCCTCTGTGTAAAAGGTTTTTTTTGTATTCCGTCTATCAAAAAAAAGGATAAACATTAAGTTGAAATTCCGCTTTGTCCTATAGGAGGATAAAGAATTCCGAGATGTTCAAGGACGGTTCGGAATCACCCTTGATTCCAAGATGCCCTGTTAAGTATATCCGGATGTTATCTGAATTCAAAGTAAAGATGTATATTATAAGTTCCCGTAATATGGAGCTAACTGTGACTTACGTGAATATTTTTCATCAGTATGATCTGTCTATCAATGGAAATTGTTGTATAGTCACATCTTTATAAATCAAAAGTTACACAGTGACATATTTCAGTGTTAATTTTTTTTTATTCTTACATACTAGTATTCGTTTATTCTTCCACCTGAAGTATTGATTTATGGAAACAAGTTTATTAATTTTTTGTATAAATTTAGATATGGCTGCTAACATTCCAAATAAAGTAGGAACAAACCCGGATTTACAAAGATTGATTGAAATACTTAATACCGAATACAAAGACCAAAAAATGCAATCAAGGTTTCTGGTGTTTGTTAGTACACGATGGATTGCTAAAAAGCTCTCACAACTGTTGCCTGAATACTTGAATTGTTACTATCTTACCGGAAGTAGTACATCGGAAGAGAAAGGAGGTAGATATCATATAAGTGCCTAAAATTACTATGTGCCTTTCTTGCACTCTTTTCATATCTTCGTTATCAGAAATAACTAGCATGATATCACTGATATATCACCAATACAATTTGACTGCTCAAAAAAAGCAATAACAGGTCAATATACAAAGACCAAAACCGGTAGAAAAGATAACGGTTAATTTGGTTATACTGTATATGCATATTTCACGGAGATACCTCTGATCAGCAGCATTTGATTTAAAACACTTGAAGTACAAAAGCCAAAAATGTTCACCAAAAAGTACTCTTAACCAGAATGTTTAAAAGGGGAAGTCAAATCCAGCTTCGAGGAAATCGACTATGAAAACAAACATAGTGCTTTATGCTCAGGGTTGATAAGTTAATGTAATCTATTAAGGCAACTTTGGTGTGTACTATTCAGTTATTATACCCCCCGCAAACAAAGTTTGGGGGGGTATATAGGAATCACCCTGTCTGTCTGTCTGTCCGTCTGTCCACATACCTAGTAAGCGCAACTCCTCCTTAACTGCTCAACGGATTTTGATGAAACTTTACATGAAGGAAGTACATTATATGTAGATGTGCATGAAGAATTTTCATCGCTCTCGGATATCATTCAGGGGAGATAATTGGACTTAGACTGTTTAAATATAGGATTCAATGGGAGACCGCGTAAGCGCAACTCCTCCTAAACTGCTTGACAGATTTTGATTAAACTTTACATGAAGAAAGTACATCATATGTAGATGTGCATAAAGATTTTTCATTGCTCTTTGATATCATTCAGGGAAGATAATTGGACTCTAAGATATTTTTGGCAGTACAAAGTCCAATATGTAGCTGGGGGTATCCTTTTGTGAGCTCGCTCACAGTATTACTTGTTTATTCAACTATCAATCATTGGAGTTGTGACGCACTGTAAACCACCACTTATAACACTGTTCATTTGCGCAATAGGTTCAACTCAAGATGACCAAATGGACGTTTTAGAAAGATTTCGAATTGGGACTCATAAATGTCTGGTTGCGACAACCATTGCCCATGAGGGTATTGATGTTTCTGAATGTAATATGACTATACACTACAAAGTTAATAACAGCGCCATATCCAGTCTTCAGATGAGAGGTATGCTTTAACACAGAATGTTACATATTTTAGTTTATCACACTTCATATGAAATTTTTCCTTACAAATTCTAATTAAACAATTCAATCTATCATATAACCATGGAAGTAATAATACTTCCATAATATAGCATATTTCAAAAACAAAGGCCATGAGGGTAAAGTATTACCCCATCGGGTGATAATATATAGCTTCTACAACGCGATCGAGTTGATTATGGAATTTCTAACACCGAGAGAAATAAATTTGATTATTTTAATGGCGAGGCTTGCCGAGCGATTAAAATATCAAATTTATTTCTCGAGATGTTAGAAATTCCATAATCATCGAGAATTAAGTTGTAGAAGGTTTTTCTCTAATGTTTACAGGTAAGAAATTGCAAAAGGTCGCTCATCAATTGCACGTGCAATTACGCTGAGAACAAATTTCTCTCTAGAGGTGAGAAATATTTTTTCACAACTGGTTGAGAGGTTGATAAATCGGATGAAAATTAGAAAGTTCTTTAATTTTCATCCGATTTATCAACCTCTCAACCGGTTGTGAAAAATATTTCTCACCTCTAGAGAGAAATTTGAAATTTGTTCTCAGCGTAATTGCAATAACTATTCCAAAAACAAACAGGCGGGTGAAAAACATTATCCATAGTCCCCTGAAATACAAATGGTCGCTCTCATGAAAAGAAATTCATGATAATTAAATCAAAGTGTTGTTACTACCTATTATATAAAAAAACATTCTTGGATACTGAGATTAGGTCGTTTGTTTCCGTCGTTTCTATATTTACAAAAGCTCTTTGCAATGTTCATACTTTCACATTTCACTCGATGGCTATATTCGGATTCTCAATCTTCGGATTTTCATCAAGACAATATGGCCGCGACCAGTAGATTATGTGTTCCGCTTCGGATTATATTTTAGTCAGTGTAGCATATCTTGCCTAGCTTTAGCGTAATGGATATTTGATTTTGGATTGCAAAAAATTACTAAATTGAATAAAATTTTAAAGGACAAAAATACTATTCGGACACCAAAAATAAGTTAAATCTTGCAAAAAAGTTGTACACAGCATCTTCGTTTTTCATGCTTTTATGTGGCGGTGTTTTAAATCAACAATGCGATTCAACTAGATCATGTAGCGTACATGTTATCAGGTTGTGCACATGTTTAAGCGTACTTTCTTATAAATATTAGACTGCAAAATGTTAACTCATTGAATAAAGTTTATTATCACAGACAGAAATAATACTTATGCAAAATAGGTCAATCAGACACATCTATATTATTAAATTAATAGACTTTTTTCTATGTTCGGAATTTATTCCTTTCACAATCTACTACATGATAAGTTTTTGTCATAAACATAAACAATAAACAGTGTACTTTATCACTGTTGAATATTTCATTTTTCTGTGATGCTATGGGGGAATGGGGGGACAAAACGTAAAAAAAAAATACGGAATATTGCCGAGTTTGATTTTAAAATTACAAATTAACAAAACTTTCGTTTCTATCCCAAATATTTAATCACCCTCCAGGTAGAAAAGAGCGAAGCAAAAAATAATAAAATAAAATAAAAAGGAGTTAGTAAAATGTTTAATTGCAGTCCCACGCCAGACAGTCGGTTAATCGAGGAAAAAGTCTGTTGATTTACCTGTATATGCAGTTAAATGGGAAATGAGTCTGTTGATGGAGTCGATTCGAGTCTGTTGATATGGAAGTATCGAGAAAAACATCGTAAGGTTATTAAATAACACATATTTTCACTAATATGGTAAATCAATTAGCAAAACCATTTATGTCTAACAAAATGAAAAAGAATACCTTAATTAAAAATGTTTAAAGTTTGTATTAACACCAATTTAATAAGCTATAAAATGAAAAGGCGTTTTACTCAGTATATATTTCATTAACATTTTAGCATTCAAAAATGTAAACAAAACCATGCAAAATCCTAATAAATATCAAAATAACGTTTTTCTTGTTGTACCAGCAGATGCATTACATCGGATGTGTTCTTTTTTATTTATGTGCTAAACCATTGTGCTTAATTTTAAGTTTTTGTGCTATAAATCATGTTTTAGTTAATACACAGTCTGTTGATGAGTCGGTTAATGAAAACTCAATCTGTTGATCGGTCTGTTGAGAGTAAATATATTAATCAATTAGTCAGCATTCGCTATATATGGTGTGGTCAAGAACATAATAAAGGAGAATACTCATCAAAAGAATATATAAATACAACTTACTTTTAATAAATTTCGATAATTTGTAATTTTTTACATAATTTTATGTTTGTTATCTTTTCTTAAGAAGTACAAATGACAACAAAGTTCCAGACAATAAATTTTGCTATACCTGACGCGCGTTTCGTCTATTCAAGACTCATCAGAGGCGCTCTACCAAAAATATTGAAAATGCCAAACACTGTATGAATATGAAGAGCATAGAACAAAGAAGGTTTTATGAAAGACATGATCGGCTCATAGTGTGATTTCATTCTCTCAGATAAGTGCATTGTTTGTCATAGGGTCATTTCGTACTCTTATACTGGATTTTACACGCTGAATTGTAACTAGCATTGAGACTTGTACTTTGCAACGGGGATGAACAACTTACTCTTAATGATGGTTGTTTTACATACACTAGAGCTATAAAGGAGCTATGGGAAAATGACACAATTTCACCAAAGACATTCAATTATGAAAATGGGGTCGAAGTCACATTACATGGTTGTAGTTGTGTAGACTAAAATGGTCTACCTCCAAATATTGGATAACAAGCTATTATATTATATATTAAAAAGCAAAGAGGCACCAATGGCGCATTCTGAAGCCAAACGTCCAAAGAGCGAATACAAAACCGATCAACACAAAACAAAACACGCACGAACAAACAAGAAACACACAAACATCAACTGGCAATGGTGTAGTGGTCATTTGACATGGTGTCAGAGTCGTATGGTCATTGTCATGGTCACATGACATGGTGTCAGTTGCGTACACCATAACCCCAAGTATCTGAATACAGATAACATATACCTAAATGTTTTTCACTTATTTCATTTTCAATCATTTTTTGTCCCATAAATTATCTAAGAGTTATCTTGATTTGCGCAACCAGGAAACATAAGACACGGTTTCAGTTGCATACACCTAACCCGGGAGTGTCAATGTAGCAGATTGCAGATGCATAGCTATTAAACTTCTCACTTGATACATTTTCCGAACGTCTTACAAAGAGTTTTATGGTTCCAAAAAGTCTGCAGATCCGCTGTACTACGAAAATGGGGTAAGTTTTAAATGGAATTAGTTGCGTAGACAACATCCCTAACTGTCTATAAATATTAAATGCCTAGCTACTATAATTTTCACTTAATTTAGTTTCTTAAAAGCCTGGCAAAGAGGTATTTTGGCCCGAAAAACCTCGAAGTTGACAGAGTCGTTGAACCATGAAAATGGCAAACGGCATGGAGTTAGTTGCGTAGACCATAACCCCAACTGTCTGTATACTTTACCAAATATCAGATACCAAGCTATAATACTTGTCTAGTAATTAATTTTCCGCAAAAGCCTTACAATAAATTTACACCGCCGCCGACGACAGAAAGAAGTTGTCTTGCCTTTAGCGACTAAAGTCGCAGGCGAAACAAAAAATTTAGCGTCCCCAAATCGTTTTAAAGATAATAGGAGTTATAAATTTTGCAGGAATTTTTTTTTTCTGATTTATTAATAGGTTAGCATTACACTTTATTTAAGAGTAAAAACCAGTGGAAAAGCAAGATAGGTAAAATGTTGTAAATTGGCTCGTTATGACCAATCTTTAAAAATATTAAAATAATAGCGGATTCATTGGCAAAATATCACTATTTAAAAGGTACATTCCCCTTAACTACCAAAATGGTGGACAGTTTCAAAGAAGATACAACAACAATATGACAAAGACATGATGATTAGATGTTTCGTTAGCAAGTTGCTCAGTACAAATTACCTCCACAAAACGGGATAAAAAATCATTTTTGCACGTCAACAGGATACATGTATACATGTACTATTCACAAACTATTTCAAAATTATGCTCAAAAGTTACAGATCAGTTGCTTCCATAAACTTTGTGACGGACTGACATACGGACACAAGGTGAAATCGAGAATGAAACAAATCGCAGACTTTCCTGTCATTTTCAGATGATTCTACTCATTTCTTCCTTTTTAACGCCCAATTGAAAATATGATTTGACTTCTTTGCCTTATAAAGACATCAGACGTAATCATCATTTCATCACCTTCTTAACGCTCAGTATACTATTATATTACCGTTTTATACTGGTTAATTGACGCATCAACTGACAAAAAAGACATTAACCAACTCATCAACATACTTTAACCGTCAAATTTTTAATAAAAGGACGATTAACCATATCCAAATTATTTATATGTTAAAATTTTAAGAACCAATAATTTAGCTAATAACTAACCACACATTTTGGTACCAAATCTGTGATTTTTTTCTAAGAGACTAATCGATTTTTGGTGAAAACATGTTTTTTTAGTCCTTAATACTGCTGCTACTGTCTCTGCGCCTATTCGTTTTGTTACAAACTGTGATAGCTTTCTGTCTATGGAATAATTGGAAATTATGCTGAAATGAATATCATTTTGTCCTACACTTTTTGTTTTTTGATTGGATACTTATTTCATGTAAAAAATAGACGTTTTCCAGAGAATTTGTGATTTAAATTTAAATTTTACTCTCAACAGACCTATTACCGACTCCATCAACAGACTCATTTCCCATTTAACTGCATATACAGGTAAATCAACAGACTTTTTCCTCGATTAACCGACTGTCTGGCGTGAGTCCAAGAAATAGCGTTTGGGATTTAAAAAAATCAGGTCCGAATTCTATCCCAATATTTTTAAAACCGTCCCTATCTGATGATCACTAAAAGTAACCTGAACTTAATATCGATACAGGTATATGGTATGTGTTATATTGTACATATTTTAAGCAGCTGCACCCTTCAGGTAGATAGATAAAAATAATAATTAATGAAAAGAAGTTAGCAAAATGTCCAACTGCAGTCAAAGAAATAGCGTTTTGGGAATTTAAAGATTACATGACCGAATCCATTATTTTGTTACAAAATTTGCCAAAATTCACAGGACCGAAACGATTTTAACAGGCCAAAACCCGTCGGACTGGTGCTAATTTGTAGATTGCAACTGACAACCAGTTCACCTAAAACTACACTAAAAAACTTTGGTAAAGATACAGGCTCTAAATACAACAAGAATGCTACACGTAGCCAAATTGAAGGGGTTACATTAATGAACATTAAGGAGATGATAAAATGGACATGACTTGAATTGAAATGATAATGAGAATATATTGGGGATTGGGGGTAGGGTATTTTAATTCACTTTTTATGGTTTATTTTCATGTTAGGCAAAATGAAAATAAAAAATAAAAAACAGTACCAGTTCGGGTAAATGAGCAAAACAGTGGTTTAATAATGTTTTAGTTAATGACTGAGTTAGTTGGTGTTTACCTCCTCCTCTTTTTATATGTTTAATGAGAGTGACAAAGGGGACACTAGAAATATGTTTCCCAACACGAAACACGGAGCAAAATTCAGACAAAACAGAACACGTACATCTATGTCTATAACGAAAACATGAGAAATCAAAATCACGAAAGCATCCAAAAATAGACCGTCGAAAACGTTGCACGAAAATAAACGTAAATTTATCACCCTTTCATTTTTGATAGGCAAAATAAAAAAATAAAAAAACAGTACGGGTACGGGTAAATGAGCAAACAGTGAGTACATTATGACGTTTTAGTGAGTCAGTTAGTTGCACAATATGGTTTATATAGGAGCGATAGACATTAAGGAGAAATATATCAGGAGGTGTTGTGGTAAACAAAGGAACAATGAATGTTGAAGACCACTTGAAATATGGAAATGGACGGAAACACTACTTGGTGACCAACAAAAAGAAAAATAATTTATGTGCATCTGCATTTATGTTAGCCCATTATTGTCAGCATCACAGGCGTTTGGATCCAGAATTTCATTTTATTATAAATAACGTGTATATAAAATTTTTCATCTCGTCTCTATACTATTTCCACAAGGCGAGAATGTTTGACAGCTCTAAAAATAGAACAAAATTTACTCGCGGAAAACCCCCATATTTTCTCATAGAAATAAATGTTTTACATGAAACATTGGTGATTCTCTAAATCCTTTCAGTTTAATCTCACAATTGGGAACACCATTATCGTGAAACAATTCGCAATGACTTTGAATCTAATCTTTTTTCCCCTGAAGCGAGCCAAACAAACCACCACGGACGGAAGTAGTTTAAAATTTCAAAGGGAGACAATATTCTTTTACTTTTTCAAATTTTATCATTAAATATGAAATAACCACGTATTTTTTATCCTTGAACGTCTTTTTGAAAATTTATGGAACACACATCGGGTCCTAGTTTGTAGGTATGTTTTTATTATACTACCATCTCGTCATTAAAAATATTTCAAATGAAGTTGAGACCACATTTTCCCCCAAATGATTTTATTCGAACTCGCCCAGATTTTACCTTACTGTAGTATCACTCGGAAGTCCTTTTATTTTGCGGAATATTGTTCCCTTGAAAATCTTTGGCTACTTCCGTCCGTGGTGATCTTTTGTTTCGCTTCGTAGGAAAAAAGACCCGATGTGAGATTTAAACAAACTGACATGCTGTTTTGGTTTAAATGCTACTGATGAGAGGTTACTCCTTGAAATGTCGATATATAGCATATCCAAATTAACCGTTTATACCCGCGTTTTGGTATTTGTAATTTTGAAACCACTGGGCGATAACCGCTGCTGGTGGACCAGAGGTCCCCGAGGGTAATCACAAGCCTGGTAGTCAGACTTGTCTGACACGAATTACCATAAAATTTCTAATATATTGTCGCTGAAATTTTCGATTGTTAAATTCAAAATTGATGAAAACACCAGGTTTCTTTCCTTGTAATGCACATGGTCGATATCCTCGGTGCTGGATTTGGCTTCCTTGTTCGGACGTTTTGGTTTTGAGTACTTTTCGTTTTCAACTGTTTTGGAATTTGATCTTCCAATGTTTTGGTTTAAATGCTACTGATGAGAGGTTACTCCTTGAAATGTCGATATATAGCATATCCAAATTAACCGTTTATACCCGCGTTTTGGTATTTGTAATTTTGAAACCACTGGGCGATAACCGCTGCTGGTGGACCAGAGGTCCCCGAGGGTAATCACAAGCCTGGTAGTCAGACTTGTCTGACACGAATTACCATAAAATTTCTAATATATTGTCGCTGAAATTTTCGATTGTTAAATTCAAAATTGATGAAAACACCAGGTTTCTTTCCTTGTAATGCACATGGTCGATATCCTCGGTGCTGGATTTGGCTTCCTTGTTCGGACGTTTTGGTTTTGAGTACTTTTCGTTTTCAACTGTTTTGGAATTTGATCTTCCAATGTTTTGGTTTAAATGCTACTGATGAGAGGTTACTCCTTGAAATGTCGATATATAGCATATCCAAATTAACCGTTTATACCCGCGTTTTGGTATTTGTAATTTTGAAACCACTGGGCGATAACCGCTGCTGGTGGACCAGAGGTCCCCGAGGGTAATCACAAGCCTGGTAGTCAGACTTGTCTGACACGAATTACCATAAAATTTCTAATATATTGTCGCTGAAATTTTCGATTGTTAAATTCAAAATTGATGAAAACACCAGGTTTCTTTCCTTGTAATGCACATGGTCGATATCCTCGGTGCTGGATTTGGCTTCCTTGTTCGGACGTTTTGGTTTTGAGTACTTTTCGTTTTCAACTGTTTTGGAATTTGATCTTCCAATGTTTTGGTTTAAATGCTACTGATGAGAGGTTACTCCTTGAAATGTCGATATATAGCATATCCAAATTAACCGTTTATACCCGCGTTTTGGTATTTGTAATTTTGAAACCACTGGGCGATAACCGCTGCTGGTGGACCAGAGGTCCCCGAGGGTAATCACAAGCCTGGTAGTCAGACTTGTCTGACACGAATTACCATAAAATTTCTAATATATTGTCGCTGAAATTTTCGATTGTTAAATTCAAAATTGATGAAAACACCAGGTTTCTTTCCTTGTAATGCACATGGTCGATATCCTCGGTGCTGGATTTGGCTTCCTTGTTCGGACGTTTTGGTTTTGAGTACTTTTCGTTTTCAACTGTTTTGGAATTTGATCTTCCAATGTTTTGGTTTAAATGCTACTGATGAGAGGTTACTCCTTGAAATGTCGATATATAGCATATCCAAATTAACCGTTTATACCCGCGTTTTGGTATTTGTAATTTTGAAACCACTGGGCGATAACCGCTGCTGGTGGACCAGAGGTCCCCGAGGGTAATCACAAGCCTGGTAGTCAGACTTGTCTGACACGAATTACCATAAAATTTCTAATATATTGTCGCTGAAATTTTCGATTGTTAAATTCAAAATTGATGAAAACACCAGGTTTCTTTCCTTGTAATGCACATGGTCGATATCCTCGGTGCTGGATTTGGCTTCCTTGTTCGGACGTTTTGGTTTTGAGTACTTTTCGTTTTCAACTGTTTTGGAATTTGATCTTCCAATGTTTTGGTTTAAATGCTACTGATGAGAGGTTACTCCTTGAAATGTCGATATATAGCATATCCAAATTAACCGTTTATACCCGCGTTTTGGTATTTGTAATTTTGAAACCACTGGGCGATAACCGCTGCTGGTGGACCAGAGGTCCCCGAGGGTAATCACAAGCCTGGTAGTCAGACTTGTCTGACACGAATTACCATAAAATTTCTAATATATTGTCGCTGAAATTTTCGATTGTTAAATTCAAAATTGATGAAAACACCAGGTTTCTTTCCTTGTAATGCACATGGTCGATATCCTCGGTGCTGGATTTGGCTTCCTTGTTCGGACGTTTTGGTTTTGAGTACTTTTCGTTTTCAACTGTTTTGGAATTTGATCTTCCAATGTTTTGGTTTAAATGCTACTGATGAGAGGTTACTCCTTGAAATGTCGATATATAGCATATCCAAATTAACCGTTTATACCCGCGTTTTGGTATTTGTAATTTTGAAACCACTGGGCGATAACCGCTGCTGGTGGACCAGAGGTCCCCGAGGGTAATCACAAGCCTGGTAGTCAGACTTGTCTGACACGAATTACCATAAAATTTCTAATATATTGTCGCTGAAATTTTCGATTGTTAAATTCAAAATTGATGAAAACACCAGGTTTCTTTCCTTGTAATGCACATGGTCGATATCCTCGGTGCTGGATTTGGCTTCCTTGTTCGGACGTTTTGGTTTTGAGTACTTTTCGTTTTCAACTGTTTTGGAATTTGATCTTCCAATGTTTTGGTTTAAATGCTACTGATGAGAGGTTACTCCTTGAAATGTCGATATATAGCATATCCAAATTAACCGTTTATACCCGCGTTTTGGTATTTGTAATTTTGAAACCACTGGGCGATAACCGCTGCTGGTGGACCAGAGGTCCCCGAGGGTAATCACAAGCCTGGTAGTCACCCCATCGTCCTTCGTCCACAGCGGACTTTATGTGGACCAACCCCTTTCAAAAATTTCTGGATCTGGCCCTGTTTGAGTTATAGTATAAAAGATGATTGCTATTAGTATTAGACGTAAAAATTTTAAAGGCATACATGTACATTACAAATTTTCATAAAGAGATCTACATTGGGTTTAAAGTTATTTCATATAATACTATATACTTCAAAATCATAGGCTGATCTGAAAAATGATAACCATTAAAGTAGAGGATAAATAGATATGAAATAAGCGACACAACCAACATAAAGAAACGGGAATTTAAAAAATCACAATGGAAAACAGCCAGCAGTTTTCAGCATGACCATAAGTCGCTGCTCGCCGTCTTGCATTGGCCCAAGACTAAAAATACAAAAAGGATGAGTCCAGTTTCCTTTTTGGTCACTCTAAAAAATGTCAAGATATCAATGTACGATTTTTTTTCACATCTTCGCCTGCTTGGAACGCAACTAAATGTTGGAAATAATAATATTATAAAACGAAAATTGTAAAAATTTCTAGGCAAAAAATATATGTTTGATTTTCGTCTTCGGTATTCCCAGAATCCCGTTGGTAGCTTTTTTTCTCAGAATAATTTGAAGATTGAAACCTTTTTAACTTTAACATTATGCTGATTTATAAGTATAATATAAACAACAGACTGTGACATCTTCGATCCAATGGAGACTTTTGTAGAGCTCGATGAGCTGAAGGTTTAAGCAAGCAACAGCTTTTCTCTATCTGCAATAGTTTCCAATTCCTCCACTAACATAACCAAACTTTGATGCAGTTATTTTAAACTAAATAGGAGATAATAAACCTACATGTACAATGCTTATACTGGATCTAAAAACAAATAATGTTTAGGATAAACACTTACATGACTTAGATTCATCAACATGTTTATCTTAAAATAGCTTAATTTTAGATCTATTTTATAGTATGTGTACAGCAAAGGCTACATAAAGAATTCAACAATAAACCTTAGCAGGACCTAGAAATAATAAAGTCTTTTTTTATGTTACTAAAGCAGACCTTTGCTTTTTGTGTCCATAGCGGCTTGCTAGGCAATATGCATTAGAGTCCACACTTCTTCTTGAAAATAATATAAAAACCCATCCTTGTTTCATTTTATTCTATGCTTCCAGGAAGAATTCGAACCAAAGATGGGAAACAGTTTATACTTGGCAGTGGAAAACAAATACGAAATGAAACTTTAAACGTTGAAAGACAAGAGCTAATGGATTTAGCAGTCAGGCATATTTTAAGTGCAGTTAAAGAGAACAAAACGAAAGTAAAGAAAGAGTTAGACGACCTTCAACTCAATACCATGGAGAAAGAAAGATTGCAAATATTCGAAAAATGTAATGAGACAAATAAAATACAAGAAAACTTTGAAGTTCATTGTAGAAAGTGTAAAGAAATGGTATGTGAAGGATCTGATTTAAGAAAATTAGATTGTCACAATGTTGTACTGGACAAAGAATTCATTTCAAGAACAAGTTCAAAGCCAATCAAACGAAAAAAGAAAAATTTTGATGATGGCCTTATCAAAAAGTATAAAATTGATGGCCCATGCTCACATGATGTGGGAGTCGTAATGGAATATAATCGCACAGATTTACCTTTGTTGTCTTACAAGAGTACGTATTAGTCTTTATGATACTGAAAGTCAGGAATATCGAATCCCTAAGAGCTCGAAAGATATACCAATCGTTAACAAACTATCATCGAATGACTTGAAGATGTATAGGGAAAAAGAATGATAAGTGTGATCTTCAATTGGTATCCTCATATACCATTTTTGATTAGAGAGCGACCATTTGATTTTTATGGGGGGGCTATGGTGAATTTTGAAATAAAAAGGCAGGATGGCAAAAATCCAGAAATAAAAAGGCAGGACAGTCCTTTGAGTAAAAAAAAGGCAGCATGGTATTTTTGGCTAAAAAATTTATAGTTGCTTTAAAAAAAATTGCACGCACAAGCGCTCAATAAAAAAATCCAGGCTCAACTTTTTCCAAAAATAAAAAGGCAGGACGAAGAAAATATCCATAGCCCCCCATAAAAATCAAATGGATGCTCCTTATGTTAGTAGAAACATATAAACGTCTAGTATAGTGTGTTTACATTTAATACCGACAAAGATACAGTACAATTCTATTGTGTTAGTACTAGTTTTGTTTTATATATAAGTAGCATGTATTTAATAAAAATATTTAATCTAATCATCATTATCTCCCCTTGCTTGAAAAGTAAGGCATATATATTTAAAGTGGTGTTCCTCCGTTTGCGCATTTGTTACATGCGGCTCACAATCGCCTTTCTCACAATTCCTTTAAAGTCACTCAAAGATTTTCGACGATTTTTTTTTTCAAGAGCATTTGTGACAAATTCAATGTGTGCACCTCCTTTTAAAGGGATATTGTCTACGAAAACAACCTTTTTTTACTAACAAAAAAGGCGTACAGACAACTTGTTATGTCTAATTCCAAAACATATGAACACACAAAAATACGGATATGATACCATATTAATCCAAAAACCGAAAAACAAAAGTCAATAACTAATATTTGTAAAGCTTTACAAAAGTTCATTTTCATGAGCTTAATCCCGCCTTAAGCAAGCGCATCGTTTTTAGTTTTGTTTAGGGAGCGACCATTTGATTTTTAATGAGGGGCTATGGCGTAATTTGAAATAAAAAGGCAGGATGGAGAAGTCCAGGAAAAAAAGGCAGGACAGTGCTTGGAGTACAAAACAAGAGGCTCCCAGGAGCCTGAATCGCTCACCTGGTCTTGATGTTGACCCTATACTTTTGTAGAGCTAAATGAGCTGAACATTTAAGCAAGCAACAGCTTTTCTCTACCTGCAATAGTTTTCATTCTGTAGGCCAAAAACACAATTTTTCACCTATAAGGGGCCATAACCCCTATAAGGAGTCATCTGACAACTTCGACCCTATGGAGACTTTTGTAGAGCTAAATGAGCTGAACATTTAAGCAAGCAACAGCTAATATCTATCTGCAATAGTTTTCATTCTGTAGGCCAAAAACATGAAAAATCGCTTTTTTCAGGGGCCATAACCCCTATAATGGGTCATCTGACAGCTTCGACCCTATGGAGAATTTTGTAGAGCTAAATGAGCTGAACATTTAAGCAAGCAACAGCTAATCTCTATCTGCAATAGTTTCATTCTGTAGGCCAAAAACATGAAAAATCGCTATTTTCAAAGGCCGTAACCCCTATAAGGGGTCATTTGACAACTTCGACCCTATGGAGAATTTTGTAGAGCTAAATGAGCTGAACATTTAAGCAAGCAACAGCTAATCTCTTTGTGCAATAGTTTTCATTCTGTAGGCCAAAAACATGAAAAAGCGCACAAAAAAAATCAGGCTCGACTTTTTCCGAAAATAAAAACATGAAAAAGGCAGGACGAAGAAAATATCCATAGCCGCCCCATAAAAATCACATGGTTGCTCCCTTATAAACTTTGCTTGTTCAAAATTTCAGCCAGTACACTTTATCTCGAGGTTTTATCCGGTGTAGAAATATTCAAGGCAACGAAAACGCCTAAGTCGCCTAACAAAGAAAATGACAATAATGGTTCGTATATAATAAATGGAGATGATTTAGATGGTTCACATTGAATTTATTAAATTTGTCACCATATTAACGTTTTCAGGATCAAAACATCCGAGATCCCGATCGATGGCTGTATTAAATACACTAAAATATATCTGTTGTCACGAACATAACTAAAATCAATCAACATGGTCGAATGCTTTTGAGCGAAATAAACCCAATTTAAGGCAAATTTGATAACAAATTGATATTCAAAGCTTTCTTTTCTAAAATTATGGTCCAAATGACATTCAAAAAATGGGACGGAAAATGTGATTTTGGTAGACAATATGCCTTTAATAAATTTGATTTAGCGCTATCAGGTTCATTTTCGTTGGAAATCATGGACACCAATGAGACGACAAGACCGTACCGATTTTATAATCACAATTGAGGCTCCCGCAGGGTACCCCCCTCAGGTCGCAAGGTCGCTTTTAAAAGGCATATTTTGGCGGAGGTCGCAGGTCGTTTTTTGGCATAGGTCGATTTTATGAAGTGTAGGTCGGAAGTCGTCCTTAAAAAGCCCTCAGGTCGCAGGTCGTTTTTAACCCTGCGGGAGCCACCCAATTATTTGCAAACCACTTGACATAGGACGATTCGGAATCAGATTCAGATACGATTCGGAATCGTCCTTGGTTCCAAAATGCCCCATGACATTTTCATATACAAGACAATTGTTGTAACAATGATATTCTTATTTTGTAGTTGTCCATTAAAAAATTCTGAAAGATTCTAATTAATCTTGCGAGTACATATTTATAATGGACACACAAGGTCACTTTCAAAAAATATTTTATGTCACAAATAAAAACAAATAAAAATAAATGAAATAAAGTAATGAAATTATAGATAAAAGCATTATTCCCTGCATTAGGCTTGTTCATGTGTTCATAGATTCATACCTCCCATGAAATATAATCAACAAAAACCTTTAACTCACAAATAAAATTCAAAATCAAAAGAAGTTAAGAATGTAACAGTAGTTTTTTTTATGAGTTTGATACACAGAAAGATTCAATCCTCTTGGTCTTGTTGAAGTTCCTTTCTTGGAATCAGATATGTTGACAGATTGGAGAAATCAACAAACACTCTGTAGGCTTCACTGAAAAAGAAAAATGACATTGACCTGAATTCATGGCATAGATTCATGACAGATTTCCAAAGTGGGAAAAACAAAGTGAAATAGAGAGCCGGAGGTGAAGTCGTTAACGCGTCGGGCTACTTACAACGAGGTTCGTGGTTCAGTCCTCGTCAGGGGTGAATATATCTCGAACCAATTTTTCGACTCTCCCTCGAAACTAAGTCTCAAGGAAAGATGCTTGTCATTCGGAAGGGACGAAAATGGTTTGTCCCGTGTGCGAGAGAGCAATGCGCTTTAAAAAATGATAGGAGTAGGCTCATTTGGGGCCATTACAAAGGCATCTTCGCAAGCCAAGGGTTACGATCCGCTAGAGATAGCGGATCGTAACCCTTGGCTAGCGAAGATGTTACAAAGGTCACACATGCAATCTGCTAGCTAGAAAGGGTATCACATGATCACTTAGCTTGTTTCCAAGCATAGAAAAATAAATATGTTTAAAATAAAATAAAAAGAACAAAGTTTAAAGGTTATACAAAACTAAAAATAAAAAGTACCAAGGCAGCTGTAAATGTAACAATTAATTTGGATATGCTGTGTATGCATTGTCTCTCCAAAGCAACATTTTAACAAGTATAAAAAAACTAAGGGGATAAGTACTTTGTACCGAAAAAGTCAAAAAGGTAAGCAAAGATATATACACTTGGTCAAAAGTTAGGGACCATCTGAAAATCAACATATTTTTCAAAGTATTAAATTTATATCTTAAACCTATCAAATAGAATTAACCAAGGGCTAAATACAATTGGCATTAACCCATCTTTAGATTTGATCAAGAATAACAGAAATAATTCTAAAGTCTAGAAATGTGCAATTTATTTGATTAGATGGAAAAAAAATAAGCAAATATAGGGGGTACATTTTTTATGTAAAAAATTTAATGATATCGAACATAACAATTTATTCTATTGTAAAAAAATGATATTTCTTTAAGTTAAGGTCAATTTTCCCCATTCGGTAACAAATTCACAATTACAGACAAGTTCAGCTGCAAACTTTTTGAATAAAATTCCTCCAACACAGGTTTTAGATATGTATACTTACATAACTGTAGAATTGAGGTAGGAGTACCCGGACGATCCACCCGTCCCTATTTTGTTTCCAATCATTCTGTGTACCATTTGAACATGCCTATCTGTAAAAAGGCATTATTTGAATAAAAATGATGCTCAGAGAGACATGAAAAAAGTCGTTTAAGGGAGAAAACACTATAACACACCAGTGAAGATGGTTGTTTGTATTAGAGTTTTTTGTACTGTCAACTTTTCCAGAGTTGGATATACTATAGATCATGAAATGCTAAGTATTCCATTGTACCTATTTAATGGTATTCCGATGCTTGAAGTCTAGGTGTTGTTGTTGGGTTTTTTTTTGTTTTTTGTTTTTTTTTTTTTTGGGGGGGGGGGGGGGGGGTGTTGGGGTCTTACGTGTCGTTTTTCTAAGCAGGTGTTTCTTTTTTTCATAGATTTTGAGATTCGAATGTCACTTTGGTACTTTTCTTTGCTCTCAAAAAACTTGTTTTGTCACTATTCAGATATTTTATAGAAAGATATGGAGTAAATAAATATGAGACCGTAACAAATATGTAAACTGCAACTGCAATTAATTTTATGAGCTGTAAGGCCGATTTGGAATTTCATTCCTCATCAGCAGCACTAAAACCGAAAAATAGGATTTCCACAATAAAAAAGAAGTATTTTTAATCTAAGGTTCTGTTATTCATGTTCTTGTCACTTTGTTAATTGTTTTGTATTAAGTACCATTATTTTATAAGAATCATGCAAAGAGCGATTCATGGGTTGAAAGCCTACACCAATTTATTTTTGATGTTTTACTCCTACTAGCACCCTGCTTTGATCTTTTGTGCTCCTTTTCCAAACTAGCACTGGTCCTGAGAGAGAAAATATAGAATGCGCATTGGAAAAGTGTAAGAAGAGGAGATAACTCTTAAAATTTTCAATAATTTTAATAGAAACCATTGTAACAAATTGGCAAGATTTCTCCCAGGACCAGGCAGTTATGAGCAAATGGTTTTATTTATTTCTTATTTTATATACTTTGAATTATCTTTCGTCAAAAATTAACCACTGTAGCCTTTTTATTGATGAATCACTTTTCTTTTATTTTGCATGATTCTTAGGTGGACTTCTACTCAATAGACGGTACGACTGTTTTCCAAAAAGACAATTTGTTCATCGTTGAATGATGTGAATGACTATTGACTGTAATTCAACAAATCCCCAAACTTAGATTGGAAAATTACATACGCCTCCATTGCATGATCAGGTTGTCTATGTCTGTAAGAAGGGAGATAATCTGACAAGGCAAACTATACCCCGGTTCGTCTCTTTTCATGCTGATAGTAAGGCCAGCAATAAAAGCTTTGTAGCTCAGTCGTCTTTTTCTTTCCTTCATGTCAGCTGTTTTAAAGAACAAATTAAAACTAGTGTAGTATTTAGTCTGATAGTCAATTGATATCAACAGTGACAGGAAAGTTTGTGACTTTTTTGTAGAAATAATTAAATTCCTTCAAATTAATAATGTTTTGTGTAATTTCTGTTTTAAAAGCAGTTTTAAGTTGTAGGTTATTCCAGTCCATTGTGTTATGAATATGTCAGAGGATATGAATATTAGCATAAGAAGAAAAGAGTAACAAAGGGAGATTTCAAAAGTCGAAAAGATGAACGAGAACGACACGAGTAAACATACAATATAATAACACACAAAAATAAATGAATAGCAATCAGCTACGAAAACTTAAGTCTTAACGAGACTAAACTGTGAGAGTGAGCATGCAGTTCATGTTTACTATAGCGCACAAAGTTATATACAACTAGAGGCTCCCAGGAGCCTGAATCGTTCTCCTTATTTTTTGATGATACTTAAAATTAAGCTGGATATTTTTACAAAGGCCTGCTACTCTGTAAAATGATCAATTTTAACGTTCTAAGGGAAACAACTCCTATCAACAAAGGCCTTGCAACATAATTTTAGATCTTTATGTGCTTAACCATATGCAAACTAAATTTTTCATATATCTTGTTTAGTTCTCAAGATATTGATCTAAAAAAGAGCAAAATTTGGAAAGGAAAAAGGGCAATAACTCCTACCATAATTGTTAGATCTTCTTCAATGGTTCATGGCATGTAGATCTTAATGTGATCTGATCTGATTACTATTACCTTATACAGAATTTTAATATGTGTTACCATTTTTGATCAATTTGCAAAAAAACTACAATTTACACTTATCTTCTATTTTTAGCCATGGCGGCTATGTTTTTGTTGAATCAAAATTTCGAACAATACTTTTGTAAAGAACATACTCCAGAACAACCCTCCCAAGTTTCATTACATTTGGCCAAGCGGTTTCAGAGAAGAAGATTATTGAAAAGTTGAACAAAAAGCTGTGAAAATGGTCAATATTTACGATCTAAGGGGTGTAACTCCTCAAGGAACGTTCCTACAACTTTGATTATGTTACAACTTTGGTAGATCATGATGTTTTTTTAACCATATACAGCTTAAATTTTTCAAATATCTTGTAAAGTTTTGAAACAATCAAGAAAAAGAGCAATAACTCCTACAACAATTGTCGAATCTTCTTCAAAATTTTAGGGCAGGTAGATTTTGATGTTTTAATCACTTTTATCCTGCCAGAATTTTGAGTAATTTGCAAAAAACTGCAATTTACCCTTATGATCTATATATAGTCATGGCGGCCATGTTTTTTGTCGAATCAAAATTTTGAACAAGTGTTTTGTAGAGGACATACTACAGAACAACCCTATCAAGTTTCATTTCATTTGGCTGAGCGGTTTTTGAGAAGAAGATTTTTGAAAAGTTGAACTACGCACGACTGACGCCAAGTTATGGCAAAAGCTCACATTGTCTTTGGCAAGGTGAGCTAAAAACGTACCATTGTAGTTTTCTTCAGAAAGGATTGCATCATAAAACTAAAATACAAAAATGATAATTTTACTTACTTGAAGCTCTTAAAAGTATTAAAATAATTAGAATGTGGTAATTAACAAATTCATTCTGGGTCTATTTCGTTAATTTACTTGCTACTATGTCTTGCTGCAAACAGCATTATTTAAAAAGTTAGGATGTATCGGGCAAATACAAATTACGCTAAATCACAATATCAAACTAGGCAAAGTGTTTTTCATCATCTTAAATTTAGAGTAAGCATTCATTGTGAAGAAAATACTCGTTCATCATTCAACAGTTGCAAATGATTCAAAAACCAATCTTTCAATTGTCAATTAAACAAAGATATATGCATACTGTCACAAAAAAACCCAAATACTGAGTTAATCGACCGTAAACTGTAGTTAGTGTTAGATAACCTGGGTTTATCACTCGCTATCAGTTTGCTGATGCTAATGATAATTTCAGTTGTTTGAAATTTATCATTAGCGGTCGATAACGGGGTTTTCAAATGCAAATTAGGGTTTCTCGGTGATAAACTGAATTTATCGGTGATAAACTTAGTTTATCGGCGATAAACTGAGTTAATTGGCGATAAACTGAGTTTATCAACCGCAAACTATAGTTTACGGTCTAAACATGCTGTTTTGCGTTGAAAAAGTAGCATTTGCGCCGCGCAAACCAAAGTTACCGCTGATAAACTTGGTTTCACGAACGCAAACAATAGTAACCGATTGACCTTCTACTGTACGGTCTTTAATATAGTTTACAATGTTATTGAAATATGGTTTGGAAAGTAACATTAACAGAAACTAAGTAAGCGTGCTTACATACCCCACGAGTTCAATCAATATTATCCTTGAGGAATACGTATTGAGGTACAACAAACATAGTAAAGATAATTTGCATGCATATGAATGACATAACAAGATTCCGTTAAACGTAGAAATGTGAAATGCAGAATTCAAGATTTTCTTAGTCAAAAGGGTCACACCTTCTATAAAAATTAAAAAAAAAATTCCCGGTAATATTCACAATTTTATGAAGTATACTTCTTGCATAACAAGTTTCGTTTATTTCTGCTAAGGGATGGACCATTTAACTTGAAGGGGGGGCTTGGTTTTTTGTTTTGGCCAGAAAATTTTTGTTAATGCGTCATGACAGAATTTTTATTTTTTGAAAGCGTCGCGACAGAATATTTTTTTTATTATTAGCATTATTTTATATGGCAGAAATTCTTCTTCAGAATATTTTTTTTTTCTTACCCTCTGCTGCCAAAATATTTTTTTCATCAAAATTCATTTTCAAAATATTTTTTTTCATCAAAAATCATTTTCAAAATATTTTTTTAGGAAAAAACCAAGGCCCCCCTTCAAGTTAAATGGTCGGTCCCTAAGTAGTTTCAGAGGATTGGCGTCCACAAAATATGATTACAGACGGATGGGGTGGACTGACGTTCGAGTCAGTCAAAAACAACTCTGCATTGTAGCTTATAAAACCCTAATAAACCAAGTTTGTTTAATGACTATGGTAATTTTCAATGCTAATTAAGGTTTCTGGGTGCTGTACTGTATGGCACGCGACAGTAAAAAAAAAAACCAAAAACTGAGATTATCGACCGTAAACTGTACTTAGCGGTAATCACTCGCTAACTATAATTTGCTGATGCTAATGATAATTTCAGTTGTTTGAAATTTATCATTAGCAGTCGATAATGGGGTTTTCAAAAGCTAATTAGGGTTTCTCGGTTATATACTGAATTAATCGGTGATTAAACCAAGGCCTAAGATGCTAGTCCATATTTTTTTTTCAATTCCAACTTAATTTTCAGAAATCTTACCTGTTTTTCGTGAGCCTTCTTTTTTTCGTTTTGTTCTTTGGAGATGGAACGTTCCACTGCTTTTTCATACTTTGTAAAGAAATCTTTATAGTAAAATTTCTCCAACCAATGCTAAAATGAGCCGAAAAGCTAAATTAAAATTGAGCCGAACAGTTAAAATATAGCCGAACAATTAAAATTAAGCCGACCAGTTGACTTAGAAAAATGATTCGAACAGTTCAATTAGAATTAAACCGAACGGTTAAGTTACAAAGGGCGAGTTCTGTAATGAACTTTAAGCATAATTAAAATTGGTTTGATCTTTTGCATTGTAAAAAGATCATGTGAAATTTCGAAACTTTTCTTCGAGGTATAACACGTATTTTTAACAAGAGTTAACACTAAAGTACTTCTCGATTGCCAGCACCATCAGAATACCTTATTATTCCTCAAGCACAATCAAAGCTACTATTAAGCATATGCATACCAAGTTTCATCAAACAAGGACTTGTAGTTCTTGAGATAGAAATGTGCTGTCAAACCGTAACATTGCTTTAATATGTATTGAAAATTGTGAAAGTCACTCAATCAAATTATCAAGGTCAAGGTCAAAAGATGGGGATCCAACTGTGCTTAGCTACTTCTGGGACATATGCATACTAAGTTTCATCAACCTTGGACTTGTTGTTCTTGAGATAGTGGAGGTGCTCGCAAAACCTTAACATTGCTATTATATGTGTTGAAAATTGTCAAAATCACTCAACTGTAAAAGCAAGGTCAAGGTCAAAAGATGGGGCTGCGACTGTGCCAAGCTACAAGTGAGGCATACCAAGTTTCATCAACCTAGGACTTATAGTTCCTGAGATATGGACGTGCTTATAAAACCTTAACATAAAAGTTAACGCCAACGCCGCCGCCGGTAAAGTAACATCTATGTCTCGCTCCGCTTCACAGGCGAGACAAAAAATCACATTGATCATCTATATATACAGTCCGCCATAGGTTAAGTTTCACCCTATATATATTGCCATGTATTCTTTAGAAGTAATGATACATTAGCCAGATGAATAGTAGACATAAATTGGTGGCGTATCTTTAAAGCCCATTTTTTGTCTATGTTTTTGGAATAAGTGAATGACGATATAAACCCGAGAACCAAATAATGAAAATACCTTGCAAACAAAGATGCACGTTTGACGCAAAAATTGCTAACACAAGGTTATGTTCCTCCTCGGTTGTTGTCTTCACTCTAGAAATTCTACAGTAGACACCATGCACTCGTAGACAAATATGGGATATCATCTATCTCGCAGATGAGTGCAGATGTTGGTTTGTCATAGATTTTTGTCTTCCTTTACCGTATTTGACACTCTGAATTGGAAATTAGCACTGCGACGGGTGTGCTACAGCAGGCAGGAACCGCTTACTCTTCCAGGGCACCTAAGTTCACTCTTGTTACTACTTGAGTTCACGTTGTTGATTTCTCTTCGGTTTATTTTGTGTTTTTTATGTTTTGTATTTCCTCGTGCTGTTCTTGTTCGTGTTTACCGATTATGTCGTTGCTCTTTTGTACTTTAGACACTAGAATGCCCTTTTGGTTCCTCTTTGCTTCATGCAATAATCTTTTATCAAATACAATCGGAAAATATAATTCATTCAAACTTCACATATGCATGTATATATGACCATATATGTTTATACATGTGTATCTAAAATCCTGATAAAACTTTGTAAAATAAAATTATTACAAAATATCCGAACAGAAATTCCAAAATAAGAAATATATCATTCTGGAAAAATTAAGAAAAAAGGCAGGAAATGCATTCGAAAAAAACAAAGAAATATCAGAAGACACTGAAGAAAACAAACCAAAATTGCTAAATGTAGACGATATTGAGATGTGGAATAAGTGTACGCGACACAACAAACATAAACAAACAGCAATTCAAAAAATCACAACGGAAAACAGCAAGCAGTCTTCAACATGACCATAGGTCACTGCTTACCGTCTTGCATTGGCCCAAGACTTATAATACAATACAAAAGTTTCAAAACCAATCCCTTAATCATCAACGAAAGACCCAATTCTTGACATAAAACAGTTAACACAGAATGACAAGGACAAACAAAGGCTTTGGCAAAGTTTCCTGGCTTAGGACAGGCACATATAAAATGTGGCGGGGTTAAACTAGTTTTTTGAATCCAACCTTCCCCCTATTGATAAGCTTGCACAAAGCATACATATAAAACACACTGTAAAACTCAATCGACTAAAGTTCAATTCAACAAGAGAGAACCTAAGACAAAATACTGTACGAAAACAACAAGACGAGGAGGAACTCTCTTGAGAACACTCGAAGTTACTGACAACTAGCTAAGAAACATTTATCGACTTAGTCTGTTTCTACAAAACAGAATTCATTTGCTTCTCAAGGGTAGGTAAATTATTTTTATAAGTACTACAAATGTCATTTTATATCTATGAATAATGAACTTTTATTAAAAGAACAAATTGCTTGCTGTCTCTGTCCAAAACTTCTATGATTTTCGCTGGCAAATTGAAAGAAGTGATAAAACCTAGTTCAACCCACTATTTGAAATGCTATTGGTGTTAGTAACAAGGACAATTGTAGTTGTCAGTTCCTGTGGCGTGTATTTTCCTTGTTTTGTCTTTATGTCTTGAGAATTTCAGATTAATTAACTCAGTTCAGTAGTTTTGTTAAATTCATTTCTATATGCGGTATATGGTCTGAAACTTGTCTTTTTTTCCATAGAAGCAACATCCAAGATTAACCAAGCAGAACATTATGGGGTACGTATTGATATTTTTTACCATCACTAGAATTTAGAACAACTATTGAAGATGATAATCAATGTAGAATGCAATTAAATAAGGAAATCGTAAAAATTCAATTTGAGAGGTTTTGTGTCTCAGTCTTTATATGTAAAACATTTCTGTTTATTTGCCACTACTTCTTATGTTATAGCATTGTAGGTAAAAAGCGGTTGGGTCAAGATAGACAACAAACTCCTCACAATTCCACTCACTGCCCCGCAGCTTTTCTATAACCTCTTTTTGACCCCTAGCTATGAAAAGTACTCACATATACATGTACAAGAATGCATTATGCAATCACATTGTTTATCACTTTAAAATAGTGCGTATTCGGTTGAACCAGTTTTACAACGAATCGATTATTTTTTTCTTAGAAAAAAAATTATGACAGACAATTTGATATTTTTATGATAAATCAAAGAAAAATTTTGGTACTAATAATAAAGTCAAATTAAAATTTGAATCAAAAATCTTGATCATACAAGTGTGTGGCTGTGGGTTAATCCGGACTTATTTTTATCGGGAAGGATAAGCCTACTGCGAAGGAGTTTGGATCATGGGATAGACAAGTGAAAGAAATAAAAAGGACAAAATCATGGGAAAATAGTTACACCAACAGACCGTAAGACTAATAAACCTCAAAACAAAACTAAACAACAATCACCAAAGTGAAAACACTATTCTTATCTTAACCTGCACACTATTTAACAGGGTATCTCCCTGGGTTTCTTTCTTCAGACGGTTTATTGAGTCTGGATTCTGTAAGCTCTCGATATAATTCTTTTTATTATATTCCACTCTGTCATCCTAAAATGAAGTAATTGAGTTAGATAGTGTTATATTCTTATTTACAGATTTACAACACCGTTAACTTCAAGTGAATAAAAGGAAAATGCTCAGCAGTGGATTTCAAGAAAAGTTGTCTTGATACATGTTTTGACTGATTGATTGATTGATTGATTGATTGGTGTTTTTTACTCCTTTTTCTTTCTTTCTTTCATTCTTTTTAAGGCGAACATATATTCTTTTCTCATTGTTTTATTTAGCTTTTGATGGACTTTTGATTTGTATCAATGACTTGAGGGAAGCTTCTTACTTACCTCCTTCAAACCTAGCTTTATCTCTATTTTTCGAAACTGTTCACTTTGAAATCCAGACGCATTGCCCAAATGACACCTAAAGACAGATAAATATAGTTCATTCTAAACAAGACAATGAATTTGAAAAAGAAAGGTTTATTTTTCAACCCAGTTGTTCGCCGTAAGCTACTATACTAAGTATGAGTTTAGTTCTGTTTGAGTTCTGAAGTTAATAATTTTTTATAGACAAAAACTTTATCTTATATTATTGCAAAAACCATGTAAGGTCACCCGAGGGCTTGCCCCGAGGGTGACCTTACTTTTCGAGGGGAAAGAAATGCCGGGTCAAATATCACCTAGGGTTGATAACTGTTTTATCGGTAATAAGCAGCTTTTTCCTTTGATCTCATCTGCCTGATATTTTTTAGTATCATGGACAGTCCGTGATACAAGAAAATATCAGGTGGGAGCACTTGATAACTGTGACGTCATTACCGATAAAAAGAATATTATATACTTTCCTTTTTGATACTATCTACATCTAGTCTCGTATCAGACTCGTCCTACCGGACTCGTCTGATACTCACCTAGATATAGATAGTATCAAAAAGGAAAGTACATAATATTCTATATATATTATATCGAATATTTAAATGAAACAATAGAATATTAAATTTTGAAACATTTTTCGGACATTTTAAATCAACTTTTTCCATTTGAAAAAAAAAATAGAGCCCATTCAATGTTGAAGATAATACATGGGGCTCACGTGCAAAATCTCACGAGAGGGTGACCTTACCATGCGACCCAACGATTACCGGTTGGCCCAGCGAAATATCACATGCCTTGATGTTTGTTTAATTTCCGGTCAACAAGAAGGTAGAAGTAGAGCGCTTTTCACACTAAGAATTTGCTGTGATGTGCACATATACGTCTATGTATGGTTCTATGTTAACACACCTTGCTAATTTTGAGAATAAACATATGGCTTGAGTTAAATACTTACCTGAACTCTAAAAACAGCAGTGGTGCCATTGTTTCCAAAATTTCGAAGTGTCCAATGACAAGCTATAAAATGTTTAATACTTTATAAGCAATGCAGGAGTGGCTTTTCATTTGTCAAGAAAGTGAAGAGGTATCAATTCTTATGTGGTCGTTCAAAAAAGACCCAAAAAAAAACAGTTGACACAAAAGACAACACAAAACGTACAAAACAAAACATACACACAAAACAACCAAACTGCAATTAGCAACTCAAAACCATGTCCAAACGTCACGTTGAAAAGTATTGTGACACTTTTAGTACATTAGGATAAAAAAAATCATATATACTGTAAGAAACTTTTCTCACATTTATTTAATATCTATAATTAAGTTGTTCTTTTGAAACAGTATAGGGTCCCGTGCGGGGCCCGGGTGGCGAATAGGTCCGCAGCAGAGCCTAGCTTGTCGTAAGAGGCGACTAAGTGTCTTGGGATTCTGACGTCGGGTCAGTGCTTAGCCCACAGAGCGACCAAGTGTGTACCATAGGTGGCTGAATAGGGTGGCCCTCGTCCGCGGGCGTTGTCAGGTCTATAATTCGGAAACCCTGACCGCCGACCATAGTGGGCCAACGTGTGGAGAGTGCCACGCTTCATGCACATAACATTTGCACATTTGGACCGCCAAGTAGTGCACCACATAGGCTAAATTTTCCGCCCCTACCCACCTCTCCCCTTTTCCTGTGGTTCTCCAAAATTCACCGTTCCTTTGTTTCCCACCCCCATCCCCATATTGCATTTATCATCATCATTTCATGTTCATTTTATCATCCTTTTCATGTTCATCGCCTGTAAATAACCTATATAGCGTTGCACGGGCGTAAAACACCAACTCACTTACTCACTCACATGAAACAGTAGGTGGTGAAAATTTTGAGAGAGGGGAGTCACATATACAGCAAAATATTATGAATTACTTTACACACGTTTTCACAAAAGTTGGGCTACAAGCGGCTTTACGTGTATGATTTCTAAATTTTGTTTTCCATGCTAATTAATTTTAGGTGTTTTGACTTTTTAGTTCATCTATATAAAATAACAGGTTTTCGTTTGATTTTTACTTACAGGTCTTATATGGTGATTATATACTTTAATACCTTAAAAATAAGCTTGCACCTATCTAGTCGGGTTACTATGGTGGCCATTCCTGACTCTGTATTCTAAAAATCATCAAAAAATCATTAAAATGCTGCATTTATAGTTCAATGTTTATTTAAGTTTGTTTCATTATTTTAACATTTGTCAAAATATAGGAATGCATATATCAAATTTCACTTTTTCTTCAGTAGTGGTGAATATTGAGTTAATAAGCTCTGCTCTGAAAACGACATAGAAAAGGTTTTAGGTCTGCTAAATATGTTAATGTCGAGGACTTAGATATTCAGTTCGTTAGATAGTCAGCCCCATTGAAACCCTAGAACCGTAAGGTTAGTAACCAAAAATATCGTATAAGAAGAACTTGTTACCCATTTATTGACACAAAGAGAAGCTAGAAATAATTTCAGGATACAATACCAAAACGGTTATAAAAATGCTGTATATCGATATTTCAAGGAGTAACCTCTCATCAGCAGCATTTGAATCAAAACATAGGAGGGTCAAAAACCAAAAGTATTGAATGAAAGTACTCAAAGTCAAAATCTGAAATTAAGAAAAAATTGGTCTCTGTTTTTTGTTTGTTTTCTTTTTTTTTTTTTTTTGACCAAATTATTTTGCAGCGATGCCATTTCCATGACTTAATGCTTTCAATATTCGTCAGTGATATTTTTTGTCTTGAATACATGTCTTTAATTGCTTCCTTTATGATTCGTAAGTTTTAATTACAATGTGAAAAATTGAATTTGGACTTCCCATCTCAATCCTGAAAATAACCGACTAATTTATCTCTTACCGAACTGTTATCTTTAAACAGATTAATCAGCGAATCGAAGTCAAAGAGTATCTGCTTAAACCATATCTCGAAAGCTGTAATAGAAATATATGCATACATACTTTAACAAAGGCCTGACATACTTTAACAAAGACCTGTAATAACAACAATAATATATTCTTGTAGATTAACTTTTACATCGTATTAAAAACAATGTATCAATGTTAAACATAAAGAAGTTAAGATAATAATTTTAAACTGTTTTATATTTATTTTATTTAGAATAGATATGAATATGATAACTGTGAAGTCTTTATTTTTACAACCGTAGCAGCCATGACCAAAATTACTTCAAAAATCTTATTCAAGTAAAAGTTGAAATACCCTGGTGAACAATAATAAACAAGTGTTCTTCGTGTGATGGGTCATTGTTGACAACGCTGAGTCTTCTTGTTTCTACCAAAACGTTTTCAAGCTGAAATGAAAGTATAAATAAGCAAAATGTTGACTTGTACGTATAGCTTAATAACAGTGTGCGAAATGTACTCCAGATTGTTTCGAACAATGTGGTACCGAAATTTTATCACATTATTTTAATTTTTGAGTTAGCTTTTACTCAGTCGTAAACCCTCATTATTTATTTTAATTTCATATTCTATCATTCAATCAATTTGGATTCACTTTTGGCCAAACATATACATAGTATCTACTTCATGTTGACGCAAATATCACAGCATAGATGTATAACCCATTTTATCTATGATCAAAACAATGGTGCGTCCTAGCCCAGGGGTCGATAAGCTGATTAAATTTTTGTTACAGCTCGAAATTGTCTGGCTTTTATTGTTCTATGCTCTCCCATAGAGAATGGTTTCTGGTTTTTTTTAGTCCCGTGCAGAGCCCGGGTGCCGAATAGGCCCGCAGCAGAGCCTAGCTTGTCGTAAGAGGCGACTAAGGGTCTTGGTATTCTGACGTCATGTCAGTGCTCAGCCCACAGAGCGACCAAGTGTGTACCTAGGTGGCTGAATAGAGTAGCCCTCGTCCGCGGGGGTTATCAGGTCTATAATACGGAAACCCTGACTGCTTACCATAGTGGACCAACGTGTGTGGAGAGTGCCACGCTTCATGCCCGCTAAATACCCCTTTGTGGACCGCCAAGTAGTGCACCACATAGGCTAAATTTTCCGCCCCTACCAACCTCTCCCCTTTTCCTGTGGTTCTTAAAAATTTACCGTTCCTTTGTTTCCCACACCACCCCCTATTTCATTTATCATCATCAATTCATGTCCATTTTATTACCCTTTTCGTGTTCATCACCTGTAAATAACCTATATAGCGTTGCACGGGCGTAAAACATCAACTCACTCACTTACTGGCATTTTCATTTTTTGGATATAGCGTATTTAGCGATAAGCGTGCGACGGGCGTAGAAAAAATGATTGTATATATATTTGTTCAATTTACCATTGAGCTACATTTAAGGCATCCATTATCTCTGTAAAATGTATTTATTTTATTTCAAATCCGGAATAAGTGACTTAGATCGTTGATTCCTAAACATGTGGCTTAAGTTGCTGCTGCTTTGTTATTTAGGTGTACATATACAATTACCATGCAGTGTCTACCGACACTCTGACACTTAAGCGTGAGAAAGCTACTGCAATGTAGAGTGAGTTAGCAATTTTTCAAGTTGACCATAAATAACACATTTTGGACAAACATTACACTCGAAACAATTAAGACAAACAAATACTTCAAGGTGACTTTTATGACCACTATGACCATTTCAGAAGGTCACAATTTTTGTTATTTACAAATATGTTATATGAAAAGAAATAATATTAGGTTTACTAAAACTTGAGTTGCTACCCGAGGATAAAACCAACTTATGTATCTACCTCTTTGTATTGAAGATGTTATAAACACAATCATTGTTTGAATCTTAAAAGAGTATTTAACACAAGGTATGGACAATACAATAAATGTTTAAAAAACGGAAAAATGTCACCATTCATTCACAATCCTGCCACACTGAAAACAGCAAAAAATCAAAATCAAACCACAACTAGAAAATCTGATTAGTGTTGGGGTGTAGAGGGTGTAGAGTGTAGAGGTGGTCTTTACGTCTCTCACCTTTCTTTACCTATTACACTATTTATCACTCCTTATTCATTACAAAATAGTACCGAACAACAAAGAAAAAACAAGTATTACAAATAAACCGCAAAAGCAATGAAAACTTCAGTCTTGCTAAAGCACACCCGTCACAATGTCGGTAATGACTTATTGCAGACAAGTACTTTGATGAAGTGATAAGTAACTGAAGCATGTATAACGGATTATGGGACGAAAATATCAAAAAATGCACGCCTTTTTCTTTATGAACAAAGTGTATGGTGTCCAGCAATCCTCGCATTCTTTGTTTACAAATTTGTTTTATCTCGACTATACATATTTTAGAAACTATTTTTACTTTAATACTTTATTTCGCTATTTTTTTTCCGTACTCTCTGTTATCAACAAAAATAAGAGGAAGAAGAGAAGGTTCCTCGGGTGTTTATTTTGGTTTAAATTTTATTAAAAATCCGTTCCTTCAGGGTAAAACATTATTTTCAAAATGTACCTTTTGTTAAAAATATACCAGATTTTTTCTGTGCCCGTATCCTTAAAGGTTAATCCATTATAAATAGACACACCGTTAAAAACATTATGTGTTTTTTTATTCCATTTTTTTTTCGCCGTCATAAAAAAAAACGTTTAAGCATCTGGTTGACAATTATTTTTAGAAATTCAATACAAATAAGAACATGTCAAAAGACATAATGCCCCATTTCGCAACATTTGGGGCGAACGGATGAACAGACCTGAACATTCTTTGTCCTTACTTTCGTACAAGGGGCATAATGATATTAACATCAAATGAAAAGATTTCATTCTACAGCAGTTTTGTAAATACATGTTATTTGACCTCCTTTAAGCCCGTTTTTTATAACAACGGGAACAGCAAAACAAAATGAAAAGAAAGATTTCGTTGGTGGTACGAAACATTTGATAAAAATTTAATTGCAATCGGTAAACTTCAAATAAAAAAACCATGCAAGGTGTCTTGAGACGACAATGACAGAGACCAGCAGTGACGTACAGTGCCATAACGTACATTGTACTTACAATTTTTCGATCGTATAAAAAAAGGACAACAACTAAATGCTTAAATCGCTCAATGTCTTGTATGAGCATTGCATTGACTATAGAAATTTGAAGAGAACCATCCTGGCATACAGGTCACTCGAATGCGGCTAATCTTTCGTGATAGGTTTTGGATTCATATATGAATGAACCTCTGTCGTAATAAGTTTCCGTAGCTATCATTACATCTATTGTGTGCAGCCGTTAGGTCTAAGATTGTTCGCTAGATAGCCATACAGCTCATGTGGTCTGTTTCACGAGAAATTTTATATTATCAAAAATTCAAGCAAAAATTGCTACGACGGAATTTCTTTTTTAAAGCATTAAAAGTGTGTAATTCTACTATTTTCGTGAATCATTGTTTTCTCTTTTTCCCTTTTTTTCGTTTTCTTTTTTTTCTACTTTTTTTAATTTTCAACCTCAAAATATGATATTGTTCACACATGGAGATCTCCATGGTTCACAGGACTCTGAAGTTTCCTAAATCTAAAGTATTCTTTAATTTAAATTCAAAGCAGAGACTTAGTTTGGACCGAGAAAAAATGACTTATTTAAAAAAAACTACCTGCAAATATGTTTCATATGTCTTTGCTTTCTCTCCATCGTCCTTTGAAGCCATCCTACAAATCGAATATAACATACATTATTTTATTTCCTCAAAATAGTAGAATTAATAATTAGCTGTTTTTCACATATATCTTCATATGCTATTTCTTAACTGTTACCTTTTTGTGCGAAATAAAAACTAGGTACAGTTATAGGCCAAACCTGCTAAAAAGGTTCGTTTAGAATAAAACGCAAAATGAACTATATATATTAGTGAAATACATGTATATATCGATCGTTTCCTTATATCACGTGGACATAGTTCTCAGAATTTTCAAGTTTTTCAAATAAAGAAATTACAGATTGTCTATTTTTACCAATAAATCCGTACCGTGATTTGTGTACTTTCAATTTAAATATCATTGCATCATTGTACATTTTCGTTTTGAAGAAAGAAGTTCATGTAAGTTATCTAATGACTTTTTCAGTTTAAAAGCAATTTTTCCTCTCATTTGTTAGTATGGAAACATTGATTAAAAAGTATATATATGTATTAAATAATATAGGAAAATTTACAATAGTGATAATTTTTTATATTTTGTTCATCAATACAGATTTTGTATTGAATCGGGAAATGAAACTTAAATTTATACTAAATAGTATCTTTAGTTAACTCTCTTTGCCAAACGATTTTTATTTCAACTTCACAATTCGGTTAATAAAGAGACCTTTGCCATGTAATGATGTGAGTTCTTCAATAAAATGACCGCAAAATTTTCGATTCTATATAGGTATAGCGAGGTCGTCCTCGTTGTCGTATTATTGACTAACCGTTATTATTAGACCACCGTAGAGATGTTGCGTACATTATTGGTAAACAAACTGACCAATGCAGACCTTTGTCCCCCGTCGCAACGCGAAGCAGGGACATAGAAATGCCAGGCGTCCTTCTGTCCGTGCATACGTGCGTCCGTCCGTCCGTCACACTTTTTTGTAACAGAATTCTCAGCTGCCATTAGTCCTAGCCATTCGATATTAGGTATGCAGCTTCAGGTAGGGGTGGGATGATCGAGTTTTCAGGTCTGTCGTTTTTACATCAATCGATAAATGTTTCTTAGCTAGTTGTCAGTAACTTCGAGTGTTCTCAAGAGAATTCCTCCTTGTCTTGTTGTTTTCGTACAGTATTTTGTCTTAGGTTCTTTCTTGTTGAATTGAACTTTTGTCGATTAAGTTTTATCAATAGGGGGGAGGTTGGATCCAAAAAACTAGTTTAACCCCGCCACATTTTATATGTGCCTGTCCTAAGCCAGGAAACTTTGCCAAAGCCTTTGTTTGTCCTTGTCATTCTATGTTAACTGTTTTATGTCAAGAATTGAGTCTTTCGTTGATGATTTAGGGATTGGTTTTGATACTTTTGTATTGTATTATAAGTCTTGGGCCAATGCAAGACGGTAAGCAGTGACCTATGGTCATGTTGAAGACTGCTTGCTGTTTTCCGTTGTGATTTTTTGAATTGCTGTTTGTTTATGTTTGTTGTGTCGCGTACACTTATTCCACATCTCAATATCGTATATTACCTACTTCCTGTTTAACGAGCGGACTTAGATTTTTTTCAGGGTCAAAAATGGAATTTTTTTCGTAACAGATTTCTCAGCTACTAATATTCGTATGCTTTCGATATTTTGTATGCAGCTTCAGGTAGGGGTCTCATATGTTGGGATGCGTTTCCAGATCTGTTGCTTATCAACTTTCTGTTTTGCGAGCGAACTTAGAATTTTTTACGCTCGGCGGGGACTCAGGAATTCCGTTCTTGATCAATTTGTGTTGATATCTATTATTGTGCATTAATCATAGGCGTAATCGTCCACCTTTTACCTTTTTTACCTTTTCTTCTTCTGTACATCCTTCATAGGACAACCGTCCATACCATTGGGTAGAACGTCAGTAAACCGTCACCATAAACCATAATCTTTATTTTACCATTCCCTCAACCATCAGTAATTAGTAGTAGTACCATCACCAGTTTACCAATAAGGCATCAATACCATCACCAGACATCGCAATATAACACAAATTAAGACAGTTCAAATGTTATGTGTACACAGTTCACACTTCATCCTCAGCAAAGTTTATAGTTCTTTTCTAAAAATGTTTTTACTCTGACTTCACCAACAGCTAGCACTAATTACTTAGGTTTTAAGTTTGAAATTGTCCTGTGCCTAAGTATATGTAAGTTATGTAGGAGACGTCTATTTTGAAATTCCAATTTAGCTAATTTATTAACGTCCTTATATCTGGTATTCAGGTACGAACAATCTAGTATAGTCTGTAATTTCTCATGGTATGACAATGTGTCAAAGTTGATATTATGCTCAGATTCCAGTATATTAGCTATACTCTGGAGAACAGGGTCACGAACTACAGATAGAGCTTTGCATTTCAATATAAAATGTTCTTGTGTTTCTGGGTGTTCTTGGCAAAGAAGACATGTTGGATTGTTACTATGATTTTTGAATTTTGCTCTATTACTTTCCAATACATAAGTTCCAGTCAGAAGCCTTAGTTTCGTTGGGACTCTGTTTACATCTCTTATTGATTGACAGTTAACCTTCAGGAGTGGATGTACTTTTCCAGCCAGACATAATTTGGTATTCAAAAAGGATAAAGATTTGTAGAGCTTGGCATTTTCCTTGATATTGTCTAACCATATTTTGTTAATCTGTTTGTTAACTGTGGATTTCCATTTGTGTTTTGGAATTGGGTTGTCAAGTAGGTAAATAGGATCTTGCAGGTTGTATGTTAACAGTAGTTTCTTGATGTCAGTAAACCAACTGGAACTGGAGTTTGATTTTATAGATAATTGTCTTCTTGCTACTTTGACTTCTACTGATTTTTCGCCTTGATTGGTAATGTTATTGAAGAACTGTAGTGCTTTCTTGTGAATTTGAGCTTTAATTGGCAGAAATCCTGTTAGCAGGTAGACCGCAGGGTCAGGAGTATTTGGAGGTACGGACAGAATTTGTTTTAGGAGCTTCTTTTGAAATAATTCCAGTTTGTTTGTCTGTGTTTGGTTAGGAAGAACAATTTCCAGTCCATATAGTAAAATTGGAATGATATATGTCCCAATAAGATGTAGAGATGTTTCAGGGTCAAGTCCATTCTCACCATGCAAGCCTGCTGGCATTAGGCTATATGTGGCACGTCTAGCCTTTTTAATGTTATTATCAATGTTGATTTCGCCAAATTTCTTAAAGTTATTTGATTGTTGAAGACCAATATGTGTTGTGGTAGAAACATTAGGTATGACTGAATCATTCATTTCGACTGTTTGGGTGCTGTCAAACGAACTATGTTTGGTCGATTTAATATGAATGATATTTGTTTTAGTTGCTTGAAGTTGGTATCTTTCTTCATATGCAAAGTTTTCAGCTATTGATACTAGTATTTGTGCCTCGTTTAAATTTGGTGCGTTTATGGTTACATCGTCAGCACATGCACTGGTATTACAATTTATATCTCCAATTTTTGCTCCAATACCTGAGTTACACAGTCTGTCTAGCAGAGGGTTGATATACACTTTGTACAAGTCTGCACTGAGTATCCCGCCCTGTCGTACTCCTTGTGTTATTCCAAAGAATTCAGAAACTTCACCTGACCATTTAACTGCACTAGATGCATTGTCATGTAGACTTTGAAGTATCGACCAAGTTTTGTCATTAATTCCTATATTATATAGTCTTCTTAAAAGATGGTCTATATTGACTACATCAAATGCTGATTTGGCGTCCAGAAAGACGAAAACTATGCTGTCTTTGTTGTCCATTGTTTCTCGTTTAAGTTCTTCTAGTATGAACGAAGCATTTAATGGTGAAGTATTAGAAGTGAATCCTCGTTGAACAGGATTTTGTACCTTTAAAATATTTTTGTTTATTCTCAGCTTTAGAATAGCTTCAATGATTTTGTTCATGACTGGAAGTATGGTTATCCCTCTGTAGAAGGTAGCGGTTTTCTTGCATCCTTTATTTTTATAAATCGGTGTTAGTAGACCTTTTTTCAGAAGTGTTGGTACTTCGCCATCTTTGAATATATGATTTATGAGTTCTAGTATTACGTTATGAATTGATTCTTCAGCATATAAGAAATGTTCTATTGTTAGGTTAAAAATATCTGGAGCCTTCCCTGTATTGATGATTTTCAAGGCTTTTTTGAGTTCATCGTAAGTTACTGGTTGAATTTCTTTTGACTGAACGATATTTTTTCCAATTCCAACTGTTCAACTTTTCAAAGTAACTGGCTAGGCAATTTTAAAAACTGCTTAGCCAATTGGTTGAACAGATGAAACCAATTGACAAGAAAATAAGCAGTGCAGAATAACAAATATCTTACCAACTGTTCTGTTTCAAAGATGTAATAATATTTTCAATGTGACTTGGTCATTTCAAAAACAAATAGCCAATAACAAAATATAAAAGAATTCCAAAATGTGCAAATTTAATCTTTATAAAGTCTGAGTACCAAAGAGCATTGTTAATTAAAATAGAAATATATTTATCATCATAAGTTCATGAAAATTTTTCAAGGCATTATTATTTTTAAAGTATTTTTTAATGCTTTAATATGTTCAAGGGAGACAATAATCTTGAGGTTTATATTGACTATTACATTTATTGAGTTGACAAAAATTGTTTCCCTTTATTTTATCCAAGTACCCAAATAATCCTTTAAAAATAAAATACCTTGCATAATTTTCATGCACCTATTATGATTTATATTTATTTTTATAAATAAAAATGTGTTTTAAGGTATTCAGACTTTATATAGATTAAATTTGCACATTTTGGAATTCTTCTACATTTTGTTATTGGCTATTTGTTTTTGAAATGACCAAGTCACATTGAACATAAATTTACATCTCTGAAACAGAACAGGTGGTAAGATATTTTTTATTTCTGCACTGCACTGCTTATTTTTCTTGTCAATAGGTTCCATCTGTTCAACCAATTGGCTAAGCAATTTTTAAAATTGCCAAGCCAGTTACTTAGAAAAGTTGAACAGTTGGAATTGGTGGACGATCACGCCTATGATTAATGCACAATAAAACAAAAAGTTTCACGCTTCCAATTGCAAGTTGGATATTTTGCTCCTATATCGCTTCATATCAAGTTAACAACAGAGTAACAAATTTTGTATTCTATAGACTTATTTTTGAATTAGTGTTTGGTTAATTCTTATTCATTATATCTTTCACCAGGAAATACACGTATCTATACTAATGGAAAAAAGAAACTGTGCATCACTTTGAAAAATCACAAATTCAAAATTTTATTTAGTATTTTATACATTTTATCACAAAAGTATTGCAAAATCATTTTTCTCAAGATCTGGACAAAAAAAAATCATTTTTAGAACCCTAAAAGATGTTTTGTTTGCATTTTGAAATCAGGTAGTGTCAATTTAAAATTCACAAAATCACACTTTGGAAACAATGCACAGTTTTGAAATTAAGTTTTCTCAGCTGATTTTCACCAAATAAGTTTCTCCTTTTAGTGGTTGAAAGTTAACAGTTTAAATTTTGAGTGAAAAACTTGATTTTTCATTTTTGGGTTAAAAAAGTGGTTTTTTGAATCTCAGAAACTGGAATTAAAAAAAATTCGGATTTTTACCCCAAAATGATCTGCATGATCCACTCGACATTCAGTGAAAATTTCAACTCAATAGCTGTATTATTTACGATTTTCTGATTAAAAGAAATATGGGTACAATTGATTTCCAATAGACATGCACAGTTTCTTTTTTCCATGAGTATATAATTATTTACCATTTATACAGAGCTCAATATGCCGCAGTCGTATCATGCAGCACCATGTCCTATTGCATTTTTGTTGTAAATTAGCAGCAGCAAGCTTTTATAACAGAAATCGAGAGTCTGTTGTTTCGTTTTAACTAACAGAACAGTACAATTTTTGGAAAAGAAGGTTTTAACAAATAACTGAACGGTGAATGCTTAATCACAAGAGAGGGACAAATCTAATCCCATTAAGGAGATACCATTGTCTGTCCGTACGTCCATCTGTAACCAAATATATAATATAATCCGATACAGGAGATACCCTTGTCTGTCCGTACGTCCATCTGTAACACTTTGGTCAAGTTCTTTGTTAAGGTCCATGACATCCCACCATTTCATGTGTCTTGGGTAGCATGAATAGAAAATAATGAGATGTCGAATAAGTGTACGCGACACAGCCCACAATTAAGCGGCAATTTAGAAAAACCACAATGGACAACCGCCAGCAGCCTTCAACGAGGCCATTTGGTTCTGCAATTGGCCCATGGTCTAAATAAAATGCATATAATTCAAATCCAGTCCTGAAATAATCACAGATAGACCCCCTTCTTAACCAAGGAACAGAAAACAAACCATCCACTACAAATATGTCACTGTGGCCTATATTTTACGCATGAACGACTTATGTTAATATTTTGGTTCAGGTTCATATCTCGGGTACTACATATATGGGGTCAATGATATTTTATTCGCAAAAAACAATAACCATTTTCGAGATTAAATGGGCTCAGGGACATAAATTAACCATCTCTTGACTGGCATTTTTTTTTTTTTGCAAATATCCCTTCAAAGATATGAGATATCTGTTCAAAATGTGGTTCAATAGGTACGTGTTTTTTTTCTTCTTTTCACTCGTTACATAACTTGGAGATAACCGACTTCATTATTGATCAAAGTAGTCCAATTTACCCTTTTTTCAATTTTTGATAAAAAAAAAGATATATATATATATAATCAACGCGACGAAAAATGTTTTTTTCTAAAGCAAAAGTCTATAGAAACATAAAGTTGTTTTTGCCAGATTTGTATAAAAAATCATAAAAAAATGTGTACTTTTCACAAAGAAATAAATTACAGCATATGAATTTACAAGTCTCTTTTGCTTTTCATTCTGATATGCATTTCGTCTCCTATAGTTTTATGGGCAGTAATATCATTCATTCTATTCATTTCGGTATAAAAATCGAGAATGTCTTACTATTTATACAGGTACCTTTTTCAGACCTCTGCTGCCGCACGTCCCCGTACTAGAATTAAGAAAGTAATCCCCCAGGGAGTACCGGTATATTTAAACAATTTCTTATCCCCCAAGAAAAGTTTCCTGTTAAATATAAAGTGACCCGGTTTAATAAAAGGTCATTTATCTTCAGTTGTATTGACCGTATGCGTCATTCTTTATATAATAACATCATACTCTCTTCGTCCAAAGAATATCGCAAACTTTTGGGGATTTTCGAATAATGGGGTTCATTCAGTATGTTTCTTTAAAAAAATGTTTCAACCTGTTACGTAATTTTGAGATAACCGATTTTGGTATTGATAAAAGAAATCCAATTTTATCCTTTTTTCAATATCTGCTAAATAATTTCACGACATGTAAAATCACCGCGACGTATAAGATGTATGTTTTAAAACTGTGGTATACCTATGATAACGCAAATGTTTGTTATGGCCTTTTTATAGGCATAATTTTCCCCAGTTTGAGATGACAAGGTTGAAGTGCGAGCTCGTGCAACTATCTCCGGTATTGGTATTGATCGATGCCGTCAATCAATGAAATGCAATGTTATTTAGAACTTTCGGTTTTAGAATGAAGCTACCGGCTTGGATTTCAATCTGTTAAAGAATATTCTTGCGGAAGAAATAGGAACTTACACGCTTTCTTGGAAAAGTGGAGATGATATTTCACTAGTTACATAATTTTAAGGGCCCTTTTGGTCATACCGCTAGACCCCACTCCCAAAAAGACAGAACAAAAGTATCACTTGTGAAAATCAACCGGTGTTTTTCAAGAACTTATGTAAGAACCCATAATTGAACCGAATAAAAGAGTTTATCTATGTTAAAAGTTGACTGCTCGTTAACTACTAGCAGTCTGCTACTATAAAAGACGACCATTTGATTTTTATGGGAGGGCTATGATGAAGTTTGAAATAAAAAGGCAGGATGGCAAAAATCAAGAAATAAAAAGACATATCAGTGCTTTGAATAAAAAAAGCAGGATGGTAGTTTTGGCTGAAAATTTTGTAATAGCTTTTGAAAAAAGAATTGACGAAGAAAATATCAATACCCCCTATAATCAAATGGTACCCAATGTCATTAAAACTATTTATGAATTGATTTCTACTGATGTCTACTTTCCGCTTTTTTTCAAATGGTTAGTGTTTTATTCAGTGATTTTTCATTTAGTGCTTCTTTTGTGATTTTTCAATGCCAGTAAAATCGGCAGATACCAAATAGCATGTCATGCCCATATTCTGTATTCTCCGAAACAAGTGACAATATACTAGTAAACTGACAAACTGTTTTTCAGATAATACACCTCAATGTTGTTTGCTGTTCTTATTATTTTATGATAAAACACTTTTGTAATTGATAATTTGAAATGTTTTCCTAAAACTTTTTCATGCCCCTGAAATATTCCTTTGTGGACCACCAAATTATGCGTTACAAAGGCTACTTTTTCCATTCCCTACCCTTTTCTCCGCTTTCCGCCGATCTTCAGGATACACTGTTCCTATGATTCTCATCCCAATGTCTCATAAAAATGCAGGTAAATTTCTACAAATACTTGGTTACTTGGCAATGAAAGAATATGCTTGTATCGTTTGTTCTTTCCGAAAATTTACGAACTCAAGAAATTTAAAATTCCTATTCTTTAAACCCACAGGTGCACCTGCAAGGTGTCAACCGTCTGCCTATACAATCTTAAAAGGGCACCTTCAAATTCATACTGGCTGGTTGTCTTCCATTTAAGATTTTTTTAATTTCCATTTGTTTATGTAGGCTGTGTTACTTCCACATCTCATTGTCTTCTATTTTTAGAAATATTGACAAACAATACAAATGTGATTAGACTCTCGTAATCTTTAGTCTACAATATATCTGAAGCTTATTTTGGACAGACGGACGGACGCCTTAAGATTTCTCGTGCAAAACTGTTTTTTTCCCCCTCATTTTACGAGATTTACACCGAGTTTGGCGAGGATTGAATCGGAGATTAAACCGACCAAAAAAATGCAAAATATGGTCTTCATATATTAAGTAGATTTCATTCTAAAACTATTTGTGTTTTAATACCGGTAACTGTTGACCCCTTTTTACAAGCATTGCAAATGTAAGAACAATCATTTGCTTCTAACGTGCATAAAATGTAAATTTTTATTTCTTGGAAATTAGCTCTTTCCATAAAACAAGTAGATTTTAATGAATCTTAGTTACTTGGCGATAAAACAATGTAACGTATATTATTTGTATTACTCACTATTTAAAAATCCACAGTCGCACCTGTTTTAGAAGATTACATGTTGGGAAAATCATAATTGGCACTCCCTTATGAAACAACAAAATCCATTACAGCAGGCACGTTACCGTAACTTTTTGAAAAAAAAAATGAAGGCATGCTTGTCAGGTTTTAACTCCACTTTATGGGAATGTTACCTGAACATGGTGGCTTTGATGCATACAAACATACATACATATCGTCTCTTGGTCTTCAAAGGCTCGTGAGATCGTCAAGTTTTTTTCTTCACCTATGTTTGTCACTTGCTGCTGCTTCTGGTCCTTGACATATGACCAACCTATTCTCGTTCAATTTTTAAACAGTTCTTATGAGTTCGAGCATTCTTTTCTTTTTTCTCTCAGTCATACAGGGTGGTGGCTTCGATAGCTTTGTTTTTTTTAAGGATACTTCTTCTTTAGGTGTTCTTTGGTTTTCAGCTTTTCCTTTTCCTTCAGCTGTCAAGGGTAGAGGCTTTGATAGGTTTTGTTGTTTAATGACAGTATCTGTAAGATCTTATGCAAATTGTCGACATAGTGGCAAATGAATTCAGTATTTTGCAAATTTTAAAGCTTAGCCATGCAGCCCTTTGGTTTAGTATAACAAATACATCAATTTTTTGTATTGTTTTAACATCAAGTATTTAGTATTTCCATTTAGACCATGATTAAAGCAAATTAAAAGTAAATAAATAGTGTATGAAAAAGTCAGGATTTTCTAATGATGGAGTAGTCTAAACAACAGTTTTTTACGTTAAATAAATGGTTTTATTGTGTGTATGATACAAAAACTTAAAATTTTAGACTGTTTGTCTCTTGACCCTATAAAACATCCTTGTGAATTATTAAGCAGTAGTATGCATTGTAGACAAAGTCAGCCATATTATTAATTCAAGTTATTTGATTCATACTAGAACTTAAGCCATTGTTAACTAGTAATAGTTCAACTCCGGAAATAGCTAAAATTTTAGTTTGTTCCTTTAAAACCTTTCTTTGTCTGTGATTCTATAGAATGGGCTTTTAAACCTCAAAATATGCCACGAAAATGTCAAGTTGATGTCCTATTTTGCCTGTTTTTACCATTTTTATTTGTAGATTTCCAAATATGGCCATTGTATGAAAAATTGAAAATACACGCACATTTTTTTATGATATCATGAATTTTTTTTTATCGGTAATAAGCGGCTTTTTCCTTTGATTTCATCTGCCTGATATTTTTTAGTATCATGGACAGTCCGTGATACAAGAAAATATCAGGTGGGAGCACTTGATAACTGTGACGTCATTACCGATAAAAAGAATATGATATACTTTCCTTTTTGATACTATCTACATCTAGTCTCGTATCAGACTCGTCCTACCGGACTCGTCTGATACTCACCTAGATATAGATAGTATCAAAAAGGAAAGTACATAATATTCTATATGTATGAAAAATGTTGATATGTTTTCAATTAAACACAGTGCTAAATTTCATTCAAATCTATCTACTAATAACAATTCTGCATTAGATTTTTATACACCGCTAAAACTTTTTACTAGTTACAAATGTTCCATTTGTACCTACCCAGGTACAAACAGAGAGTTTTCCATAGAATTCAATGTATTTTCAACTTCAATTTTCGCAATACTGGTGTGATATATTTTCTTCAAATCTTTTGCATCATAGTTCTATTGTGATCAAGTTACAAATTTTGAATTTGCTAAACATTCCGGATATGAACTATTGATCCATCTTTTACCATGTTTACGGTGGTATTAAAAATAGAATCAGATGAGACAGTTCTTTTAATAATATTACTGGCCTAATCAAAGTTATTGTCATGGGTATCAAAGACAGTTCTTGTTTAAATATATTATTTGGACTAGCATAATTCCAGTTTTTGAAGTGATATCAAAAATTAAGTAAGACGAGCTTTCTGAGTGACTGTTTTATTTTTTTATTTAGAAATTTCCGAGCTTTTCTATAGCTCTACCCTAAAAGAAACTTTAGAAAAAAAATGGTAAAGATAATAATCGATATAATTTTTTTTTTCGCTCAAATAAAGTAATTTTGTCATTTATGTTCCATGTCGGATCAGCAAGAACTGAAATGGATTTAGAAGCCAAATCAAGAATGGAAATGGTCATAAAACCCGTTTACACGCTATATATCAAGAATACCCACGATGGCCCGACCGTTAGAGTATAGTGCAAATTCTCATTGCAGATGAACAGTAATGTTTTACTTTTCTCTCTTGCAGAGAGTTAATAGTCGTTGAATGATGTCTACTAGATTATGCATTCTTGTTTATACTCTATAGCTAACTAAAGAAGGTCGACTTAAAATGTACTATTATGTTACAAACTGGCCTATTATGTTACAAAACGATCTATCAGGTATCGTACAAGAAACTTCTTTTCTTCAAATTTTAGATAACATAAACCAATTTTTTTCTAAAAACAGGTATTTTCCTGTTTTCTAAAAATGAAAAAAAAATTATGAAAAAATTAATATAGAGTTCGTTTCTTAGAAATCACAATTACTGCAAAATGAAATAAGAATAGAGATTCATGTACTGCTTATATACAATAAAATCCATAAATATCAAATAAGACTCGAAGAAAAATCGAACTTTATTTATGAAAAATTAGTTGTCATTGAACTTTGTCAGATACATGTGCTACTTTTTCACATTAACATTCACAAATTTTTTGTCAATCTTACAACGGTATGCAGATATTAGCAATTTAGACAATTTTTTTCCCAGCGCAATCTGAGGGTGTCACAGCCCTTTTGGTACGCGGTATTCCGTGCTTTTTAAAGGGTATTCGGTACGCCAAGGTGTGGTACGCGATGTTCCGATGTTTTTAGGCTTTTGGTACGCGTACGCCGTGATCTTTAAAGTATTCGGTATTCCAGTCTTTTTAACGATATTCTGTCCTTTTTTAAACGGTATTCGGGATTCCGGGGGCGGGGGCTGTGACACCCCCCAATCTCTACGACTAAAACCGCCACTTGACATCAATGAAAATGTGTTTATTTTCATTGTGATTCTGTAGAATCAATCTTTTTTAAAATACGGTCATGAATATAAATAAAATGGCCATGAATATAAATAAAACGGCCATGAATATAAATAAAACGGCCATGAATATAAATAAAACGGCCATGAATATAAATAAAATGGCCATGAATATAAATAAAACGGCCATGAATATAAATAAAACGGCCATGAATATAAATAAAATGGCCATGAATATAAAAAAATGGCCATGAATATAAATAAAATGGCCATGAATATAAATAAAATGGCAGACTATCAAGGACCAAATAGTCTCTACGGACCATGCCAGAGAGTAAAAATATTTCCTTTTTTCGTTAAAAGGTCGAGTTCTTTTTTAGAACCACTTTAACACGCAAGAATTTGGATGAGATGTTTTGTCGGTGGTTCAATATGTAATGGTTAGAGGCTTAATGTTTTTTTCTGGTTTTACTCTTGTACATGTTGTAATAAATTATTCATTTGAGAATAAAAAAAAAGTGATGCCTAATTTCTTTACATGACGTATACATGTTGTCATGCATGTTTGGAGAATATTGTCTGTTGTAAATTTTTTTCATGATATCAAAAGATTGTAATGTTAAAAAGCATGTCTTCTTCAAACAAATAAGCATTGTTATGAAAATATATTTCTCAAATGTTACAAAATGTAGAAAAACTTGATGTCATTACAGGAAGATTAGTGCAATTAGTGCATCAAAGCTTTAAATTATCCGTTTAAATTTTAAAATTGTTTAAACCCTAAGGTTCTTCCTACCCCAGACATAGGTTGATCATCTTAGTAATAATTTGGTTCCCCAGTTTGGTATTTTTGGTTTTACTGTTCTATGCTTTTCATAATCATATTTTTTTAGTGTTTGGCATTTTCAATATTTTTGGTAGAGTGCCTCTGATGAGTCTTGAATAGACGAAACGCGCGTCAGGCGTAGCAAAATTTATTTTCTGGAACTTTGTTGTCATTGTATTTCCCACTTTGTTAATAGACATTTGATCATATTGTTCGTTGCCAAATCGTTAAAAGCTTTGTTTATAGATTATGCAATTTTATGTTTCGTAATAAACGCCTTATTCCTTGGAAATAAACGATTTTTCATAAACCTTGTCTGACAACTTTGAAAGAATAGTTGTTAAAGCATTGTAAAATAAACTTAACTTATAAGAACACTAAAGAAATTATTTATCAAAATCGAATTGGTTTTTAAAAGCCAAATATTTAGTTTCGGGGTTTTTGTTATAAATTTAGGCCATGGCCTTCGGTATTTCCAAAAAAAAAAAGGAATAAAAATCTTATTTCTAGATCCATGTAATGCTCACATAATTTTTAAACTTATTTTTGGTCGGTCAATTTAACAAAGTAATTTAAACAAAAATGACAACAAAGTTCTAAACAAATAAATTTCTTACGCGTGTTTGATCTATTATAAACTTATACACCCCTAGTAAGGTGAATTCACGACGATCAGGAAAGTCCAGTGAAGGATTCACGTATACCATGTTTACGGTGGTATTAGAATCAGATGAGACAGTTCTTTTAATAATATTACTGGCCTAATCAAAGTTATTGTCATGGGTATCAAAGACAGTTCTTGTTTAAATATATTATTTGGACTAGCATAATTCCAGTTTTTGAAGTGATATCAAAAATTAAGTAAGACGAGCTTTCTGAGTGACTGTTTTATTTTTTTATTTAGAAATTTCCGAGCTTTTCTATAGCTCTACCCTAAAAGAAACTTTAGAAAAAAAAATGGTAAAGATAATAATCGATATTATTTTTTTTTCGCTCAAATAAAGTAATTTTGTCATTTATGTTCCATGCCGGATCAGCAAGAACCATTTCTAATGGATTTAGAAGCCAAATCAAGAATGGAAATGGTCATAAAACCCGTTTACACGCTATATATCAAGAATACCCACATGGCCCGACCGTAAGAGTATAGTGCAAATTCTCATTGCAGATGAACAGTAATGTTTTACTTTTCTCCTAATGAACACAGTCTTGCAGAGATTTAATAGTCGTTGAATGATGTCTACTAGATTATGCATTCTTGTTGTTTATACTAGTTAACTAAAGAAAGTCGACTTAAAATGTACTATAATGTTACAAAATGGCCTAATATGTTACAAAATGATCTATCAGGTATCGTACAAGAAACTTCTTTTCTTCAAATTTTAGATAACATAAACCAATTTTTTTCTCAAAACAGGTATTTTCCTGTTTTCTAAAAATGAAAAAAAAAAATACGAAAAAAATAATATAAAGTTCGTTTCTTAGAAATCACAATTACTGCAAAATGAAATAAGAATAGAGATTCATGTACTGCTTATTATATAAATTTCTCTGCGGAAGCTCCAACACTTTTTCGTCCCCAGAAAGACCGGCGACGGGACCTATGGGGAAATTAAATTTCTCCGCGGAAGTCCCGGCCGCGGGTGTTGACGGGGAATAAATTTAAGATCCACAAATATCAAATAAGATTCGAAGAAAAATCGAACTTTATTTATGAAATATGAGTAGTCATTGAACTTTGTCAGATACATGTGCTACTTTTTCACATTAACATTCACAAATTTTTGGTCAATCTTACAACGGTATGCAGATATTAGCAATTTAGACAATTTTTTTCCCAACGCAATCTGAATCCCCCCCAATATCTACGACTAAAACCGCAATTTGACATAAATGAAAATGTGTTTATTTACATTTTGATTCTGTAGAATCTTTTTTAAAAAACGGCCATAAATATAAATAAAATGGCAGACTTTCAAGGACCAAATAGTCTCTACGGACCATTTGCCAGAGAGAAATCAGAGAGTCAAAATATTTCCTTTTTTTTTTGTTAAAAGGTCGAGTTCTTTTTTAGAACCACTTTAACACGAAAGAATTTGGATTAGATGTTTTGTCAATGATGCAATATGTAATGGTTAGAGGCTAAATGTTTTTTTTTTTCTGGTTTTACTCTTGTACATGTTGTAATAACTTATTCATTTGAGAATAAAAACAGGTGATGCCTAATTTCTTTACATGACGTATACATGTTGTCATGCATGTTTGGAGAATGTTGTCTGTTGTAAAATTTCTTCATGATATCAAAAGATTGTAATGTTAAAAAGCATGTCTTCTTCAAATTGCTTAATGGTAACAAATAAGCATTGTTGTGAAAATATGTTTCTCAAATGTTACAAAATGTAGAAAAACTTGATGTTATTACAGGAAGATTAGTTCATCAAAGCTTTAAATTATCCGTTTAAATTTCAAAATTGTTTAACCCTAAGGTTCTTCCTACCCCAGACATAGGTTGATCATCTTAGTAATAATTTGGTTCCCCAGTTTGACATTTTTGGTTTTACTGTTCTATGCTCTTCATAATCATAAAGTGTTTGGCATTTTCAATATTTTTGGTAGAGCGCCTCTGATGAGTCTTGAATAGACGAAACGCGCGTCAGGCGTAGCAAAATTTATTGTATGGAACTTTGTTGTCATTTGTATTTCGAACACCCGTCAAGGTTAGCACTGCTGGTGGAGTTTTTAATTCCCCGAGGTTAGCCCGCTCCGGCACCAACACTTTTGTGTTGGAGAACACATCAAAGCTTTAAATTATCCGTTTAAATTTCAAAATTGTTTAAACCCTAAGGTTCTTCCTACCCCAGACATAGGTTGATCATCTTAGTAATAATTTGGTTCCCCAGTTTGGTATTTTTGGTTTGACTGTGTTTGGCATTTTCAATATTTTTGGTAGAGCGCCTCTGATGAGTCTTGAATACACGAAACGCGCGTCAGGCGTAGCAAAATTTATTGTCTGGAACTTTGTTGTCATTTGTATTTCCCACTTTGTTAATAGACATTTGATCATATTGTTCGTTGCCAAATCGTTAAAAGCTTTGTTTATAGATTATGCAATTTATGTTTCGTAATAAAAAATGGTCGGAACGCCTTATTCCTTGGAAATAAACGATTTTTTGAAAACCTTGTCTGACAACTTTAAAAGAATAGTTGTAAAAGCATTGTAAAGAACACTAAAAAAATTATTTATCAAAATCGAATTGGTTTTTAAAAGCCAAATATTTAGTTTCGGGGTTTTTTGTTTTAAATTCAGGCCATGGCCTTCGGTATTTCCGAAAAAAAAGGAATAAAAGTCTTATTCTTAGATCCATGTAATGCTCACATAATTTTTAAACTTATTTTTGGTCGGTCAATTTAACAAAGTAATTTAAACAAAAATGACAACAAAGTTCTAAACAAATAAATTTCTTACGCGTGCTTGATCTAATATAAACTTATAAGACGCCCAAGTAAGAAGTTGTGAGGCCAAATATTAAGAATAGAAAACATAAAGTTGTGGAATAAGTGTACGCGACACAGCTAACCTAACAAGCAGAAATTTAGAAAAACCACAATGGACAACCGCAAGCAGCCCTCAAAGAGGCCAGTAGGCGCTGCTCGCCGTTCTGCAATCGGCCCAAGGTCTTAATAAAATGTATGTGGTTCAAATGCAGTCCTGAATCCCCTTCATAAAAAGGGAATAGAGTATAAAAGACAAGTACAAACAAAAGCCTTGTCAAAGATTCCTGGCTTAGGACAGGCACATGTGTCAGGTTAAACTATTTTTTGAGGGCACAACATCGATCAATAATTCCAGACAAGCAAAAAAATTAAAAGTACAAAACCAAAGTTTACTGAACAGGATTCCAAATTCAAAATTAAGACTAGCCATTGTTGTGAAAAGAGATTTTGATTTTTTTAATATTTTAAATTTTAATGAAAATTAGACTTTGATGCTTCTCTGTAAGCTTCTCTTACAATGCTGTTGTCAGAGCGGGTTAGCCTCGGAGAGACACAAGATTCCATCAGGAAATACCTAAAAACCACAACATTGTCTAAACATTGGTGTGATCATTAAAGTTCAACAGAAAAACAATTATAATGATAAACTGTTTATGTTTATGGTTATGTCAATAGTTGAATTATACACACCATATGCGAGATAAGAAAGTTAATAATGAGCTGAAAATTCAAATCATCTCTTTTGTTGCATATCGACATATTGTTTAATGAGATGTTTCTTCGTATATAGTGCCAATAAAAAAATAATCTTTCAACAAGAACTTTACATATGCTTGTTTGGTCATTAATTTACATCAACAGTCAACAGCTTTTAAAAGTGATAACGGCTTAATAACCTTTTTTGGTGGACCAAAAGTTCGCGAGGGAAATCATAGGCCAGGCACATTTTTTTTTTACTTATTTTTTTTTTATTTGCCGATTGTTTAAATTTTAAATTGTTCAAGTTACCAAGTTTCTTTCCTTGATCTATATCCTCAGCGCTAAATTTGGGCTCTTTTTTTGAATGTGTTCGATAGGTTACGATATCTTGCACTTGAATTATGCATTAGCATAACAAAATTTAAACTTTATTATTACCCGCTTCGAAACTTTGTATTTAGAAACCACTTGGTCCATAACCGGTGCTGGTTGACAATCGGTCTCCGAGTGAATCACGATCGCATTTTTTCAGTCAATAACTTCGCGTTATTAACATTTGAATCAAAATCTTTGGAAGGCCGAAAACTAAAAGAACAAAATTAAAGCACTTATAAACAAAATTTTGAAAGTGGAAGCCAAATCAATTACCTAAGTTATCGACCATGAAGAGCACAAAGAATAGAAATCATAAGTTTTTCAAACGTTTTGAATTTAAATAACGGAGGATATCAAAATATTCTGCTTGTTAAATTCGTGTCAGACAAGACCGACGATTGGGCTTTTAAAAGAAGCAAAGAGACACCAAAGAAGCACTCGAGTGTCAAAAGTCCGAAAGATCAACGACAAAACCGGTTAACACGAACAAGAACAGCACGAAGAAACGCATTCTATATGTGCCTGTCCTAAGCCAGGAATCCTTGTCAAAACTTTTGTTTGTCCTTGTCAACTATCAGTTTTTTGTTTTATGTCCAGAAATGGGTCTTTCGTTGATAATCTAGGGATTTGTTTGAATCTTATGTATTGTATTTGTAGTCTTGGGCCAATGCAAGGCAGCGATCAGTGACCTCTGGTCATGTTGAAGACTGCTGGCTGTTTTTCATTGTGATTTTTTAAATTGCCGTTTCTTTAATGTTGGTTGTGTCGCGTACACATATTCCACATCTCTTTATCATCTACAAAATAAACAGAACGGTTATCAACAACGCAAACTCAAGTCGCGACAATGATCGAGCAATTCTGGTTCATCAGCAACTGGTTACAAATACGAAAGTACCAAAGCAAGAATAAGTGAATGATTTATTTTGTATTTCTGAATTTCAAAACCTTAGTTAGTTAGTGCGTTAGTCTCCCAATTAGCACGATTTTCTGCTATATCCGGCACATGAACTTGAAATGGGGTGATACAATGAACATGAAAGGATGATGAAGTGGAGGAAAGGGGGGACACAAGGGTAATCGGTTAGTAGAGTTTTGTAGTGATGGGTAGGTACAGGAGTTTTAGCCTCCTGTATGGGGATCCCACGGGTCCTTCTCTTACTGGCACCTTCATAAGGGGTCATTTACGTGCGCTCCCAACACGGGGCACCATTATGATTTGTGGTCAGGTTTAAATTTCCACATTATAGCCTGACGACCCCAGCATTCATTAAGATAGGACTGCCCATTCAACCACCTGGGGCACACATCCCAGTTGCTTTGTGGGCAAAGCGGCCTAACCTGATCTGTTAATATGATTAAAATATTATTCTGAAATATTTTGCATACTTTAAGGATATAAAGTAAACTTTTGACTCCTTATACAAAGTTAAAGACATATTTATGAGATGGCCAGATGCATGATAGTGTAAATATAAAAGTGGCTATAGGATGGCCTTTATTGAAACAGTAATTTACTAGTTTTTATTGTTAGCATATCAGTAATAAGAAAGAACCAATTATCTGTTTCTGAAATGTCCTGGTTTCTTGAAAATCGAACAGGTAAATTTCTTACAAGACTTGGTTACTTGGTAAATGACGGATTATAGCTCGTATATAGATGCATGACTCAATGTTTGAAATATACTGGGCAAGATGTCAACTATTCAGCAGTCTAATATCTAGTGGTATTCATTTATCTCCCCTGCAGAAAAAAGCTAATGTGTTTCTAAATTTTTAACGATGACAACGACGATGTCGACGGCATGTAAACAATCTTCAATTTCATTTATTGCGCATGGACCTGACTACTATCATAGACGTTGGACATGTCATGTTATTAAAGAATCTTTTCTGTTGCGTAAACAGTTGTTTATAAGGTCAACAAAAGTGCATATTTTAACAAATCGAGTGAAACTTGCTGGACGTTGGAAAAAATTAAAATGTCAACTCAACCTTTAAAAAATCACACAAGGCGTGATACCTGCAGTACATTCTCGAAATTTGTGGGAATGTTAGGTTATTACCTTTTCTTACGACATATTATATTTAACTGTTACCACTTAACGATCCATTTGAATTCAATGTGTAACTATGAAATACTTTCAAGGGACACAACCAAGTTCTATCTTTCATTAATAATAAACATGATAAAAGGGGGGCATTTCTATTTTTAAAACGGATGACTGAAGATTGAATTGGACATTTAATCCAATACAATGCAAATTCACATGTTGTTGATCCCAATTTACGGACACCTGTCAAAAAGGTGAACATGTTCTATGACGTAATCAAATTCAACAGGTAAATCGTGTACTTTTAAAGAGAAGGTTGTCAAGACGGACTAGAAAAATAGGTCTTTTTCTTAATATTATTTTGGCTTAACCTCTTGCAGTACATGTCTGAAAATTTGCAGATGGGAAGATATACATTTAAACAAATAGTGTGATTTTTTTCAATTTTTTATATAAAAGTTAAAGTTGTGCGATCCATTTCAGTTTGCACCGTATGCATTTCATAAATATCCACATAATAACATGCATAAAAATGCAATCTGTTACCTTTAACAACTCTTTTTAATTCAAAAAAGTTTATTTTATCAGCATAACTTAAAATTGGAAGAAATTTTGTACCAAAAAGAACTTTTGATTCACTTGACAACCAGGATAAACACCTATCTTTTCCGATGAAGAGCTCACATTCTATTGTTTAAATACCACCGGTTTTCGGACTGTTCAGTCAATGATTTGGATCACCATAGTTGGCACCTCCTTACAAACAATATAATTGTACATAGGCTAGTTACCTTGTAGAAAATAGATTTTTGAAGGAATTATTCCAAGTGGATATTATTCCATTTTCCCCCCCGAATTTTAAATATATAAGCTTTCTATTTCTTAAGTGACAATACTGTTAGAATAATCATACAAATATTTAAATAGTGACATATTTATTCATCATTTTACAAGTTTAGAATTCTTTGCTTTTGTTTTTTAAAGGCTTTATTTTAGAAAGCATCTACAGAAAATAAGAAAAAAATGTATTTACTTTTTATCCATTATCTAAAACTCTTTGACAGTTATCTTCAATTCTGATATTCAAAATTTTAAAGCAATTATACTAATATTATTGTTGATATTCAACGTTATACTGGCTTTAAAGTGGTAAATAAATCTGAATTTCAGAAATGCCATTCTTTTTTATCAGTTTTCGACTCTTTTATCGTTTCATGCACTTGTAACAGAAATCTGTTAATTTTATAAAATACAAAATATATAAAAGTAAAAACATTTTGAATGAAAGGTGTCTCTACTTCTATATCCTCCAAAAATTACTTAAAGTACTCCAAAATAAATACATTTCTAGATTTATTATTTTTATCTTTTTTAAAAAAAACAATGATAGAGTCAACATTGATAGAATTATTAAAAAGTATAATGATATTTTAACTAAAATGATCAAAATTACCAAAAAAAATCAATTAAATTCAGCAAGTTTAAAATTTTAGTAAGAGTTGTACCTTGTCAAGTTTTAAGACCTTTTGTTGTTCTTTTTGATAGATTATTAACTACGTTGTCTTGAGCAAATCATTTGTCATTTGTAACGAAATTTTGAATCGATGCTCGAGTTTTCAAATATATCTTTATCATTGCTTCTTATCTAAGGGGGTTTGATTTGGATAACCATATCGTCATAGCTATAGTTTTGAAATCTGTGTTTTATAGGAGACATTGCATGGTGTTCCAGATCAAACTTTCAAAAGATTATACACTATATTTGGCAGAAGCGATAAATGGTCATTAAAACAATGAAAAAGGTCATAACTAAATGAATTTATCTAAGGATAAAAAGGAAATGTTAAACTTTTAAATTTTATTCAAAAGAGTTGGGGAATGTGATCAAGCTTTAAGATATGTATGACTGCACTCTGTGCGAAAAACAATGACTAGAAGTCCCATTCAAGTTAAATGGTCGCTCCCTCTGCAAAAAGACTGAAAATTAATTTTGAAAGATCAGCCGGTCTTTTCCAAAACCTTATGAAAGAACCTATAAATCTTTTACTGATATAGTACCATATGAGATAGTGGACCTCAAAGTTATGTAACAATAAAATATCAATCTACTTCCTGAATGTTTTTTGAAGATTACGTAACCCATTTTTAAATATACATGATGAATAATTGTGTAAAAAACCTTTTTTCCTCGGAAATAAACGATTTTAAAAAATCTAGTCTGGCATCTTTACAAGAGTAGTTTAATAAAACATTATAAAGCTACAAAACGACATATTTATATCACAGCGCAATGTTTACAACATGAATCATTCTATTTTTATACGACCGCAAATTTTTTGCGATCGTATTATGTTGTGGCGATGTAGTTGTCGTCGTCGTCGTCGTCGTCGTCTGTAGACACTTTGGTTTCCGTGCAATAACTTTAGTTGTAGTAAACCAATTGTTATAAAATTTTGATATGATATTTATAACCACTAAAGGAAGGTTGGTATTGCATTTGGGGTTTCTGGCCCCTACTGTTTTAGAAAAAAGGGCCAAAAGGGGCTAAAACGGTTGTATTGACAAAACGTCTGTAGAATAATTAATTTTCATCTGATTTTGATCATTCTTTTTTTATTGTATTCCTCAATAAATTTTCTCAACAAAATGCAACAACATCTTTGATGTATCTTGTACCGTTACATTGCTATAAGGGGTCAAAATGGGGCCACACACAAAAAATCGACTTTTTTTGTGGTCCGATTTTCAAAATCTTTTTTTCATTGGAATCCTTGTAAAAACCCCTGCCTGCATTTTTCAATCAGATTTGCAATATCTCATACCGTTTCTGAGAATTTAGGGGTCAAAGGGGCCAAAAACGCCATTTTTAAAAGTTTGTCCAGGCAAATAGTTTTTTTACCAATATTAAGTTGTAGTTGGCCAGCCAATTGTTATGAAGTTTAAATATGATGATTATATCCACTTAAGGAATGTTGGTTTTGTTTTTGGGTATTGTGGCCCCTATTGTTTTAGAAAAAAGGGCCAAAGGGGCTAAAACGGGTGTATTGACAAAACTGTTGTAGAATGTTTATTATTCATTCAATTTTGAAGAAAAAAAATGTTGAAGTGCTCATAAAATTCTGTTTACTAAATGTGTCAATGATTTTGATATGTATTTCACCATTACATTGCTATAGGGGGCTAAAGACAGGCCAGGCCCATAAAATCAACTTTTTTTGTTTTTGGTCCGATTTTCAAAATCTTTTTTTCATTATATTCCTTGTGAAAACCCCTGCCTTATTTTTAAACGAGATGTGCAATATCTTTTACCGTTTTTGAGAAATTAGGGGTCAAAGGGCCAAAATTGTAAATTAATACATGTATATGAATAAGGCTTTGATGTAAATATATATGTGTCAAAAATGCATTTTTAAGTCCACCACAGGATGCATGTGTCAAAAAGCTTTGTAAGTCCACCATGGGCTTCATGTGACCAAAGCAATGGACTATCCATATTGGGCCTCTAACATACAGGGTTAAACTTGTTGCGGTCGTATCATGCTGCGCTCGGCGTAGCTTTTTATTTGATTTATTTGAAAAGAAAATTGCCTGCAAACCTAACTTTATAGTTCCAATGGGTCCGTCAGATAATGAGACTTTTTTACGCTAGCGATGATTTTTTTTAATAAATATAATTATTTGTATATACTTTAGCCTTAGAAAGTCTCAATATTAGAACAATGCAGGGGACCGCAAAAGGTGTTGCATTGATCGACAAAATCAAACCGATTTCAGCTCTCTTTAGGAAGCGACCATTTGATTTTTAGGGGGGTCTAAGGTGAAATTTGAAATAAAAAGGCAGGAAGGCATTTCTTGCTGTTTATAGAAGCTTGAAAAAAATATTGGCGCGCAAAAGAAAACTGCAGGCTAGATTTTTTCCATAAATAAAAAGGCAGGACGAAGAAAATATCCGAACTGAATAAATATTTTTATCAGATTTGCAATTATTATACTCTCTTTCAATGATTTTGAAGGCAGAATATAATATCTATTACAATATATCTTGTCCGACATTCAAGGTAGATCAAGGCAATCGTTTTAAAACAAATATTTCTAGACTACAGTTCTTTCAATTAACCGAGTTTAAAATCTTGACATGCCAATCCTTCGGTATTCCAAAAAAGGGAACATGTTTATTTTTATATTGAAATCTTTTATCTTATTTTTAGATCCATGAAATCTTTAAGATTTTAAAATTCTTTTTATCCATTTTTTAGTGTGCTTGTGAAGGTAATAACATAGGAAATTAATGTGGGTAGGTTTTTTTAAACTGCGATGGAAAAGCCGTAATCAGCTGTTGCTAAAGTCGTTTAAGCTACAATAATGAAGCTCCTTGCATGTGATAGATTGGACGCAGCAACAATGTACTCATATTTACGTTATACTGTAAGCGAAACATTTGAAGACCTTCAGTTGCCACAGATCGCACTGTTCCCCTACCCCAATCTTAGGTGCAGTGAAAAAACACATTTTGTAGATGAATATCAAAATTACACAGAACTTATATGACTCTTGTATATTGTAAAATAAAGTTTTGCTTGGCCTGACGTGCGTTTTGTTTATCACTACTGAGATCAACCTATGTCTTGGGAAAGTAGAACCTTACAGTTTTAAAGATACTTCATAAAAAAAACACGAAAAACATTAATACGTGTATCAGAAAAAGGAGAAATCGTTTTGAACGAATAAAACGATTAAATGGTGAATTATTTTAAAGATTTTATGGATAGAAATTAAACACAGTGTTTGGTAAAATAAATATCATGGAGTAGAAATAAAGTTTTATGTACATTTTTGGTTAAGTATATTCGATTTAAGTATGCATTTTATATGATAAGATATAATATTATAGATATAAATCTATAAACTTCACTTTCATGTCTCTACGACGTTTTAAAGACCAAAATCCTTATATGCTACATGGTACTAAAGCCATGAAAGTGTCAACAGTTCTTTTCTTGTATTTGCTTTCCGATAATATTGACGAATGTCCAACTCTACTTTTAAATAGTAAGTATTTTCTTGTAAAAGAAGGAAGCAATTAAAATTACAGAATAGGTATGATTGAAATGCCCCAAAATATCAGACGGAAACAGTTACACCAGAGATATGAACAGGCATTGTAAAAGAAATGTGGGGTTAGACCAGATTTTAGGTGTTATTCCTACCTAAGGTTTGGTTTTTATGTCTGTTTCTGATGCTTTGTACTTTGTTAATATGTTCAACTGATAGAAGATAATTAGATGTAAGATAAGTGTACGTGACACAACTGAACGTAATGAAAAACAACCAGAAACCTTTACTGTTACAGATGATCGCCATCATCGCTATCTTACAGCTTGCCCGAGATCAGTAATGTAATGCACATTATTCAAACCCAATCCTAAAATAATCAACGAAGACTCCCTTACAGAACAACTTACATCATGAAGATATTCTGTGTTTATCCTGGATTGGGAATCAAGCTTAATTCTTATGTGAATCCCTCGTTACATTGCCGTTTGTCGAGTATCGATTTGGAGCTAAAACCTAGGTCTGCGGATTGATCCCCGCCAGGAGGCCAATTTTCCGACTCTCCTCCTAAAACCATTTGCAAAAATGGTTCCAAGAAACAATACTGATAATTCGGAAGGGGCGAAAATAAATGGCTTTTTTATATGTGGGAAAGCAATGACCATGAACTTAACAGAACACTTTGTTAACCCCGACAAGTGTTTGTTCAATGCAGTGGGTAGACGATAAAGAGATGTGAATAAGTGTACGCGACACAACCAACATAAAGAAACAGCAATTTAAACAAGAGGCTCCCGGAAGCCTGAATCGTTCACCTGGTCTTGATATCAACCCTATGAAGACTTTTGTATAACTAAATGAGCTGAATGTTTAAGCAAGAAAAGCTTTTCTCTATCTGCAATAGTTTTCATTCTATAGGTCAAAAGGGGCTGTAACCCATTTAAGGGGTCATCTGACAACTTTGACCTTATAAAAACTTTTGTAGAGCTAAATGAGCTAAACATTTAAGCAAGCAACAGCTTTTCTCTATCTGCAATAGTTTTCATTCTATAGGCCAAAAACAATATTTTTTTGCCTTTAAGGGCCTGTAACCCCTATAAGGGGTCATCTGACAACTTTGACCGTATATAATGACTTTTGTATAACAAAATGAGCTGAACATTTAAGCAAGCAACAGCTTTTCTCTATCTACAACAGTTTTCATTCTATAGGTCAAAAACACTGTTTTGCCTTTAAGGGGCTGTAAACCCTATTAGGGGTCATCTGACATTTTCGACCCTGTAAAGGCTTTTGTAGAGCTAAATTAACTTAACATTTAAGCAAGCAACAACTTTTCTCTATCTGCATAGTTATCATTCTTTAGGCCAAAAACAATATTTTTCGCCTTTAACGGGCTGTAACCCCTATAAAGGTCGTCTGACAACTTTGACCTTATGGAGACTTTTGTAAAGGTAAATGAGCTGAACATTTAAGCAAACAACAGCTTTTCTCTATCTGCAATAGTTTTTATTCTATTGGCCAAAAACACTATTTTTTGCCTTTAAGGGGCTGTAACCCCTATAAGGGGTCATCTGACAACTTCAACCTTATGGAGACTTTTGTAAAGCTTAATGAGCTGAACATTTTAGCAAGCAACAGCTTTTCTCTATCTGCAATAGTTTTCATTCTATAGGGCAGAAACATAAAAAAAGCTATTTTTGACCTTTAAGGGGCTGTAACCCCTGTAAGGGGTCATCTGTTAACTTCGATCCAAAGGAGACTTTTGTAGAGCTTTTGATTCTGAAGAGCTTACGATCCTTGGGATTTTTTTCTATCTGTTATGGTTGCTGAGTTTTAAGCCGTTTTAAGTGATTTTACTCTATGTTCTATTTTTAGTAACAGCGGCCATGTTTTTTATTGAATCATTTAAAAATGAGGATCGTTTGTTGCCAACATGTCATATATCAATCCTGCAAAGTTTCAGCTAAATTGGTTTAGTGGTTTCAGAGAAGAAGATTTTGGAAATTGTTAACGGACGACAACAGACGACGGACGACGACGGGCGCATAGTGTTGGCACAAGCTCACCTGGCCTTTGGCTTAAAATCACAATGGTAAATAGCCAGCAGTCTTCAACATGACCAGAGGTCGCCGCTCGCCGTCTTGCATTGGCCAAAGACTAACAATCAATACATTACATTCAAACAAATCCAGAGATAATTTCTGGACACAGAACAAAAAAAAGATAGTTGACAGGGACAAACAAAAGCTTTGCTTGGGACAGCCACATAGAAATGTGGCGGGATTAAAATTGTGTTTGTTTGTTTTGTTTTTTTTTTGTGGGCCCAACTTTCCCCCTATATTTAATCTTACAAAGCACAAAAATAACACACTTTAAAAAAATCAAATCGATAAAAGTTCAATTTATCAAGAGTGAACCTGAGACAATGGTACTTTGCGAGAACACCGAGACGTAAAGGCACTCTCATGAGAACACTCACCATACCCGTAGCCAGGGGGGGTTCGAGGGGTTCGGACGAACCCCCCCCCCCCCCCCCCTTGGACAAAAAATTTGATAAAAATAGGGAAAAATCAAATTGGTTAAGTACTATTAAAGTCAGAAAAAATTGTGAGATCGAACCCCCTCTTCACATTTTCGAACCCCCTGTTGAAAAAATTCTGGCCACGGGTATGCTCACAGTTACTGACAGCTAGCTATAAGAAGCATTTATCAACTGATGTTAAAAAATCATACATATCGATTCTAAATCCACCATAACACTTCAAACAACTAACCATTTAGTCGCTATAAAGGCCTCCATCACACTCCCAAAGATCGTTTGCCAATCCAGGGCAATAATAACAACTTGAAAACCATAGAGATATTTGAAAGATTTGAGAAAGTATGTTTGATATTAAAGATTTATGAATGTTGATTATGTTACACTATAACAACTTTAAGTTTTTGATTTTGAACCTTCTTTGATGTTTATTGCACGTAGGTTCTTAATGTCGTTATCCGGTATAACATTCTCAAATTTCATACTCCAAAGTGGACTGTAAATCAATCATTTAACTTTTAAGACTTTCTCTGTTATCTGAAACAATAAGAACCGTCATTTTTTTCTACAAATATCTTAATTTATGTTTTATATTGGTTCGGTTTGTATTTCAAATGAAAAGAAAATGGTGGTCCATAATCTTATAACCCCTGCTGTCCAGTAGAGTGTATACTGTTCTGACTTGTTTATCCGTTCTTCCTAAACAAATGCAAAATTAAACAATTCAACTTTATATTCCAATACGTTTGCTACGATTTTGTTGTTGATCTCTTGAATGTATGAGTACAGATATTTGTTGGTCTTGGCTTTTTTCTTCATCAAAATTTATCCTGTTTTTTTTTAACGGTGGTGTAACCGAACCAAATTTCTTTAATTTTCTTTGAACTAAAATTGCCATAGTACAAATGTTTAAAGTTAAAATTCAATAAATGTATTAATTCGCAGGTTTATCCATTTTCATTTAATTTAAAAATACACAAATATCAAAACGGGTTTAGAAAATTTGCTTATGCTGTATATGGATATTTCAAGGAGCAAATAACCTCTTATCAGGAGCATTTGAATCAAAACATTGAATGTCAAATACCAAAGATATTGAATGAAAAATACTCAAAACCAAAAAAGTTAAAACCAACACCAAAGATATCGACCATGTGCAATACAAGAAAAAGAAACCATTTTGTTCAAGCAATACTAGTATGAAGATCAACTCATTGAACATTCGTAGGATTTGCCGTTCTTAATTTCATTTTAGGAATGAAAAATGAATTTATTTTCACTTTCTGATTTAGGAGTAATGTCTAACGACGAGCAGTCAGCGAAGTCCGAGGGTGCAGCCGAGGGTGATGATGATGTCGTTAACCCATGGGAGGTAGCTGGCAAATCACAGAAAGGCGTAGACTACAGCAAACTGATCAGTAAGAACACCTGACTATGACATGTGTGAAAATGCATAGACCAAACCTAGTTTTGTCTGAATAAACCAAACCCACACCTAAATTAAAATTTCTTAAAACTGGATTGTAAAATTTATAAAGTTGTAAAAGCAATAAAACTAATTAGAATTTCTAAAAGTGAAGTAGAGGTACACAGATAACCAGAGTAACAAGCTATTTACACGGATGTCTTTTGAGTAGGCCGTAAAAGTAAGGAACAAACAAATTAAAACGTCTAAAACTAAGAACTTTATATATGTATATCAGTCAAGATGATTACACTGAGAAGTAGAAGCAAACAGATAAAAGCTTAAATAGTTACAAATTTGTGTCAATGTCCTGTGGCCCTTTAAAGTGTCTTGGGCTAAATCTAGTCAACAGATAATCGCTTTATAATATCTCTAATTTGGTTGTTTAATATACTTAGTATTTCTGTATATATCACTGACTTATTTATCAGAAATCATTGAAAGGATGGGGCATCCGAATGAGAAAAGTCCGAAAGGGCAGAGACAAAACCAGTAAACATTGCATCGAAGCTACTAGACTGGTGATATCATCGGGGAATCTGGATGTTCTGAAAATTTATGCACACTTTTTATCTAATAAAAGTCCAGTATACTTCACGCAAATGCGATGAAAAAAGTGTGCGAAGGAATAAAATGACGATTGCTTAACTTGAATTCATAATCTACAAACTAAGAGTGCATTGTAGCTTTGACAAACGAAAAACAAAATACTGTACTTATGTGACAATCTAATTTAAAAAAAACAAAACACACAAAAAATACGTATTGCAGCTTAACACCAACAGTTACAAATAATTTATAGAACAAAAAGCCGTTTAAAAAATTCAAAATTATGTTTCACAAAAGTAAATTTAGCCTAAACAAGGAACATGAACTAGTATGATTTTCACATGATTGTCTTGTATATGAAGTTATCATGAGACATTACAATCATGACAATACAGGAAAGTAATACGGGAAGTGTCGTAGGCCATTGTCGATTGGCTATCTATATACTTATTATTTTCAAGTATTTTCAACAAATTTATCTAGTTCCTTGATATGTTACAAGTTCATGATTATTTTGCTTTTTACAATTTACTTATCTATTATAGTGTCTTGGAATAAGGACAATAATAAGTATTCATGAAAAATAAAATAAAGTGTCACTTTGGGACAACCACATCAAAAACTATAGATTAAAAAAGAGAACACTATCATGAAAGAAGCAGAGGCACCAATGGGGATTCCGAATGTCACCAGTCCGAAAGGGCAAACACAAAACCACTGAACATGAATGAGAACAGCACGAAGAAACAGACAACACAAAATAGACATAAAAAAGGCGAACTCAAGTCGTAACTAGTATGAACTCAAGTGTTCTTAAACTCACCCATATTTCGTTTTAAATGTTATGCTTGATATAAAGATGGGACACTTTATGTAAAAACACCATTCAAAGATTTTAAAAAGTGAAAAACAAGATCGAAAATATTCAAATGGGATCAAAAATTAATCGAATGTTCAATAGATGCTTGAAAACATAATAAAGATGGGTTAAAGTTATAGTTAACCTTTATCCAAACTTTTCAGAACGATTTGGTAGTTCTGAGATAGATAAAGCACTGATAGACAGAATGACAAAGGTGACAAAGAAAGAACCGCATCATCTGTTGAGAAGAGGAATATTCTTTTCTCATAGGTAAAATTAAAATCATAGATATCTTACGTGTAACTTGCTCATTCATTTATCTTCTAGTATTTGCTCAGAAACAAATCACACATTAAAAAAAACTTGCAATATTTCAGCATATGTTATAATCTATAGTCTTTTCTTTTTGGTGTGAAAAAAGCAGGTTTTACTTATAGAGAAGAAATAAAAATAGTTATACCCTAATTATTTTTAAAATAAAGTCACTCACTACTAACATTAACTTCAATTAAAGAGGCTTTTGAAGACTTGCTGTTATTTCTCTATATTTTATGCCTTTTTGTATCCTTCTATAAAATTAACATAATTGTGTCTCATTTCTTTTATAGGGATATGAATGATATACTTGATTTGGTAGAGAAGAATGAACAGCCATCGTTCTATCTGTACACCGGCAGAGGTCCGTCATCTGAGGCCATGCATCTTGGCCATCTGATACCATTCATATTTACAAAGTAATTATCCTTATGTATTACATGTATTTGGTCAAACAGATAACATTTAAGCTTTGAATCTCGGCCATCTTATACCATTATGTCTAAATAAGAATCAAAAAATGTTTATCCCTAGTTCGTTTTTCCATATAAATACAATATATGTAGTTTAAATACACATCAGACTCTGCATAACTGATTGCACATGTGTTGTAATTTTTATAACTTAGTAAGACTAGGTGTGAAAACCACAAGTTAATAAACTATATCTTTGAATGATAGAAACAATGAATTTATGAACTATTACAACGAATATCTCTTTAGTAAACGAGTTTGCGGTGAACTTACTGGTTTCTTAATGAAATAAAATGTTTTTGTTTTTTTTTGGTATTTTCAAATTATTTAAGATCCTTCATTTTTTTTTTCAAATCAGACCAAAAGTTTGTACTTTCATGAACTTAAGTTTGAAAATTATGTGTAATATCTTTCTTTAGATGGCTGCAGGACACCTTCGATGTCCCACTTGTTATTCAGATGACCGACGACGAGAAGTTTATCTGGAGAAATGAACTAACAATAGAAGAAACAAACAAGCTAGCCCATGAAAATGCTAAAGATATCATTGCTTGTGGCTTTGACATGGAGAAAACATTTATCTTTAGTGATGTGGAATATATATCGTATGTATATATGCAGCAGTTATATTTAAAGTCAAACAAAAATGAATGATTTCGAACTCATATTGTTTAGGCTAAACATGGAAGTGTTTTTCGCAAGATGTTATGGAGAGAAGTTAGAGCTTGTGCATATCAAATCAGTAATTTGAAAAAAAAAAACATAACATCATTAAGTAAGTCGACTTTATATTAGATAAATACTTTCCCTTTTTCGGAACCTAATAATTAAAAAGCAAACATCTTTGCCTTAAATGAATGAAAAACAACAATTGCTTTGGAAAAACAAATCAAACTTTTACACTTTTTTTTTCACTAATTTAATTTCTTAATACGTCGCTTTTTATTCTAGTGAAAGTAAAGAATTCTATAAAATGATGTGTAAAATACAGAAACTGGTCACTTTCAACCAGGTGAAAGGGATCTTTGGCTTTAACGAAAGTAACAGCATTGGCCAGATAAGTTTCCCTGCCATCCAAGCAACACCAAGCTTTAGCTCTGCATTCCCGCAAATATTCAATGGAAAGAGTGACGTCCCTTGTTTGATTCCATGCGCTATTGACCAGGTTCGTTAAAACTGAAGTATTCTGATCCACCGTTGATAGTTTGTGAATTAATGCCTTGAATTTGAATTCAGTTGCCTATAATTTTAAACCCTAAAGTCACCAAAAAAGATAAAGAAAAGATGTACCAATGGAGAATTCGAATGTCAAATGTCCAAAAGATACAGAAAAGGGTGCATGTCCATGCTCTTTCTGTATCCATCAACAAATGTATTGTAGCTTTAATGATTCATCATATTCTTATACTTTTTTAATGAAAACCAACTATGTTTTAACGTTGAAAAAGTTCCTTTATTCCTTTTTAACAGTTTGGTTTTGTTCGTTTCTTCGTAGGATCCTTATTTCCGCATGACTAGAGATGTTGCTCCGAAACTAGGACTAAGAAAACCTGCCTTACTACATTCTACATTCTTCCCCGCCCTACAAGGTGCACAGAGTAAAATGAGTGCCAGTGATCCAACTTCCTCAATCTTTTTAACTGATACAGATGAACAAATCAAGTCTAAGGTAGCTTATCATGTATTCGGGTTTCATTTATTGTTTTGTTCAGCTAGAAACTCTTCTTTTAGCATTAGCAATGAGGCAGAGCTATTGTGAAATATTAAAATTTCTAACTTACGCCGCGATAAACAAGAACACTTGGGGCATGTACACATGCTCGATTCTTACAAAAACTATAGGAAATTTCATTTCAATACTGCTTTTGACATTTAGATGTAAATGACACAAAAAATATTATCTGCAAAAAACTGTTCACAAAAGTCAGACAAAATTAAACAGATAGCTTTTTCATGCCCGATATATACATGGTATTTTCATTGTGTTGCATTGGGTTTGGAGATATACATCAAAAGAGGTGCACCGCAAACATGGTTGGGGTATTGATATAGATTTTTCCCTTGGGATAACATTGTGTATGATAGCGAGCATCGCAGATGCGAGCCCTACGGCATTATACATGTTTTGAGATGTGCCAGGAATATTTATATATTTCATTTGTCCTTTCTGATGAGTAGACAACGAAAGAAGGGCACGGAAAAGCTAGGGGGGTTACGTGATTTCTTTTGCTCGATATTTCTCTTTGAACATTGTGCTTTATAGAGTAATATTGTGTATTATGTAATGTTTATTTCATTTATATCTTTAGATCAACAAGTATGCCTTTTCTGGAGGACAGACAACAGAGGAGGAGCACAGAAAACAAGGAGGCGATTGTGAAATAGACGTATCCTTCCAGTATCTGACCTTCTTTATGGAAGATGACAAAAAGCTGGAAGAAATCAAAGAGGTGATTCTCTACAAAGGATTATCTTGGGCAATGATTACAATCATTATACAAATATGCATTTACGAAAACTGTAGAAAAATATGTATCATTGTTAACCGTTACAAATTATAAATTGATATCCTTTAAATATAAGCATTGGCGGATTCACGCTCTTTAGAATCGATTACTGTAACTTTTGTTGTAGTTTTTACAATTTTTTTTTCAATATATGTTTTAAATTTTGAGAGAGTTTGTCCGTTTAACTGTCGGGAGAAAATCAGGACATTGGGCAGATACATTGTATAATTGGCGAGTCTAATTAGGTACTCGAACAGACTGTGTTTGTCACAATATTTGAATTATAATTCTTTCATACATTGTAAAGGCTTTTAACGTTTTTTTTCAGCAATATTCCACTGGTAAGATGCTGACTGGCGAGTTGAAGCAGGAGTTAATCAAAATCCTTCAGAAGCTGGTTGGGGAACACAGAGAAAGGAGAGCTAAAGTTACTGATGATATCGTCAATCAGTACATGAAGTCAAGAAAACTTAAATTTGACTACTGAACCATTTGTTTTGCGTTGTTCTATGAAAAAATAACTATAGTAGCTGAATCTTTTTGAATGTTTTGTTTTAACAGCTGTGATGATCATCTGCGTGTCATAAGCTATAGTATGAACTTATTGCAAAGTTTTGTATTTTGTCTGTGCTTTTTTATTTCAAAGTCGGATTGCTTTTGATAATAAAATATATTATGATTATAAACTTTGGCATATACTTATTTTGCTTAATAAGGTTTTGAAAAAAAAAAAACAGTATTGGAGTAGCTGAAGGTATTTTGAATAAAACTAATGAAAAAAGTTATAGACACTATTTTTTGTAATTACATACTGATTTCTTTGACTTTCATTGAGAATAGTTTTAATTCGTTTTACATGTTTCAATTGAAAATAAAAGAATGCTGCATTTGGTTCAACAAGAGTGATTTTGATTGATTATTATGATTGCATGCTTAATTTTATAAATAAATATAAATTAAATTATATTATGGCTTGGTATTTTCCTTGTTTGAGAATGAAAAACGACAAAAAACAAAAACAAAAAACAATAGCAATTCAAGAAAGCACAAACATACGACAAAATCTTCATGAAAAAGTTACATATAATACTGTCATGACTGTAGGATTATGAGTTGCCATTCCTCAAACTATTTTTAATTACTGATTCATTGTAAAATTTTGTCATATACTTAAAAATTGGCTCGGTGTCTTTTGGTTCAGACCAAAATAGATAATACTGTGTAACTATTCATGCCATATTTAGTCATAACATAATTTATAAGTGAAATGCACTTCATTGTTTTTCCTTTATGTTAATTGTTTAATTCTTGTTCCAAGTGAAGGGCACTTACTGTAGTTAGTTGGAATAAAATTTTAAAAAGAGTTATAGGCACTATTTCTTTTAAAATAACGAATATACTTATATGTAAGTCTTTCCTTAGAAATGGTTTAAATTCGTGTCACATGTTTCAATGTCAGTCCAAAATAGACAATATTGTGTAACTATTTAGTCATAACATAATTGCACTTTATTGTTTTTTTCCTTTATATTAATTGTTTTAATCCTAGTTCTTAATAAAGGGCACTTAGTTAGTCCTGTTAGTTTGATCTTTATTCGTCCTAATTCTAGAACAAAGTGGTAAAAAATTTAATTTCAATGAGAACATGCAAATATGCAGATACATCACACCATACAACCGATGAAATGCGTTCCAACACTGTTAAATGAACCCATTACAAATTGAGACGCAACTACAAATAAGCTTTATTTAAGCAATTTTTTCTAAGATTTTGTTTTTATTTGTTGGGTAAGATTTTATTTCAAATAGCCCCTTTAAAGGTTTGAACGAATTGACCCATGTGTACACTCTTTAGTTTTTGTTGTGAGCTCTTTTCATCGTATCATAACGCGTAAAAGAGTGTATACATATACTCGTATAGAGAAAAATTGCATATCATCGCAAAAATCTCACCAACAAGAACATATAGCATAACCATTGTTGTTAGAGTTTCTTTATATGATTCTGTAGTGAATAAATGAAAATTGCAACAAAGTTCTAGACAATAAATTTTGCTATGGCTGATGCTTGTTTCGTCTATCCGAGACTCATCAGAGATGCTCTACCCAAAGATTGCCAAACATTATATGAAGAGCATAGAACAATAAAACCAAAAATGCCGAACTGGAAACAGAAGATAGATAGAACCTTATGGTTATGATTATTTTGCAGTCAAAACGGGTAATTCATAGCTTTGATTTCTTCTTCAACGCAAAAGTGTTGATGCCTGAGCAGGATTACCTATAGATGCATTGAATCTCCACCAGCAGCGCTAACCATCACGGATTTTATAAATCAAAATTTACAACAAAGTTCCAGACAATAAATTTTACTACGCCTGACGTGCTTTTCGTCTTTTCGAGACTCGTCAGAGGTGCTCTACCCAAAGATTGAAAGTGCGAAACACTATATGATTATAAGAAGCATAGAACGATAAAACCAAAAAATGTCAAACTGTAAACCCAGCCAGTATGTCTGGGGTAGAAAGAACTAAAGGGTTTGACAATTTTGAAATTTAAACGGATAATTTATAGCTTTGATCTGTTCTTCAACACATCAGCCAGTTCATTAATCCTGTTCACTGAAATTTCACCAGTTTTGTTATTCTGTCTAGATTTTGCAAGTGATAATGTTGAACATAATATGATTAGTAGAAGTATAATAAACCATATGCAGCAATACTCTAATTAGGATTAAATCTTAAATATAAAATTCGTGTTTTGTATTAACACGGTATATTGCATACAGAGGCGAGTAAAAGTAAAGGTTCTATCCAACAAACACAGGAAGTTCATGGTTGGTGTCAATATCCGGTGATGGTGTATGTTGGTGCTGGTTCCCGCCAAAGCTTATTTGAGCTGTCGGTAATGTCGTAGTTGATACCTCAGTTACACTGTTTGAAAAAAGAATATTACAGTGTTGCTTAAAGAATATGAACAAATTGTGCATCTATCCGTATTTACTGTGAACAAAGGACTGGCAGTAGATAAAATACAATTTAAAAAAGCTACAGGGTTCAATAGCTGACACAATATTATCATAAGCTGTTGTTCTAGTCATTTAATATCATCTGCTCTGTCTCTTAGACAGCAGTATATGTATGATCTTGTGCAACACAAAAATTCAGACACATGTGATACATGAACTGAGTCGACGTTTACATGGTTCATATAAGTAATTTGAAAGCTTTCTTGCTGTGTTTCTCTATGTAACTTTGCTTACCTCTTTTCACATATAAAAAAATGTTTGTTGCTACATTTTTCATCTTTAAATTTGTTAAGGGTGATTTTTCCAACAGCCAAACAGTTGAATAGTGGGTTCCCTACAGGTGTGGCCTGGTCCCACCACAAAGGGGAAATCAGGGTGGTATTAGAAGTAGACCAAACCCAGTGTCCGTCCAGCTGTGCGTCTGATGCTCCAAGCCAAAAAAACTCGGTTGCGAAAGCATCTGAAAATGCGACGAAAACAACTTATTTAAAAACCTATCTACAGGTTCTAAACCCTCACTCGTAAAAGAGGGGTCACATTGAAATCAACTTAATCACATGTCTGTTCATCCGTCTTTGTCTCCTTTAACAACATGTATTGAAAGATTTGTAGTCTCCTTTATCAACTGTTGTAAAAAAATTGTAAGGATCTCAGTTGAGATCGATTTCAACTTTGGCCTACAGCTTTGGTACAATGAGTTTAAATGTGCCTCTCTTTTCGGGTGAGTCGTTTTCGTACTTCCTGCTTTCCAAGCCGACATATGTTTTTAGGTGTCAAAATAGAACATTTTTTGTAAAAGATGTCTCTGATTGATAAACACAGCTTCAGCATGATGGGTTGTACCGTGCCTTCCCTTTCAAGATCAGTTAATCATATATTTTCTTTTTTTAATGAGGGTACGATTGATTATCACAACTTAGTGCAACCTCTTTCATTTTATTCCTAGTTCGTTCAATTGCTGCTGGTCAACACAAAAGATTCCCATAATGCAGTAATAATTTGTATGTATCTTTCAGTACTAATAAAGAGTAACAATTTGATTATATAGTAAGGGACCGCCCATTTAACTTGAATGGGGGAGTTTGTTTTTTCCTAAACAATATATTTTGAAAATGATCGTTTTGATGAAAAAAAATGTTTTGGCTGCATATGGTAAGATGGTAAATGTTCTGAAGATGGAGTTCTGTCATATAAGATTAATAATGAAAATATATTCTGTTGCGACATCTTCGAAAAATAAATATTTTTGTGTGCTCTGCAGGGAAAAAATGTTAACCAAAACGAACCCCCCCCCTTTCGGTCCGTCCCTAAGAAGAAAAGAGGTACAAATATGACATTCGAATGTCAAAAGTCCCAGAGGGAAAAGACAAAACCATAAGAAGAAAAATATCGGCCATATCAGAGAAATGATTATAAAAGGGTACTAAAAAGTTAAATGATAAGGAAGTAGTGATACAAGACCAATCGAAAGTTATGGGTGACACTAGAAAACTCCGTGTGGTGTCTGTTGGCGAATAGGTCCACAGCAGCGCTAAGCTTCTGATAAAGTCCAGACCTGAAAGAGCACACAAAACCTGGCTTCGGACCAGGCCACTTGGCCACATAGCATAAATAACTCTGCTGTAGGTCTCGATATAAATATGACTAGCAAGAAACCCTACAGAGGGCTTAAATTGTGTTCCCACTTCCTCATCATTTTAGCACCCTTTCATATACATTTTGTTATAGCTAAAATCGTGCTTCTTGGGAATAAAGCAATAACTTACTTACTGATCAAAGCTTATAAACATATGCATATACATGTAAGTAACCAGATACCTTGAAGTTTTGAGTTCTTTATATACATATCGCGTTAAAATTTTATGTTACAAACATAACCATACTTTCGTACGTCTTTCCAAGATATAGATCTAGGAAGAGTGTGAGGTCTGGTGTTGATATTTCAGCAAGTTGTCCACCAAAAACTGATGATCTGCATAGTTCCTACAAAGCAAAACATTATATTGGTCGTGATATCTATGTAAGAAATTTAATATAAGCCAAAGCCACTTTGCTAGCCAACTTGGTCTCCAACTGAACACTAAGAAAACAGAGCTGATGAGATTCAACACCACATCTCAAAGCAAATTGAAACTTGAAGAAAATGAAATCATGGAAGTAGACAAATTTGTATATTTAGGAACAATCATTAGTACTGAAGACTCGACACAAAAAAATATAAGAAACAGGTTAGCCAAAGCATGAACAGCATTTTACAAATTACATAACATCTGGAAGTCCAAACAATTTAGCAGAAGAACTAAAAACCGACTGTACAACAGTAACGTTAAACAGTTTTATTGTATGGAAGTGAATGTTGGAGAGTAACAAAAGAAGACATGAGATCCTTTTCATGTTTTCACCACAACTGCCTTAGACAAATCTGCAGGATATTTCGGCCAAATACAATATCTAACATCAACCTACTAGAAGTGACTGAGTCCACCTGCATTATCCAACAAATCAAACAAAGACCCTTCCGCTGGCTTGGACATATTTAAAGAATGTCAAATGAAAGCATCACAAAAACTGCACTGAGATGGACACCACAAGGGAAAAGACCGAGAGGAAGACCAAAAACAACCTGGAGAAGAACAGTAGAAAGTGAGCTGAAAGACCTGCACATGACACGGGGTGAGGCGGAGAAGAAGGCGAAGAACCGCACTGAATGGAGAGACCTTGTGTTAACCTTATGCTCCGACCGGAGCGAAGATAAGTAAGTAAAATAAGTAATTTAATATGAGAGAAGGACATACTTTTTATTATTGAAAATCATGAATACTAAACTAGATATCCACCATCTAGTACATATGGGACTATTCAAATTTCCTTGCTAGTTTTTTTTTCATTTGTTTTAATATGACTTTTATCCTATTTCGTTATAATAGTGGTTCACTAACCTGAGCCATATCCCACGTTTGTTTGGTTGGTACGACCATAAAACATGATTTATTATGTTGCTTCCACCCAGGGTCACATCCACTTGTTTGGTTCCCTGTCACTATAAATACGGATATCTATGATGAAGCCATAAAATCTTAATACATACCCATATGGTTTCAAACCAAAAGGAACTATAAAGCCATGATACCAAGTTTAAAAAGTAAACGTGAAACTTTGTGCAAAAGATTACGTTAATGTGTTATTTAACTAGGTTGTAACATGGTAAAAATCTTGGCACATTTTTGTGTTTTTAATTGTATGCTAAAGTTTGTGAGAGGGGGCCTGGGTGGCCGACTGGTCGAATGGCTTTGACTTTGATCACTAGTCGATCACCTTTCAAATGGTCTTCGTGGTGTTCGACTCCCGCTTGTAATCACCACTTGTATGTGATAACGTTTGTCAGTTACCTGCCCAAGCAAGGTCGGTGGTTTCCTCTGGGTACTCCGGTTTACTCCCACATAAAAACTAATCGCTTTAAATGGCCCAGGTGCATCGAAAAGGGCGTTAAACACACACAGACACACATGTTTGTAAGACATTTTTAGAAGTATGAACTTTTGTCTAGATACCTCGTCACAAAACATTGGTGTTTATTTGATATGCATGGTATATCATTTGTTAGTACTTATAGTCAACAGAAACGCAAACAAATTTAAAAGGATGCGCAAACTGCGTGAAAGGCTGGTATGGTAAACAGACTCTTAAATGCTTTTTATAAGTATTATTCGGGGAATTTCAGTTCCCGTAGTGTATCCCCGATGTACTTACCATTGTCTGAAGAATTTACAGGAGAAAGAAATACACACAGTGTCAAAGTGATTATAATTAGTATGGACACCATTTTTATCAACAAGATAAGACATATCCACGAAAGATTTAAGACTGGAAAAGGGGGACCTGTGAACTCTTATCATTATCCAAACGAACAATATTTGAAATAAAAATAGGAATTGACTTGATAATGACAAAGGTTTTTTTTAATTTACTTTTCCACCTGTTTAGAATATCTAGTCTATTCTCCCGCAATAACGAAGATTTTTCTAATGCTCATGTTGGAAGCATTTAACTTCGATAAAGGTTCTCATTTTACAGAATATCGTACACATTATTGATAGCTTTGTATGATTCTCGGTCTCGTTTATCTATTTTTTCCCGGTGACTAGCAAGCCGAGGCTGCCGTCTCTGAGTCTATTTATAACTTAGCTGTCCAGAATCGACGGCGAATGGAGCTAGGCCAAAAGGAATTGGCATAGTTGTGTCTTCGCGTTTGTCATAGAGCTTGTAAAAAGTCTTCTTTCAACAGACTTCTTAGAATCAGTAGTGTCTTTAATCTCAAGTCACGGGGATGATTTGTATCAGAAATTTTCGGCCGGTACCACGTAAAGTCCTTTCAGGACAAAAAGAGGGTTACAAGTCTCCTGTATCCGCTACTGTAATGAGATGCAGAACGTCACCAAATAAAGGATTTTTAGTGAATAACTGGAAGGCACAAGACATCGTTCTAAACAAAAAGCACTGTAACATAAAAATGATGTCCATATGTCTAGCTTTGCATGATAATATATGCTTTGTATGTTTCTTAATTTATTTGTGTCTGTAATGTGTTGTTTGCATGATATATGTGTATCATATACCCGGGATCATATATGTGTGTAGTGTTTTAAACTCGGCATGTTTATGCTTAGGGACAGACCATTTAACTTGAAAGGGGGGCTTGTTTTTTTTTTTTTTGTTTTTTTTTTTCAGAAAAATAGTTTTCGAAGGCGTCGCGACAGAATTTTTTTTTCATTATTAGCATTATTTTTTATAGCAGAAATCCTTCCTCAGAATATTTTTTTTTCTTACCCTCAGCTGCCAAAGTATTATTTTTTCATCAAAAATAATTTTCAGATTTTTTTTTAGGAAAAACCCAAGCCCCCCCCCCTTTCAAGTTAAATGGTCGGTCCCTTAATCAATGTGCCTTGTGTATCTGTCATACTTATGTCTTTGTGCTATGTTTTACTCTTAGTATATGCCTTTGTGCTATTTATTTGTGTATGTCGGTATAAAAGCTTTACAGAGCTTATGTTTACTTTAAATAAAGTTCACTTATTCATGCATTGGTAAATCGCTTTTCACTTGCTATGCACGCGCTACTTCGGATCATTATCGATTTTTTAAAACTTTTTACTAGAACTATAGAAATATATGTAAGAATGTGATAAACCTTACCGCGTATAAAGAATTAATAACATAAAATACAAAGAAACAATATGACTTAATAAATGAAAATGGATGGGTATATAAGCCCCACATTATTTAACTTATTTATTGATGATATTGGCAAATATTTTCATAGCGATTTATCTAATCCAATAAAAATAGGTGATATATGGCTTAATCATATGTTATATGCTGATGATCTTCTTTTGATATCTGAAACTCCTACTGGTCTCCAACACTGTATAGACTCTATCAACGATACTGTTGTGATTGGAAGCTCACTGTAAACCTTAATAAAACAAAAGTGATGATATTCTCTAAAAGGAAAACAGATAAGAACACTTTACATTTTTACTATGGTCCTAACTCAGTTGAAATAGTTGACTACTATAAATATCTTGGAGTCTTATTTTGTTTTAATGGAAAGTTTAAAGATTCAGTATCTAGCCTATCTGATAAGGCAAGAAAAGCATATTTTGCTCTAAAATCTAAGCTACCTTTTTCCAATCACTTGTCAGTAAATTCCTGGCTAAAACTGTATAACTCTATGATAGCTCCAATATTAACCTATGGTTCAGAGGTGTGGATATCTGACTTTAAAATCAATTTTGAATTTCTTGAAAAAACTCATTTTGAGAAGACACAGAATACCATTATGAAAAATATTCTAGGGGTTCATGGTAAGTCTTCCAACACAGCAGTGAGATGTGAATTAGGCATGTTTCCATTATATATCAAATGCTATTCTTTAATGTATGGCTATTACTTAAGACTATGTAATATAGAAAGACAGTCTGGTGGTCCTTTAAATATACTTCAAGCTGCTTTTGAAACAGATAAAACCTTCACTGATAGTTCTTGGACACAGTGTTTGACTAAAATTTGTAAACATATAAATATTGACTCCATGGAGATCTCAAAACCTGTGTTTAAAACCAAAATACAAGAATTTTTTAAATCCAAAATATTAGCCGAATTTACTAAGATAAAGAATGAATCTTCGGGTAAACTTTTATTTTATAGCAAAATTTTTACAGAATTTAAATTACAGGATTATTTGAAATTTAATGTCCCTACAGAAATGAGAAACAAATTAACAAAATTAAGAATAAGTGCCCATTCTTTGGCCATAGAATCAGGCAGATATTCAAAACCCAAAACCCCAAGACATGAAAGATATTGTAAATTTTGTAAAAACCAAGTGGAAGACGAAACACACTTCTTATTACTATGCCCTCAATATAAAACTTTGAGACTAAAACATACCTGTTTTAATCATGATACTAATAACAAAAGTGTCTCGGAAGAATTAATTTTAGATATATTGAATCCTAAATCTTTAAATAAATTAAAAAGTTTATGTCACTTTATAAGAGAAGCTTTTGAACAAAGGGACCATCCGACTGTCATAACAATCTAACTTTACAATAAACTATTATATATACAGATGTCATTTGGTAACAATTCTTGTTCTAGCGTTATGTATACAGTATCTTGTCTATTTGTAATCTTATTTGTATATGTTTCTTGGATCACGCCTCTATTGTGCTCTTTCCAATAAAATTATTGATATTGATATTGATATAATTGTGGCAGTGACTAAAATGTGTATGTAATGTACATGTAAGACAATTTGTAAATGAAAAGGGGGTTATCTACATGTATTACTTATATAGTTAACTTACATTGTATTTATCTGGCATTTGTTGATAAAATCAATAATTGCCAATAATATGTAAATGTTATAATCGGTGCGGGTACGGTTGATGTTTACACATTTTAGGCACTGGCTTTACAAAATTTATTATTTCCGGTTTCCCAAAATTATTTCCCTTGAAAGAAAAAATAATTTTGTTGTTGTTTTGAGTTGTTCGATACAAAAAGACTTTATCTCAATGTCTTGATGGGTGTTTTTAAGTTTAGGAAAAGGTAATGAAGTTGTCTTACGTATATGGGTTAATTTCAATTGGACTGCAAAATTGTTAATTATTGCACTTCAACTTCAACAGTCGCACAACACAGCCTTCTCCATATTTAATTTTAGTAAGCATTTTACTCATCACATTGCACTGACCCAAAATAAAACAAATATAGATCATATTGAGAAAATCAGCTTATGTGGATTATAGTTAAAAGCTCATTTCATCTACATGTACATAGCGTGAGACAATAATAAACCAGATTGTGAAAAGCAAAATAGTGTCCTATGAAATTTTGTCCACCCTGCCATACATTTTTTGTACATCTAGAGGACAAAATTTCATATCTCTTAAGCGTTTTATTCCGTCCTTGGACTTCATCATAGGAGTGAATGCCACTCAAGACAATATTTCACAGTGGACACTATTTTATGTTACTATTGGTCTCCACGATAAATCCAAAATAACTGTGTCTCCGCGCTAATTATTAAATTCAGATTCAGACGTGTTTTTTGCTGTTGAAATAGGCACTTGCATCACAAGGGAGTAAACTTTTTCATAATGAGTCGTACATATGAAATATATACATTTTTGTTGGAAATTTTTTTAATCGTTTTTAATTTTCATTAATTTCTTTCAAATTAAAAAGTACTGTTAAACAGCAGAAAGTTGACAGAATAAACCAGTGAAATTTTTATGATATTCAGGTGAATTTGGGGCAAGTAACTGTAAGTGATGATAAGAAAATTTGTTCGAGGATTTCATCCCTCTACATTGTCTAGTTTTTGTTTTATTAACATAAAAGTAATAAGTATAGCTGTAAAAAAAATATACCATCCCATATTTGAAGACCTGGCTATCCAACAAATTATATCAATTTAATTATTTTTTCTGTTTCCATGCACAAGTTTACTCGTGTTTTTCACAGCGATGACACTGTTAATGTTATTTTAGCCAATTTATGAAGTTTAACAGGATGATTCAAATCTCTTCAGTTATAATTTTCTCAGACATACATTGTAGCTAAGCCCAAGAGCCCTTAGTTATGTTAGTTGCAACTATTGCAGAACCTGACCAATTGGGGATTGTTTCCTAGATGAATAAAACTAAGATTTATTTTACATCCACATTGTGTACAGTAAACAGTCGAACAATTAACATCAGCTCTGAAAAACTTGACAAATGACAGTTTAGACACAACCCCCAAAATGGGGAGTAGTTACCTAAATGAGTATTAACTACCCCTCTTTACAATGATATAAAAATTAATTTTTAAAGAAGATTATTTTGACTCAAGATGGCACATGTCTATGTAAAAATGGAGTAACTTTTCCAAAAGATGTTTTTTTTTCTCTAAAAGATGTACAAAATGTATATTAAAAAATCTTGTTTGAAAAAATGACATTACTACATGTATGAACATTGACTGGAATTCCATATTTCAAAGGCCATAGACAGATTCTTACAAATTTTAAAATAAACACAAACTTTTATTTGGAAATATTGTTGTAAAGATGTGCCAGGCCCATATTAAAAAAAAAAGAATCTAAGCTCCATATCCCCCCAATAAAAATCTATAGATAAATAAATGCACATCTCCATTAGCAAGCATCAACCATGCATTTGGAAGGAAACTTTCATGATAAATGAAAAATTCCTTGTTCTTTTCGAGAGACAAGCTCTCATGATAAACAGAAGCAAAGATGCAAACAATTTTATTTTGGTGTCAGACATTAGGACATACAGGAAAGCCAGTGATTAATCTTCTGCCAGATCAATATTTTTAAGGACTTGCTTTTTATACGACCGCAAAATTTTGCGATCGTATAATGTTATGGCGATGTCGTCGTCGTTGTCGTCTGGGAACATTTGGTTTCCGTGCGATAACTTGAGTAAATGTTGACCAATTGTTTTGAAATTTTGATATGATGTTTGTAACCACTAAAGGGAGGTTGGTATTGTATTTGGGGTTTGTAGCCCCCACCGTTTTAGAAAAAAGGGCCAAAAGGGGCTAAAACGGGTGTATTGACAAAACTGTTGTAGAATGTTTGTTGTTCATTCGATTTTGAAAATTCTTTTTTCAATGAATTCATCATTAAATTCTGTCAACTAAATGTGTCAATGATTTTGATATATTTATTGCACCGTTACATTGCTACAGGGGGTCAAAAAGGGGCCACACCCCGAAAATCGACTTTTTTATTTGAGGTCCGATTTTCAAATTTTTTTCTTCATTGGAATCCTTGTGAAAATCCCTGCCTGCGTTTTTCAATCAGATTTGCAATATCTCTTACCGTTTTTGAGAAATTAGGGGTCGAAGGGGCAAAAAACGTCCTTATTTATATAAAAGTTTGTTACAGTAAATAGTTTTACACAAATAAATTTATTCTAGTGGGCCAGCCAATTGTTAACATGGTTAAGTTTCAATATGATGATAATATCCAGAAAAAAAGGTTGGTAGTGTATATAGGGTTTTTGGCCCCTACAATTTTAGAAAAAAGGGTCAAAAGGGGCTAAAACGGGTGTATCGACAAAACTATTGTAGAATGTTTATTATTCATTCATTTTTGAAAATTCTTCTTTTGTTAAATTGCTAATTGAATTCTGGCACCTAGATGTGTCAATGGATTTGGTACATATTTCACCGTTGAATTGCTACAGGGGGGCAAAGATGGGCCACGACCTTAAACTCAACTTTTTATTTTTGGTCTGATTTTCAAAATCTTTTTTTCATTGGAATTCTTGTGCAAATCCCTGCCTGTATTTTTCAGTCAGATTTGCAATATCTCTTACAGTTTTAGAGAAATTAGGGGTCAGAGCGCCAAACATATCAATTAATGAATAAACAAGACTTTTTCAATTTGATGTTGATGTAGATATACATGAATGTGTCAAATATGCATTTTAAAGACCACCACAGGATGCATGTGTCAAAAAGCTTTGTAAGTCCACCATGGGCTGCATGTGACCAAAGCAATAGACTATCCATATTGGGCCTCCAACGTACAGGGTTTAATTTGTTGCGGTCGTATCATGCTGCGCTCGGCGTAGCTTTTTATTAATAATAAATACGTACATGTACAATACAATTCATTAAAAAGATATATTTTAAGGGAAACTTAGATTAATTTCTAATGATACAGTTCTGGTAACTCAGAATGTAAATATTTCTTCTAAAATGTTGCCAGCAAGCAGGTCCCGTAAAGCCACAGGTCTGCAGGACCTGCATGATTTCTGTCCCTTTTGTCTGACAGGGCCGACAATTATTTGCATCTCTGCAGAATGTCTTGATACAGGTTCTTCTGTACATGTATCAGTTAACATATATACATGTATGCATGTTTAATAAATGCATAACTTGATTAGTACACAACGTACAATGTGTCCAGGAAAACACACATGCTTATGTAAGGCCAATATGAAAAATATCCTTGATTCTCATCCCCTCTTGCTAAGTTTTTTTTTTCAGCCACATCAAAAAATATAGTCAAAAAGGATAAAAATATAGCAAGTAAAATTTACCTGTCGCCAGTCCCATATTTTGAAGAAATTTGGATATCAATTTTTGTGGATTACCAATAAAAGACATTTCCTTGGATTTCAATATTATCAGGATTATGGTTTGAACATTTTACAATGTTGCCTACTGGCATCAAAGTAAAAAAAACCACTTCATTTGGATTCTTATTTTCGTGGTTGACTGTTACCTACAAAAACCACGAAAATTGGTACCCCACGTATAATAATCAAACAACAGTATTTTAATGAGTCATAATCTATATACGATATGTTAACAACAGTATTTTATTGAGGCATAATCTATATACCATATGTTAACAACAGTATTTTATTGAGGCATAATCTATATACCGTATGTTAACAACAGTATTTTAATGAGGCATAATCTATATACCATATGTTAACAACAGTATTTTATTGAGGCATAATCTATATACGGTATGTTAACAACAGTATTTTATTGAGGCATAATCTATATACGGTATGTTAACAACAGTATTTTAATGGGGCATAGTCTATATACGGTATGTTAACAACAGTATTTTATTGAGGCATAATCTATATACGGTATGTTAACAACAGTATTTTAATGGGGCATAGTCTTTATACCATATGTTAACAACAGTATTTTAATGAGGCATAATCTATATACGGTATGTTAACAACAGTATTTTAATGGGGCATAGTCTATATACCATATGTTAACAACAGTATTTTAATGAGGCATAATCTATATACCGTATGTTAACAACAGTATTTTAATGAGGCATAATCTATATACCATATGTTAACAACAGTATTTTAATGAGGCATAATCTATATACCATATGTTAACAACAGTATTTTACTGAGGCATAATCTATATACCGTATGTTAACAACAGTATTTTATTGAGGCATAATCTATATACGGTATGTTAACAACAGTATTTTAATGGGGCATAGTCTATATACGGTATGTTAACAACAGTATTTTATTGAGGCATAATCTATATACCATACATGTATGTTAACAACAGTATTTTAATGGGGCATAGTCTATATACCATATGTTAACAACAGTATTTTATTGAGGCATAATCTATATACCATATGTTAACAACAGTATTTTAATAAGGCATAATCTATATACCATATGTTAACAACAGTATTTTATTGAGGCATGATCTATATACGGTATGTTAACAACAGTATTTTAATGGGGCATAGTCTATATACCATATGTCAACAACAGTATTTTAATGAGGCATAATCTATATACCATATGTTAACAACAGTATTCTATTGAGGCATAATCTATATACCATATGTCAACAACAGTATTTTAATGAGGCATAATCTATAAACCATATGTTAACAACAGTATTTTATTGAGGCATAATCTATATACATGTACCATATGTTAAAAACAGTATTTTATTGAGGCATAATCTATATACCATATGTTAACAACAGTATTTTATTGAGGCATAATCTATATACATGTACCATATGTTAAAAACAGTATTTTATTGAGGCATAATCTATATACCATATGTCAACAACAGTATTTTAATGAGGCATAATCTATAAACCATATGTTAACAACAGTATTTTAATAAGGGATAAGCTATATACCATATATTAACAACAGTATTTTATTGAGGCATAATCTATATACCATATGTTAACAATAGTATTTTAATAGGCATAATCTATATACCGTATGTTAACAACAGTATTTTAATGAGGCATAATCTATATACCATATGTTAACAACAGCATTTTACTGAGGCATAATCTATATACCATATGTTAACAACAGCATTTTATTGAGGCATAATCTATATACCATATGTTAACAACAGTATTTTATTGAGGCATAATCTATATACCATATGTTAACAACAGTATTTTATTGAGGCATAATCTATATACCATATGTTAACAACAGTATTTTACTGAGGCATAATCTATATACCATATGTTAACAACAGTATTTTACTGAGGCATAATCTATATACCATATGTTAACAACAGTATTTTAATAGGCATAATCTATATACCATATGTTAATAACAGTATTTTAATGAGGCATAATCTATATACCATATGTTAACAACAGTATTTTAATGAGGCATAATCTATATACCATATGTTAACAACAGTATTTTATTGAGGCATAATCTATATACCATATGTTAACAACAGTATTTTAATGAGGCATAATCTATATACCATATGTTAACAACAGTATTTTAATGAGGCATAGTCTATATACCATATGTTAACAACAGTATTTTATTGAGGCATAATCTATATACCATATGTTAACAACAGTATTTTACTGAGGCATAATCTATATACCATATGTTAATTAATATAACAACAGTATTTTAATGAGGCATAATCTATATACCGTATGTTAACAACAGTATTTTATTGAGGCATAATCTATATACCATATGTTAACAACAGTATTTTACTGAGGCATAATCATATGTTTTTTTTTCTTTTTCAGCCTCATATAGCAAGAGAGTGAACAATAAAACATTTCATGATGAGTGTGTCAGGAAGCTTGGGATATGGAAATAAGTCTATCCCTTTGACAAACACGTCTGCCATGATCATGGCCAGTTGCTTCAAAAACTTCAATGTAGCTGCCTGTGTGAGGTACATTTCTATGCTTGATATGGTGATTAGGATTTAGGAACCAAACATATATATACAGCAACATGTACATGTACAATAAGTGCTATATTATTTGAACTTAATTAATTAAGAGACTTAATTTATTGTAATCACACAAATTTGAACTACATGAACTTGTGTTGTCTGTCTTAGTAAATATCAGTACACACTACATGTATTATAATAGCAGCAATATGTCATAGTACATCATATCAGTTACTCATAAAAATAGGGCTTAGCATATGAAGGTTAGAAAATCTGGGTTGCAACTTTATTTGCTTCACTTTGACTACTCTTTTGAATAAAAATAAACATGATAAATGTTGCATAAAATTTTGCACAAATTAAAATATCCACTCTGTAGTTTATTGACCTAGATATATCAGATGTTCATAATTAAATTCTTTGAAGTTCAATATTACATTATCTAATGCAATAATATTTGTATTTTAGGAGTTCTATTTTGACATTTCTAGCTGTCATTACAGCCTTACTATGTATAATGAAGATAGTAAAGCTTCATTCTAGACACCACCCAGCCTGGCACCAGTATGTTATATTCTACACGGCCTCCCTAGAATGTACTATAGGGTAAGACAACAATATTTTGTGGAGTTTAGACATTTTCATGGGTATTAATTTTCAAGGTTTTTTTTAGGAACAGATAAAAAATATATAGAATCGTATGCTATTTTCATGGGTACCCATTTTCTTGGTCCTTGGGCTACCTAAAAAATTTAGTTTACAAGAAAAATTACTGGCTTTTCAGTAATTTGTACATCTTTGTTGTATCTGTCGCTGTGAACAGTAATGTTTCCAAAAAAAAGATGCTGCCCCATATAGACGATGTAGTGGCATATACATTCATGACATTTTTAACAAATAATTCCTGTAGTACTGCTAAGTACTAAAGAGGGTATAAAAAACAGTTAATTTAGTTATGCTGTATATGCATATCTAAAGAAGTAACCTTTTATCAGCAAAAACATTGGAACATCGTAAAACCAAGACTATCAATTTAAAAAAGTTGTTTAAAATTAAAAAAAAAAAAAGCCAATCCAGCACCTATGGTATCGACTGTGTGTACTACATGGAAAGAAATCTGTAAAACTGATACAGAAAATGCTTGAATGGGCTTATTATCCTTCAATATCATATAATGCACACACAGCATGTCTTACTTAAAGGTCAATATGGATTTTCAAACTTTGCTTAAATACATTAAATATATTTAGTATGCATGGTACTATGAATATTACACTTTCAATTTAATATTTGCTATGAATTTGATTTGACTTAGGTTATACTATAAACTTCCTGCTATGTACTAGGTATTGATTTCAGTGGTATTTAGTGTATATAATGTATGATGGCACTATTCTATCTTTGATCTATTAATCTTTAAGCTAAAGTTTTGATACAGAGAATATGACCCATGCAAAACCTGTATTCAGTGCCCACCTGTCTTATGTGACATTTTTAACCTTTTTAACCTTTTTTTAACCTTTTCCCTTCAAGGATCACATAAGACAGGTTTGACTGTATTTGTAGAAATTTTTATCATGTTTATAAATGATTTTTTTTTTGTATTTCAGAGGTGTACATTGGGTGACTGTAGCCTATGCACAGATGGACTTTGTCCTACAGTACTTAAAGTTAATACAGTTCCTGGTTATGTGTCACTATTACTGGACACTAGCCACCAGAGCTCTGAGGAGGGAAAGACTCACAAAATGGTATGGATCAGGTTTTGTCTTTTGTAAAGCTGTTTCCATGTGATAGATTAGTCATAAAAAGCTGGAGAATATATTTTTTTTAAATCGAACATTTTACATGTGCAAGGATATTTACTTTGAAAAAAAATTAAAGATTATGTTAAAGATTTTTATTAACTACTTTGTATATTTCTTCTTTTGCAATTTTCCTCTTTAGAAGTTATAGCTTTGTTATGAAATTAAATTCATAATTTGTTATAATTTTTACAGGGTGTTGTTACCTCTATTGGTGTGTGTCTGTATATATTTCACAGTCATAGCTACATTAGGCATTGTCAATGTTCAGAAACCTTTTACTGAATGTTTACGTAAGTACAAAAGATATTTAGAAATACAAAGTACCAAAGTGGGAATCATTTAAATGGTTAATTTATTTGTGCTATATAGAGTGGATTTATATTTTTGGGGTTATAATTTTTTGTGGTATGATGAATAAGGACAATTGCTTGGAATCTTAAAGGACAAGATATGATAAGTGCTAAATTTGGCCCCCTAATTTACCATTTTTTAGAAATGATTGAACTAAGGTTGAATTTTTCTAGATCAGTTCTTAGATAAACAAGGTATAGTAAAATAACATTAATTTTAACTAAATCTTGTGTTTTACGTCACAGTGACGTCATCAAATTATGTGAAAAAGTGTTAAAATCATGCAAATTTTGAGTAGTTTTTGGTAAATATAACTATGAGCCACACCGAGTACCACAAAGATATTTTTGTAGTTTGTTTCTATATTAAAAATGATTATCTACATGAATTATTGTAGTGGTACTCTGTGTGGCTCATAGTTAAATTTGCTGAAAACCACATCAAAATTGCAGGTTTTTTGCAGTTTTTCATCAAATCACGATTTTAAAGCCACTTTGGGTAACTATTTTAACATCATAATGGATCACTTAAAACAAAATAATGCTGATATAGTAAAGTTAAACTAATCTAAAGTATACATCACATACTTTTAGCTCATTTTAATAATTTCGAAATTGGGCTCTTATCATATCTTGTCCTGCTGCATAAAGATCAATGTTAGATCTTTTTCATTTGACATCAGATTTCATGGGTCAAGTCCACCTATGAAAACCACGAAAAATTGACACCCCATGAATAATAATGAAACCATAGCATGCACATTTTAAAGAGTAACCTCTCACCAGCAGCTTTCGTATAATATATATATGAACAAAACCAAAAAGTATTGAAAGAAAAGTATTCATACCAAAAACATTACATCGTAAGAAAATATTTAATACTGTTATATTAAAAGAAAAATTCAATTAATATTTTTTTGGTTGTTGTGAGGAGTTATGATTTTATATCCAGACATTTTTGGTCTTCTGTTTATTTTTCATCACAAGTTCAAAAACCAATAAGAGTTTTATTTCTCAAAACAACACTTCTTACACATTTCAAAAACCTGCTCAGAACTTTACTTGTAAGTTATCTGGACATATTTTTATTCATCAATCAGATTCTTTCTTACATGTCTTTTGCAGAACCTTATTGGTTAGAATTATCAGCAGCAGAGTTTGTCACAGTTCAGTTGTTTGCCATAGCTGGGTTCTATATAACAAAAAGATTGAATGAAATCAGTACTCTTGACTCAGTCAGATGGTCACAGAAAAGAGATCTATGGTGGTATGTTATCTTTATACTCACTTCATTTTATTGCAACAAAAAGAAAAAACTTCAGGGCTTGAGAAAAATATAAATTATTTGTACATGAAAAGACAAATAGTAGTAGACCAATTTTACATTAGTTAGTCCAGGTCATGGAAAATAATCTCAGATACTGATTTCATTATTGGCAATGATGCAAATATGAAATTCCTTGATATATATGCTGCTGACATGTTGATTAAGTGGCATATAGTGTTCAGTTTGTTTTAGCACTACCCATCATCCTATATTCACCAGCATCAAAAAGGTTTTACATCACAGTTTTTCAGGAAACTGCATAAAAATTTTCTAAATTTTTTTGTATGTAGCAAGACAAGCTGCATTCCAAAGTATGATACAGTTTAAAAGAAATAATGTACATAATATATCTATTTTCAAATACATGAACTGCAAACGACGTGCTTTCTAAGGGAGAGACTCATTCATTTTAAAAGTAAAAATCCATTTTTCTTGATCTTATGTGGACTTTTACACTAAAATTATATTAATGGTTATCCTTGTACATTTCAGTATTGTGGTTGTGTTTGAAATCTCTGCATTTGTTGGCTTCCTGTATGATGCGCTGCTGCAGATATGTAAGTGATCTCATGTAACACATGTAATTGTGTCATTGTTTATCCATATAAATATGTGTCTCTACAAAAAGAATGTATAATAGATGTAATTAATTAAATGACAACAAACTTTCAGACAATAAATTTTGCTACGCCTGACACACGTTTCATCTATTCAAGATTCATTAGAGGCGCTCTACCAAAAATATTGAAAATGCCAAAAACTATAAGATAATGAAGAGCATAGAACAATGAAACCAAAAGTACCAAATGGAAGAGACACATTTTATATGGAATAAGGAAAATTTAATGGTAACCAATAGTTTAAGACAAAACAAAGCAATACATTTTTTTTAAAATCAAAGGAGTATCCATTAGTAACCATAATTGGCGCAAAAATTCAACTTGGAGTACTTTTTATAAAATTACTTGGAAATATGTTTTGAAATCTTGTATTTTAAGGAAAGCAACAACAAAAAATAGCTGTGGCATATTCAACAGCTTTGCAAAAAGCAGAGCTAAATATCATATATTTTAAGACACATGCAACATATGTCTTCCATGGGAGACTGCAATTCTAGTTTAAGAGTATTTATTTGTAGTTCATTGAATAATTGTTGTTAGTTTTTTGCCCTTTGATGATTTATTATAGGATGTGAAAGCCTGTAATGTTTGATTTGTAAGTCTGGCTGTCCATTTTTACTTCAAGGCTTTGACATTCAAATGATGCAGTGTCATTAGAATTGAAGATGAGAAAATGTTAATTTCAGCAATTTTTGGGGGGAAAATAACTTACTTTTTGCTGTCTTGGCCCTGTTTGAATTTGTATTTATTTTTATCCTTACAGTGGGTGATACAGACACAGGTTGTAGTCAGATCTTTGTAAGTAACAAAATTCATTGCTAAGTATTATTTAATTATGTCAGCTCAATGTATGCAAAATCATGTTTTAAGGACATTAATTTGACGTTTGAGCCTAAGGCTTAACATCATTAGGTAAACTCTATTTGTGGCAGTAAAATCTATGTTTTATGCAGTTACAGCTTGAAACACAATACAGTTATTCCTTTAATTATATTTCTCTGATAACTAGAATGCATCTTAGATAAAAAAAAATCTGGGTTATAAAATGATGAATTATTATTATTTTTTTTTTTCAGAGAAACAAACAGGAACTTTATTCCACTATATTTGTTCTCTTCATGGTTAGTATACATCAAGGCATAAAATTCTTTATCTTGTCATATGCATTATAACAAACTTGTCTTAATTTTAAAAATTCTTTATGTAATGTGCTTCCTTTTATAAAAAAAAGTCTTTGGGCTGTTAAGGGGGCTCAAGGGTCTAAATTTGTAATTATAGATTTTTCTGTAATTTGACACATTTGTAGTCCTTTGTGTATGGATCAAAAATATGCAATAAAAAATGGGGGTCACCTTTCATTTAAGACCGCTATTGAGGTTCTCAAAATAGGCTATTACCCAACTATTTTATATAGATTATATAGGGAAAATGATAATTTAAAGCTTAAAAATGAAATAGAAAAAAATCTAAACAACAGAATTTGTTTTAATGCATTTTTCAAATTGAATCAATAAAAAGTTGGGTTCACCGTACAAATAAAAAAATGAAATTAAAAAAAACTGTTGAAATTTTGGCATTTTTCACACAAAATATAAAGAAAATGAGGATTTCAATGTAAAACATGGCATACAGAAAGAACTGAACAATAGAATTTCTTCAAATTTGCACAGAAGCTGTGTTGTTTAATGAAATCAGTGACGATGCTACAGCAGTGGGTAGATTGACCGATACAATACCGCTGCGCAAAAAATATGCGCAAATTTAGACCCGCGAGCCTCCTTAAACAAAATTAAACAGAGAGAGGAGTTTTGAAGGCTTTTTCAGTTAGCACCTCCTATCCATGGATTATTCCTGTAGCTATAATTATAAAATAAAACATAACACCTACATCTATAGAGTTAATTATAACACTGCTTTTAAACCCCTCATAGAAATTTGTCTGGAACAGCCCTTTATGTCTTTTTAGGGGAATTTATTTTGTACCTGTAGATAAAGACATATGTTTAAAACGGCTGTGTCATTAGTAATTTGTCAGAATGCCAAATGAGGCCTAGGTGGCCAAGTGGTCTAATGCGCTGGTTTAGATACCACACTATTAACCAGGTGGTGTTGGAGTCCCTGCTTGTAATTTACAAATATATGACTTCCCAACCTGTATGTGATTAGGTTTGTCAGTTACCTGCCCAAGGACAGTGGTTTCCTTAGGGTACTCTGATTTCATCCACCATTAAAACTGGCCAACCGCATCGAAAATGGCATAAAACCCTTACACACACACAGAATGCCAAACGGTAGCTTCTCTAGTCTCAATGAGTAGTAGACTTATTTCTCTTCTGTAATCAGTTATAGGGTTATGTGTGGAATAATTTTATTTTCAATAAGTTGTAAATTGTATAAAGTGCAGATAGATAATAATGAGATGTGGATAAATGTACCTGACACAACATCAATAAAAAAAGATAATCTACCAGTGAAAATCTTGTGCTTGTCATCTTACAATTTGTCCCAGAAAAAAATATTATGTTTAAAAAATCAAGTATATGTAAAAAAATAAAGTTATTTATCAGAAGTACAGATGTAGGAGATAATGTTTTATTTTCCCTTTCTAGGTGATGAAGCTGCTTGGCCCTATTTGGGTAATGTTATTTGTGTTCCAGCCAGCCCCTCCAATACAAGATAATGATGATCTAATACCTGCTCTCAGTGATGATGGAGTAAGTCTGAATAACATAGCCTCACCGGACGCAATTACGAACGGACACAATTACGAACGATATTTTGTTTGTTGATATTATCTTCTTGTTGAATAAAAATCAATTATATTCATATTTATACTTTCAAAGAGCAAATAAAAGTACGCAAAAATATTGTTTCAAAATTCCATGCGCATTCAAGAATTTTTGCAGACGATGAAAATTTATACGGGAGAGCTGACTCCATGATTCGAATTTCCCAATTACAGCCATCCTATCTTTAAGGATACATACAGTCATGAGCCTAGACTTTTTCCATGAATGAATTTACACCAATTCTTCCTAAAAATATCCAAGTATGCTTCAAATTCTACTGCAGATTTTTTTTTTGACCCATTATGTGTGCTTGGTGTTGTTCATGACAGTCATGGAAAAATCTAGAGAGACCCTAAATTGTTGACACACTTTTAAGGTTTGACTAAGGGAAAGATTTTTCTATTCAATATGAAGTAAATGCAATAATATGGGAAGTGCCCTGTCTTGTAGGAGTTATCAACATGACAATAAAAATCTGTCCTTTACTCCTCACCTTTATTTTTCTGTCATGGCTAACTGATTTGTTTACAATCGTTAAGACCCAGTTTTTAGTCACACAATGAAGTAAATTGCCACACAAATCATTTTTATTCTAAAAATAAATAGATAAAGTTTCATTTGTAAGCGTTTCCAATAATGTTCCACCTATATTGAAATTTTTACAGCTTGTTCGTAATTGTGTCATTTACCGGTACCTAATATGGGTAAAACTGGGTCATGTCAATCATTCGAATATCGAAACACAAATTTCCCGATCCTAATTAATTTGCATTGATTTGTTGCAGAAGTAGTACACCTTGACATCAAACTACATAGTAATGTTAAATATCTATGCTGCTTTCTGCCTGGATGCATTTACTTTAAAAATTGTTCGTAATTGCGTCCGGTGAGGCTATTTCAAGAATATAGTAACAAAAAGAGAGAGAGAAAAAAACGCAGCAAATTTTAGTTTAGTCAAGTTTGTGGAGAATTAAAATATTTTTCAAGTATACAATGTTTGACATTTGCATTAACTAAATTTGATATGAAGTTGTCTCAAATTTTATCTATGTTGCTTTGTCTTTACTAGACAGCTATTGCAAATGGTTTTTCCACCAATAAAGCAAAATGTTTTTTTTTATATATATCAATAAGACATGTTTGAGTTATTGGTAATTATAAAATTAGCCCCAGCTGACAAACTAATGACCTTAGGACCCGAAATATCAATCAGGACAGAAGGAGAACATCTACATAATGTCAACATTGGGTTAGATATAAAAATCTGGAGTGGTTTAGGAGAATTTTATCTAAGGAGATGAGTCGCATGTCATCATACAAATAAGCACATTTTTTTGTTAAAGCAAACCTCAAAAATTCAAGAAATCAATTTTTAACCAGGAGGTGAATATCTACATTATGTCACAAAGATAATATAAGTTTCATGAAAACGATTAAAAAGTGGTTTAGGAGAAATGGGGATAAGAGATATAAATGACACATAAAATGGACACCTTATCTCTTTTAAAGCAAGGGATATAATAAGGGATACATTGCAAATAATTTAATCATTTTAGAAGTGAATGTTTCACATACATGTATTTACATAAAAGTTTTTTTTTCAGAATTCAGCTTTTAACTCCAGTATAGATGATCACCAGTATCGCCAGCTGTATCACCCGGCAGACGACTACGGTGGATTCCGTGACCACAGTCCATCTCCTGGTACACCAGGTCGTCAAGGTAGCAACGTCAGCATCAAAAGGAGCGCGTCAAATCTCGATCCTATTTCTGAAGAAGCCACAAACGCTGCGGGTAATAGGAGAGTCAGAGATAATCAAAGAGAACAGGTCCCATCATCCCAGGAGAGAGAAAGCCCACCAAGAGGAAAATTTTACATTTAACACAGATTTATGCTCATTTCTTAATGATGTAATTTTATGTAGTAAAAACTCAAGATTTGTATATTTTGTAGGATGCAAAATATTTTGATGGTTAATTACATGAATTAATATGCAGACCTTTTTGTGACTTTCCTTTATTTAAATGTTCTTGAAACTTCTTACTAATTTAAATCACTTCAAATAAATGCTATCTCAATTATTACTATTAGGTTACTTACTTATAGATAATCCATCTTAAACTGAGGCTATGGGGTCATTTTGTGAGGTGTGGACTGTGCTTCTAATTGTGCATTTTTGGATAAATAATTGTTGTTGATTTTTAAGAATAGTTAGCATTGTTTACATTTTTAAAACTTTTTCCAAATGATATTATCTTCCTATCAGGCAGCATTGAAAAACTTACCCAGATCTTTATCATTTATACTTCTTTGCTAAAAATCTAGATGAAATTTTATTTATTTTTTTGTGTCTTTTTTGAGTTGTTTTTAAAAATTAGATTTAGATAATTGTTTTTTTTTACTTAATTATAAAGTATTATTTTCAAAACTCTGTCATTGGGAAGCTTATGTAAAGCTAAACTGTCTTTTATGCTATGAAAGTATTTGAATAATAATCTGGATTTAAAGATTTTATTTTATTTACTGTGAAAGTACTATAATTTACGGACATCAAATGTGGAAAGACACACTATTTTTTTAGGTTATTGGTATTTGGATTGAATGTCCTCAATTCAAATCAAATGTTATATTTCACTTGTATATAGGTACACTGGAAATCCAATTTTTAGGGGGAAGGGGTGTATTTATTTCCTACAAAATATAACACTAGCATAGAACTGCAGTCTTGAGAAGCCAATCTATATGATAAACACTATCAGCATATCAATATTGTCATGTGTCAAGATATATTAGGTTTTTTTTCTTTATATTTCATATTCAGGGTATTTTTTATTCATATAATTTCCTATTAATGTCTTTTGATAACAAGGGACTAATAAAGTATTCTGTATACTCTTTACATATATTCTTTAAGATATTGGTTTACCAAGTTTTTTTTTTTAACCATGAACAGTTATTGTAAAACTTTAATTATACTTTAAGTATTAAGTATATTCTGTAAACTAAACAACTCATTTGAAGATTGAAAAAATGGTGATTTATTCAGTTTACAGAAAAAATATGAAACAATTATCTTGGATCTGTCAAAATAAGACTTGGCAGTGTGAATTTATTTTTACCCTTCTAAATGAATTTTTCAACATTGTTTGATTTAACAGACAAAATATCTGCTTCTTCAGTATATAGCCAGAAACATTTTATGTGTAATATTTTACTTTGCATTTATCAGTTTTACTTGTTTTTAATGAATCATAGTCTTTTGACACATATATATTTTATGCCATTATTAATTAGTGCTTTTGTAAATATAGTAAGTTTAAGAGTTTTTGTACATATTTTAGATTTTGTGAAAATATTTTAGATCTACATGTGACTAGCTATTGTATATATCTAACTAGTTTTCTGTGTGTATATATATATTGCATGTTGTAATTGAATGTGTATAAGTGTTAAGAAGTTATCATTTTATCCTTAAATCTTCCTATAAATTAATGTTGTTATTAATGTCACAATGAAATGAAATGCAATTTTTCCCTACTTTTAAATTGGGCATGATGTTTTAATTTGTATATATGCATGGTAAAGCTTGTTTTTGGTTGTCATATCTAGTATAGAATTTTGAATGGAAATTTTTTTATAAATATGGTCATTTAGACATTTTTGTCTATGTTTTCTGATGTTGGATGTTGTTATTATAAAACAAAAGTTTTAATTTATAGTTCATTTTTCATATACATGTATTGATTTGAAAATTTGAATAAATATTGCATTAAACCCCATTTAATAATAAGTAATGGCTTCTATAGCTGAAGTTATCAGTGCCACACATTGACAGAGAAGCTGAAAAAAACATGTTATAGACATTTATATGATTATCAGCTGACTAACGTTCTTGTTTTTAAATCCAAATTAGAGTTAACTGAGTTTTAGCTCAGCTATAATAGTCTAAATGCTTAGATATTTTCAGAAGTAACACAGGAAGATCTCCATTTTAAAGTGTTGTATTTGTTGAGGATTCATTTCATGCCATCAAATTACCTAATTGATTTCACCTAGTTAAGAAAATATAAAAAAAAATATTTTCCTTTATAGCCATTTTGGTTTAACTTACATGAAAAAGTTTTTGAAAAAATTATCTTTAACCGGTAGAGCTATACCTGTATGACAGGACAAGTTATGATAAGAGCCCAGTTTGGCACCAAAATTAATATGAAATAGGCATTGCCTAACTGCGAGCAAAGCATAATTTTGATAATTAAAGGTTGACAAATATTTTTTGTAAATAATGAAACAGAACAGATGGATCCTCTTTTTGCTCTCATATGACAGAGTTCCACACCTCAGTTGAGGAATAAAATGTGGACACTTTTGATACTGAAACATTTGTTTACTAGTCATTTATGGTTTATTTACCTAAAATTAAAAACACGTTCGAGGTGTGTTTTGGTAATTTCCGAGTCAACCAAATGAATATTTTGATTGATTAATTTTGAACTGAAGACATATAATGTTATTGTGTTTAAAGTGCCATTGTAAACATTTTAATGAACAAATAAAATGATTTGATTTCGAATAGATGCAGGGAAATACTAGAATACTGACAAAGTCAGAAAGGGCCCCGCGGCAAAAAATCTAAGTGTTTTCAAAATCACACGAACTTTGATTATAACCACTAAGGCATGTTCCATGGAATGTGTATGAAACTTCAGAGCTGTATTGTTAATAGCCTTTGAGTTTTATTGTTCAAAAATTCCAATTCTCAAAATCTGTGATTTTCAATAAAAAATGAAGTTTTTTTCAAAAATATTTAATAGATTTGCACGAAATTTTAATATGCAAATCATGACATGCTACTTAGTTTCAGAACTGTATTGTTAACAGTTTTTGAGTTTAAGTGTTCACAAAGTCCAATTCTCAAAATCTGTGATTTTCGATAAAAATGAATTTGCTGCCATCACTGTGAGGAAATAATGTATTTTATGATAAAAAAAAAGTTAATTACTATCCTTGTTCACCTAAGATCAGAAATAAAAAAAAATTTCATCTCAATTCAATATTTTTTTTAAATGAGGGCATTGGGCCCAAATTTAGCAGTTATCGTATCTTGTCCTTTGTAAAATGTGTTACCTGTAAAATTTAGTACAATTTAGATAATTATATTATTTTTGGCGGGATTTCATGGAGTGCGACTGGGGAAGAAATTTTTCGTAACAGTTTTCTCAGCAACAATTAGCACAACAACTTGATATTTGGTGTGGGGTCCCATTATACGTGGGATTTGATTTCAGGTCTGTCGCTCACTTACTTCCTGTTTAATGAAATCCTGCTTTTTAGCTCACCTGGCCAAAGGCCATGTGAGCTTATGCCATCACTATGCGTCCGTCGTCGTCTGTCGTCGTCCGTCGTCGTCTGTCGTCCGTTAACAATTTCAAAAATCTTCTCCTCTGAAACCACTGAACCAATTTAACAGAAACTTGGCAGGAATGATATATGACATGTTGGCAACAAACGATCCTCATTTTGAAATGCTTTGATAAAAAACATGGCCGTCGTTGCTAAAAATAGACTAGGGGGGTCAGACTACTGTTTTTGGCTTATAAATCAAAAAGTATAAGAGATAGAGGAAATCTGAGGCCACGCTACTGATTCAGCATCAAAAGCTCTACAAAAGTCTCCATTTGGTCAAAGTTGTCAGATGACCCCTTATAGGGGTTACGGCCCCTTAAAGGTGAAAAATAGCATTTTTTCATGTTTTTGGCCTACAGAATGAAAACTATTGCAGATAGAGATTAGCTGTTGCTTGCTTAAATGTTTAGCTCATTTAGCTCTACGAAAGTCTCCATAGGGTCGAAGTTGTCAGATGACCCCTTATAGGGGTTACGGCCCCTTAAAGGTGAAAAATAGCCACTTTTCATGTTTTTGGCCTACAGAATGAAAACTATTGCAGATATAGATTAGCTGTTGCTTGCTTAAATGTTAAGCTCATTTAGCTCTACGAAAGTCTCCATAGGGTCGAAGTTGTCAGATGACCCCTTATAGGGGTTACGGCCCTTGAAAAATAGCGTTTTTTCATGTTTTTGTCCTACAGAATGGAAACTATTGCACATAGAGATTAGCTGTTGCTTGCTTAAATGTTCAGCTCATTTAGCTCTACAAAATTCTCCATAGGGTCCAAGTTGTCAGATGAACCCTTATAGGGGTTACGGTCCATGAAAAATAGCGATTTGATTTTTCATGTTTTTGGCCTACAGAATGAAAACTATTGCAGATAGAGATTAGCTGTTGCTTGCTTAAATGTTCAGCTCATTTAGCTGTACAAAATTGTCCATAGGGTCGAAGTTGTCAGATGACCCCTTATAGGGGTTACGGCCCCTGAAAAAAGCGATTTTTAATGTTTTTGGCCTACAGAATGAAAACTATTGCAGATAGAGATTAGTTGTTGCTTGCTTAAATGTTCAGCTCATATAGCTCTACAAAAGTCTCCATAGGGTCAAAGTTGTCAGATGACTCCTTATAGGGGTTATGGCCCCTTATAGGTGAAAAATGGTGTTTTTGGCCTATAGAATGAAAACTATTGCAGGTAGAGAAAAGCTGTTGCTTGCTTAAATGTTCAGCTCATTTAGCTCTACAAAAGTATAGGGTCAACATCAAGACCAGGTGAGCGATTCAGGCTCCTGGGAGCCTCTTGTTTTACTTTGACAATACATGTATTTGTGTGTCTCTTTTAAGTTGAAAAGTTAAGATAATCAGTGCTAATATTAAAATTCAGTGTTGTATAAACAGAAACATATTGTTTTAGTATACCTCTGGCTCCAAGGGTTATTACTTATGTTGATATTTTTGGAAATTTACGGTCTGTGACAAATTAGAAAGAAGTGTTATTATTATATTTTCTGTTGATAGCTTAATTGTTTTAATTGTATGTATTTTACTTATGAAATTTTTGTTTTGCTATAAGAAGATGAAATATGTGAATGATTTTAAAACGATGCACATTTAGGTCAATTTGGCAAAAAATTAAACATGTAAAATTAGTAATTAAATATTTATACCAACAAAACTATTAAATGTGAATTTCAATGTTTTCAGCAATCTAAGTGCAAAAATGACACCATAATAAATGAACATTGATAAAAGAATAGTTTATAGAAGTTTGTGTCAATGCATCTCTTATATAGAGATATTAAGTAAGCCTGTTTACAAGAAATAATTATGATCAATCATTCATGATATTTCCCAAAAATATCTTTCTGAAACTCATATACTTGAACCAGAAATTTAGTACTAGATTTCTGTACATTGTGAAGAATGCTAATCACACAAATTGTGGAAATTTATTTCAAGGTATTATTTTTACAAGTGTTCCTTCTATTTTAAAAGCATCAGTGCAGTTTCACCCCACATTGATACTATGTCCTAATTGTACAGCCAGCTGGTTAGTGTGTGTATATGACTTCATTATCTTATGCATTGACCTCATTCATTGACAGTTGATTGTTTTGTTTTTTATTGTATATACACAGTTGTTATTTATCAACAGTCAGTAAATAGATATAGTGCTTATGTTGTTGTCTTTTTATTACACTCCTAGCAAACTCAATTTTAGGGTATATTAGAATTGCTCCATTTTTGTCTCGCCTGTGAAGCAGAGCGGGACATAGGTGTTACTTTACTTGCGGCGGCGGCGACGGCGGCGTTAACTTTTTGGAAAAGTTTTATGAGCACCTCCATATCTCAAGAACTATAAGTCCTAAGTTGATGAAACTTGGTATGCATATGCCCCAGTAGTAGCTTAGCACAGTTGCATCCCCATCTTTTGACCTTGACCATGATTTTCCGGTTGAATGACTTTGACAATTTTCAATACATATAATAGCAATGGAAAAGTTTTGCAAGCACCTCCATATCTCAAGAACTATAGGTCCTAGGTTGATGAAACTTGGTATGCATATGCCCCAGTAGTAGCTTAGCACAGTTGCATCCTCCATATCTAAAGAACTGTAAGTCATAGGTTGATGAAACTTGGTATGCATATGCCTCAGTAGTAGATTAGCACAGTTACATCTTATCTTTTGACCTTGACCTTGATTTTCCGGTTGAGTGACTGATTATTTTTATTGCATATATTTGCAATGTTTAAGTTCTATAAACATTTTTTGATCTCAGAAACTGAAAATCCATGTAAATTCAAAATATAGTGGAAGTAAGAAAGAATAATTGTTTCTGATGGTGCCGGCAGGCGAGACATACTTAAGTGTTAACTCTTGTCTTGATGTCTCCATATCTCATAAGCCCAACAAACTCCTTCTGAAATGCTTGATGAATTTTAACAAAACTTACCATGAAGGAAGTACATCATATGAATACACCCATTCAGGGGAGATAGTTAGCCTTAAGTTTTGTTTTGACAATGTAATATGTACAGGTGACTACCGTAAATTTGGATATTTTGGTCATGTTGGTGTAGGAACATTTTGGTGGTTTTTGTCTAGCCTGCGAAGCAGAGCGAGACATAGGTGTTACTTTACCCGCGGCGGCTGCGTTAACTTTTTGCAAAAGATTTATGAGCCCCTCCATATCTCAAGAACTATAGGTCCTGGGTTGATGAAACTTGGTATGCATATGCCCCAGTAGTAGCTTAGCACAGTTGCATCCCCATCATTTGACTTTGACCTTAGACCCAGTCAAAAGTTTTGATTATTGATCCAAAAGAATGCTCTTTTGGCTCTTAGAAATAATGTTTTCAAGTATGTTAGCGGTCATAATTTTCAAGATAGAGGCATCCAAAAATGGCATTTGGTCATTTTCGTCATAGTCACAAAACGTGCTTCTGTACCATTTTGGCCACATTTTTTTTTACAGAAGTTGTTGAATGAATAGTTAACAGTTTGATTATTTCTTCAGTTTGCTCTTGTTTGCACTCAACCAAAGAATTTTAAAATGAATCTGTCAAAAGGTGCAATCTAAAATCTAAAATTGACAATATCTTCAATTTATCAATTATTCTTGAAAAATACACCAATTTGACTCTTGAATTGCACTTTTTCCGCAACTCGAAGACAGTTACATTCATTTTTATTGTAACAACATATCTTGACACTTATTAAAAATGCACTTTGTTTAAAATTGAACACAAGCATGTTTTTTACAAATGTTGTCAAAAAATATGAAATTTTCTACCAAATTGTGAGACTGACCCACTTCTCTGACTTGTAGCAATGTCATAAAGCATGAGCCGAGCTCTATTTTTTAATACAATTGACAGTAAAGCCTGTTGTTAAAGTATATGCGAGTGAATTTGATTTAAAGAGCCTGCCTTAGACATAAAACAATGCTAAAATTCAAGTATTTTGATGTTTTTTTACAATTTGGAAAATTGCCCATGTCACCCCCTAAGGACGCTGGGAAATGGTTATTAAGATTTTTAAAATTTTAATCTATTTTGAAGGCAAAGGTATTACCCTTTAAATATTTACTGTTCAATTTTTGATAATTTGAAGATAAATGGACCAAAAGAAACTTTGAAATACATGAGATTTTGTAATTATTCAAGCTGATTTTGTTAAGAAACCCAGGAATACTGATGAACCTTGTAGGTTGGCCATCTTGAATTTCCCGGAAAAAATATTTTGCCAAAATAAGTCTTTCATGAAGGTCTTTTTGTTTAACCATCCCTTAAGTTGATATGAAAATATTGGTTTGGAACAAAATTTAGGATTTTGCATGGTTTTCTGGCAGATTGGCTGTTAACACAGTTACATCCCCCATCTTTTGACCTTGACCTTGATTTTGCGGTTGAGTGACTTTGACAATTTTCAATACATATACATGTTATAGCAATGTTAAGGTTTTGCAAACACCTCCATATCTCAAGTACTATTGGTCATAGGTTGATGAAACTTGGTATGCATATGCCCTAGTAATAAGCTTACCACAGTTGCATCCCCCCAAAAAAACTGATTTCAGCACTTTTTCTACACCCTTGCATATATTCAAAAGGTTTTTAGTATGTGAGTGTACCTGATGATTTGCAGGTCAAGTTTGAGTTTCATTCTGGTCCACTGATTTTGACCTAAATCACGGCCCTTGGACTTAGCAAATTTTGCAAAAATAACAGTTTTATTTTATTTGCCAGCAGGGCATCAGTGACATTTTGACACATTTCCTTGTTTATGTTTTTGTCCTAAAGAAAGAAATTTATTCAGTTGAAGAAAAGCTGTTGCTTGCTCAAACTATCAGCTTAATGAGCTTTACAAAAGTCCCCATTGGGTTGAAGTTGTAAGTTGACCCTTGAAAGGAATTATGGCCGTTTAAAGGTAAAAAATAGCAGTTTTTCATGTGTTTGCTTTATAGAAGGAAAACTATTGCAAATATAGGAAAGCTGTTGCTTGCTTAAACCTTCGAATTCAGCTCAATATATTTAGCTGAACAAAAGTCTCCAATGATTTTAATTTGTCAGATGACCCTCTTTTGGGGGTCATAGAAGAGTCCCTTAAGAACCAGGTGAACGACTTAAGCTCCTGGGAGCCTCTTCTTCCACTTTCTTTTGAGCCATGGTTAAATATCATTGTTTTTGTTTATCCATACCCTAGTGCAAGTGTGTTAAAAAATTCACAATAACATCATACTTCAACCATTCCTGTTGTCTAGTCCTTATTAGCACACACTTGATTATTATCAGAATAAAAAAGACAATAATTTTTCATTATGCATTTTAAATTTTTGATTAAAACTTAACAACAAATTATGGCAATGAATATAATATGATACAGGTTAAACCTGATAAGCTCCCGCAGATAAAGTAACTTTCTTATATATATATGGTGCCTCATATCCATAATTTTGAAAAAGAACGGACCTGCAAACTGAACAAGGAAGTGAATTGCTTCCGACGCGGACCTCGAAGAATGCATCCGTAAACAAAGAATATTTGTACTTTCATTTTCGAATGCAAAGCCGGTTAGAGAGAAAATAACAAAAACAAATTTGTTTACTGAGGACAAAGTAAATATATTGCATTGGCTACTGGGAATGGCATTTGTCTGCTGAATTTGTTTGGTTGATAATCAACCGCTTTTTTGGGGGTCTTGGTTTGCGTAAATTATAATGACAGGTTCCCGCGCTTCTGTCATTTTGTTTTGATAGAGGCGACCTCTAGTGGACGCCAATAATAAAAATATCCCTGATGTCCTAATTTTTTATTCAAATTCTTTACATTTAAAACATTTCATAGCTGGAAATACTTGAAATAATTTATATTAATACAATAACTATGTTTATCATTTTTTAAATTGAGAAATTCCCCAAAAAGAATTTAATTTTGCATTCAGTGTTATTGGGTGCGGATTTTTGACTAGCTTATACGTCTTCCGGTTGAAGGCATCATACTCAGTCTATTTAGCTCCCGCTAAGCGGGAGCTTATGAACATGTCTTCCAAATAAAAAGTCATAACTCCTTCTAAATTCTTTAACATTCATTTGGAATGCCACACGTTCCAGCTGTACATCAAGTGGTAGATGCTGTTTGAACAACATGGTCATCTCAAACACATAGAATTCTGGACAGAGGTGGTAATGGGCAGCATTTCTGAAAAATAAAAAATCTGTCAAGTCAAAAATGGCTGGATTTCATTAAACACGAAGTTGGTGGGCAACAGACCTGAAATCAAATCCCACTTTTTGAGATCCCATCCTGATGTTGTATACCAAATATCAAGTGGCTGTGATAATTAGTTGCTGAGAAAACTGTTATGAAAATTTCTTCACAGCCCAATACCCCACATTTCCCATTTTATAACCCAGATTTTTCACTTAATTCTTATTTTAAAGGTATGTAACCCCGCAAAATTTTGAGGATCAAAATTCCCTTGTATATGGTATACTAGCTACAAACCAATTTTCAGTAAATGTGGTTGAGAAGACTCAGAAGAGTTAAGTGGAAACTAATAAAACAAGAGGCTCCCAAGAGCCTGAATCGCTCACCTGAACTACACAGGTACATATATTTGTAGATATTATTGTGCTTAACCATATGCGATTTAAATTTCTGAAATATCTTGATTAGTTTTCAAGATATTGGGCTTAATAAGTGTAAATTTGCCAAAAATTAGGAAAAAAACCAATAACTCCCACATCAGCAGTCAGATCTTTTCGAAAATTTCAGAACAGGAAGGTCTTAATATGCCGATCACTTTTGATTCCTGCACAATTTTGATATCTGAAACCATTTTTGAGTTATTAGCAAAAAAATACAATTTCCCCCTTTGTTCTATTTTTAGCCATGGCGGCCATGTTTTTTACAAATAAAAAATCTGAACGATAGAGTTGTAGCATATAAGCTATTAAACAAGTGTGCCATTTTAAGATGCAGTTGGTTTTACCTTGTCAAACAAGTTAATCTTTGAAATTCAGAGGAAAAGTAATGAACAAGAGGCTCCCAGGAGCCTGAATCGCTCACCTGGTCTTGAGTCAACCCTAAACATGTAAACACTTTTCTAGAGCTAAATGAGCTGAACATTTAAGCAAGCAACAGCTTTTCTCTATCTACTATAGTTTCATTCTATATGCCAAAAACATGAAAAAACATTATTTTAGGGGCCATAACTCCTATAAGGAGTCATCTGACAACTTTGACCCAATGAAAACTTTTGTAGAGCTAAATGAACTGAACATTTAGGCAAGCAACAGCTTTTCTCTATCTGCAATAGTTTTCATTCTATAAGCCAAAAATATGAAAAAACGTTATTTTAGGGGCTGTAACCCCTATAAGGGTTCATCTGACAACTTCGATCCTATGGAGACTTTTGTAGAGCTTAATAAGCTGAACATTTAAGCAAGCAACAGCTTCTCTCTATCTGCTATAGTTTTCATTCCATTGGCCAAAAATATGAAAAAACGTTATTTTAGGGGCTGTAACCCCTATAAGGGTTCATCTGACAACTTCGACCCTATGGAGACTTTTGTAGAGCTAAATGAGCTAAACATTTAAGCAAGCAACAACTTTTCTCTTTCTGTAATAGTTTTCATTCTATAGGCAAAAAACATGAAAAAATGCTATTTTTCACCTTTAAGGGGCCGTAACTCCTATAAAGGGTCATCTGACAACTTCAGCTCAATGGAGACTTTTGTAGAGCTTTTGATGCTGAAGCAGTAGTGTGGCATCAGATTTCATCTATCTGTTATACTTTTTGATTTACAAGCCAAAAACAGTAGTCTGACCCCCCTAGTCTATTTTTAGTAACAGCGGCCATGTTGTTTGGATGGCGGTCACCATTTGTGCAATCTTGGTAGAGGACATCCCATAGATGAAGTGTGCAAAGTTTCAAAGCAATCCCTTTAGTCGTTTTGGAGGAGAAGATTTTCAAAGAAAAGTTAACGACGACGACGACGACGGACGACGACGGACGACGACGGACGACGACGGACGCCAAGTGATTGCAATAGCTCACATGGACCTTCGGTCCAGGTGAGCTAAAAATGGTAAATTTTGTTGTTTAAAGGATAATAACTCCTAAAAGAAATGGTCCTACAGCTTTGACCTAAATACATGAAATGTAGATCTTGATGTGCTTAATCATATGCAACTTAAATTTTTGAAATATCTTATATAGTTTTCAAGATACAGGGCTAAATAAGTGAAAAAAAATTTAAAAAATCCAGAAAAAGGGCAATAACTCCTATGTCGATTGTTGGATCTTCTTGAATATTTCTTAACAGGTAGATCTTGAGATGCTGATCACTTTTGTTTCCCATCAGAATTTTGATACCTGTAATTATTTTTGAGTAATTAGCAAAAAACTGCAATTTACTCTATGTTCTATTTTTAGCCATGGCGGCCATATTTTTTGGCGAATCAAAAATCCGAACGATAGTTTTGTACACATAATGCCATTAAAGAACTGTACCAAGTTTGGTTGAAGTTGGATGTATGGTGTCAGACAAGTTAATCTATGAAATTCAGGGGAAAAGTAATGAAAAATGGTAAATTTTGATGCTTTAAGGGCCATAACTCCTAAAAGAAATGGTTCTACAGCTTTGACCTTATTACATAAAATGTAGATCTTGATGTGCATAATCATATGCAATTTGAATTTTTAAAATATCTTGTATAGTTTTCAAGATATAGGGCTAAATAAGTGCAAAATTTTGAAAAAATCCAGAAAAAGGGCAATAACTCCTACATCGGTTGTTGGATCTTCTTGAAAATTTCTGGGCAGGTAGATCTTGATGTGCTGATTACTTTTACCCTATGCCTGAATTTTGATATCTGGTACTGTTTTTGAGTTATTAGCAAAAAACTGCAATTTACCCCTCTGTTCTAATTTTAGCCATGGCAGCCATGTTTTTTTACGAATCAAAAATCCGAACGATAGTTTTGTACACATTATGCTACTTAACAACTGTACCAAGTTTGGTTGCAATTGGACTTATGGTGTCGGACAAGTTAAAGTTTGAAAAATTGTTAACAGACGACGACGACAGACGACGACGACGACGGACGCCAAGTGATGGTATAAGCTCCCACGGACCTTCGGTCCAGGTGAGCTAAAAATGTTCAGAAAACTTTAGTTGAAAGGGCCATAACTCCAACAAAAACCTCCATATGGTTCTTACAACATATAGAGTTTGGTTGAATTCCATTCAGTTGATTCAAAAGAGTTGCACTGACAAACTTTGCAAGAGACAGATGAACAGACAAAAGAAAAAAAAAAACATGTCTCCTATGGGAGCTGGGGGAGAAGCAGACATATATTTCCATAACAAGCTTACATGTTGAGATGCGAATGGTCCAATGTTTTGGTTATAACGTCTCATGGCTTCTTGTATATCTCTGGGCTGTATGGCTTTACATGTTATCACATCTATATATCCTCCGTATCCACTCTGTATAAAATAAAGTACAAAAGACAGATGAATTAGCAATTTTGACTCAAGCTACGCATATCAAAACTTAATCATAACTGTACCATTAAAACACATAGAGAATACACGTACTAATGAAAGGTCCTCTAACATTATCAAACCATCTCATTATAAATAAATTATTCTATGTATAGATTTTTAAAATCACATAGCTACCACCCTTGGAAGATTTAAAAAGAACCTTCCCTGGGTACCATGTTCTTTTAAAATGATGGGTTTCCATAGCTGACTACTGTTTGGTTGCTTTTGTGTTGTCTATATTTTCATTAGTTCCTGTTTGTGTTGACTTATGTTTGGGTAATGTTGCTCCTTAGTTGCTGTCTTCAGTAAAGAAATTTTACGGATGACATCATGGGCTTTTCAATAACTATCTACAACTAACATTGACAACAACATCGAGAGCAAAAATAACAGGGAAATTCTCAATAGATGCTTCATTAAGTTTCATAAAAGGGGGAATCAATTTAAATATAATAGTTAAATTGACAAGCAATTATACCAGTATGTACAAATTTTTTATAGTGTAACACAGCAATATTTGGTATTATATGTTTAGAAATGACAAGAAAATACTATTTAAATCATTTTTATCGAAATAAAATTTTGTAACAGGTATTTAAAAAGAAAAGGAGGGGTCATATATAAAGTCCATGCTCAAAGTGCTTGCGTTCAAACGTCCAAATACCACTTTTCAAACAGTAACATTTTGATTTGTACTTAGGTCCTCTCTTGCTGAATTGAACTTTTACCCATTAGATTTTAATATTGTAAAATAATAATAATAATAATTTTAACTGTGTGTTTAGGGATTATAAATCAGGCTCAATTGTTTAAGGGCAAATTGGAATATGGGATATTCACATATTCTTCATTAGTTATGGGATATTGAAGGTAAAACTTACTCTCGGATATAGGATATTTTAATTAATTTTATGCTGGGTAATGGATTATTGGGATTTGATACACTAAATTGACTGTTGGCAACTTTACAGGTATGTTATAGTAACAGGAACTGCTTACTCTTCCAGAGACCTGAGTTCACTCTGGTTAGGACTAAACATTGCTTTGTTAATTGATATTCATTAGTATTTGTGTTTCCGTGTTTTATATGTTTTTCTGATTTTTGTCCTGTTCTCGTTGGTGTTAACTGGGTTGTCTCTGCCCTGTCCGACTTTTGATATTTGGATGCCCAATTGATAACTCTGCTTCTTAAGACATTCAAATGCCTTATGGAGCCTCACTGCTACTTATGTAATTATCCTAAGTAGATCCTTTCCTGTTAAATGCTACAAACCTTCTTCCTCTTTTTAGCCTTAGCTTTATTAGCCTGAGATGAGTTTCCATTGTTAGGGGTCTGTGGTTGTGAATTGCCCACCTCTGTTGGACTTGTCTGAAAAAATACAAAACTTTGCATTGCATAATACGTGTGAAGAAGTAAATCTGTTAGCTCATGCTCACTAGTGATACCCTTGCTCCCAAAATTATGCCTTGAGTAAAAATCTAAGTATTTGGTAAGCAGGAAGTAGATGACCTAGATACACCATATGGTACTTATAGGAAAAAGCTGTATATACAAATATCAGACCTCCATGTATTGTAGTTGCTTAGAAGATTGCAATTGAAATTTTGCATGTATGTCCAAAATAGGTGAAAAACAATGCATAAAGGAAATGAAAGAAAAAGTTGTAAGTCCTGAAAAATATAAGATACATTTCTCTTTGCTTAGTTTTTTTTTGTAAATTCTTTACATTATAACTAGAATTGACTTTATATAAATATCGAGAAAGTTCAAACTTTTTATGTTTGATATGAGACATCAACAGTTCCAAAATGATGTTCATTTCGTTTTGATGCCACAAGACATAAGCAATGCTCAAGATCTGAAATCACATTGATATTTAAGTTGGTGACAATTGGCATGAGACATTATAATCCCAAAATACCAACCTTTTTTAAGTGGTTACAAACATCATAGCAAAATTTTATATCAATCAGTTGACTAGACTAAAGTTATCGCACAGAAACCAAAGTGTCTACATAAGACAACAACATGGCAATAACATAAGATTGCAAAAAAATTGTGGTCTTATAATAATGTAATAATGAGAAAAGTGATGGTCTGTCTGTAATCCACACACAAGATCTCTTTTAATATGGACCATAACCCGGTCAAAGAAATTAGGAAGTGGAGTCTGGGGGACCTAATGCCTATTTTCATCAAATTTGCTTATTTTTTCCTATATGTTTAATATAAATTAATGAAAAATTTAACTGGACCGAACCAATTTTAACTGGACATTTTCAGTAGGTCCGGCCTAATTTCAAAGACTGATAACCTTAACTAAAGTGTAACAGATGGACAGACAAAGATTATTCTAGGCACAAACATGGTCAGAACATAGAAATCTAAATAATAATGATTAGATAAAATGATGAGTGATTTACTAGCCACAAAACACACACTTAGCAAGCAAGGAGGAAGGAAAAATATGGAAAGCTTAAAGGGACACTCATTCATCTGTTTTACAGAAATGAAATTCTGTTTATATTCCACAAATGGTATTTCTTACAAAAAAGTAAAATATTAAAGTTGTTTCTATACTGCAGCTTGTTTTTGAAACATATATCTCTTTTAACTGCCTTAAATTGTGAACCAGCGTAACTTTAACATGTAAAACTATGTGCATATAAATAGCAAATTTTAGATATGGATGCAAAAGATGGAAGGATTTGTTAAAACATTTTCTGGCTAAGAGGAGCAGGGGGTAGATAACCTTCGTCAGAGATGTAGATAAAAGTTGTCTGAGGCTCTTGGTCTCAGTCTGAGAGTCAACCTCCTGAAAGAAATAGTTAGATTGATTGATTGAATTACAGAGTTTTCAAACCTATAAGTTCTAATTCACATGGATCATATTGTGTGTTAGGAGAGACAAACACCTATTACAATATACATATCGCCCAGTGGTTTTTAAATTACAAATACCAAAACGCGGGTATGAACGGTTAATTTGTATCTTACATTATTTATCTTAATTTGCTCAAAAAATGACTGACACTTCATGTTAAATATATCACACAGGAAAAAGGCATCCAAAATATCAGATATGAAGTTTTTTTTGTAAACAAGAATATGCCTTAATGACATAATGCCTAATTTGGCAACATTTTGGACAGACAGAAAAGGACTGAGCACTATATGCCCCCTACTTTCATAGATGGTTAAAAAAAATCTTTACTTTTCCTATTTGTTTGTTTATTCTAAAAACATATAAAACAGATACATAGAATCAAGTTAATACCTTTAATCTATATAACAATTGCATACCTGGCTGGGAGGTCGTAATAATTGCCTTAAACTCTCTGATTGTTGACTGCTTTCTCCTTGAGAAGGTGTCTGTAAAATATAACATATAACATATATAACCTTTGTTTATTTTTGTTTACTTTATTTGATATGCATTGCTTTTTTAATGTGATTGCTTTAGTGATTGTTTACAAATCAGGTCTGCTCTTTTTTACGTGTTGCATTTTATCATACATTTGCTTAAGTGATGATCAGCAAATAAGTTTACATTTTAGTCTGCCCTGCATGAGGATCAACACAAGTCACTGTGATTTAAAATTGCTGGGTATATTTGTTCCAGTTTGATGGACATAGGTAAAATATGATACCCCTCTTTCTAACATCAGGATTATAAAATTGTAAAAGAGCATGGGTCATGGTCCCCCACATGGCCAAATTGTGACCGTGACCTTTAATATTTTGACCCCTAGAAGAAAAGACTTTTTCTTCTTTGCTTTATTATGTGCAAGTTTCATATTTTATCAAGAATGTTAAAAATTTATTCCATGGAAACCAATATAAAACTAAAATTTCCTAGTTTTTCACTTGTGACCTTTAACTTTCACACTTTGACCCAACAGGGCGGGCTTCTTGCCTACCTCAAAAACTTTATTGTGTTTAAATTTCTTGAAACTCTTTCAAGGAGTTTGAAAAAAAATGCTCAAGGAAATCAATCCATATTGAATGACAAATTCCATACTCCCCCACTTTTACAAACAGGCAGGCCACAAAAAAATTGGATATGGTGTTAGAAAGGGTGTCCGGGTACCTACCTAATGTTCATCGTGTACTGTGTTACAACCTTAGATTGTCTACGAGGAGGCTTAACTAGGCAACCGAAAGCTAGATTTTTATCTAGCCTAGGTGGTCTAGTGGTCTAGGGCGCTGGACACAGTGCAGGCGAAGTTGCCATAGATGACAGAGTATGGGTTCGATTCCAGCTCAACCCCATGCTGGATTTTCCGGTGTCAACGGCCTTAAAAAGATGATTTTCATCACTGTTGGCACATGGACACCCTTTCTAACTTTGCAGCTCACCATATCCATTCTATATTATACCAATTACTTTACAGAGCTGTACGCAACACCATTTATCACAAAAAAATTGGACTGATGCTTACTATTGGAGGAGATAGTATTCCTTGACCTGTAGGAGTAGGTGGTGAGACAGGGACTGCTGGTCCACTGATAGGTAATACTTACTATGGGTGTAGTAGTATTCCTCGACCAGTAGGAGTAGGTGGTGTGACAGGGGCTGCTGGTCCACTGATAGGTAATACTTACTATAGGAGGAGATAGTATTCCTTGACCAGTAGGAGTAGGTGGTGTGACAGGGGCTGCTGGTCCACTGATAGGTAATACTTACTATAGGAGGAGATAGTATTCCTTGACCAGTAGGAGTAGGTGGTGTGACAGGGGCTGCTGGTCCACTGATAGGGGACTGATCATACAGGTTCACACAGACATTAGGTGTGTTCCTTGATAAAGGGTCTCCAGCAGCTGTCCTCATATCCTGCTTCACCAATAAGGCTAAATCTACAATCTGTAGTCAAGACAATTTGTCAAAGTTAAAAAGGATTTTATTTTAAACAGGAAGTATAGCTAAGCAACAGACTTATTCCATATTCCATGATATGAGACCCCACGCTGCTTACTTAATACATCAAAAGGTTGTGATGAGTGAGCGGCTGAGAAAAAAGTCACACAATTTTTTTTCCCTGCCTGCCACCCAACCTTCAACATTTTATTTTCCAACTTTTCACTACACAAAATCTGGCTCAAAATCATGAGGTTATATCAAAGATAATAATGATATTGATTTGGAATCATTAAGATTTCTTTATCAAAGATCCATTTAAAGATTAAAAGACAATGAGCAATAGTCACTGGTTTACATAGAAGGCTGATGGTGGTTTTCTATAGCAAAATTATTTTAGTTTATTGGTTTTGTGCCATATCCATTTATTTAACATAACATTATCAGACCTGTCAAGTGTCACGCAACTTGCGTTAGATTCACACATCTGGTCAGCAATTTGGCGGCAAATTCCTTTGATCTTTCAATTTTTGGGCAAGCTCATCAAAACTTGACAGCCCTACTTGAGCAGACTAGTATTTTTTTTTATTAAACATATCAGAACTGAAAAAGATTTTTTTCCAAAATTTTCACATTAAAGTTCTCTTCAAATAAAGCACACTAGTTTCATTTTTGATGTTGTCTCATTAATGTGAATTCTACATTACCATCTTATGTTTTTACGTTATACAGTTACCTTACTAAGCCTACCTGTGCAACAGTCTCATAGGCAAAGTATGACAGAACCTCTAGTGCATGTGGATTAGGTTTGACATCTAGGTTTATACCAGTAAGTAGCCATTCCTTAAACCTCTGAGTCTTGTATCTCCTGTCTTAGAAAAGAAAGATCCATTGCAGCACATCTTATCAAATGAAAATAACCTGTTATAAATAGCCATGAAAGCAAAATGCAAGGCAGGTGGAACAAAAGGCCCCAAAGACCATGAATCACTCAAATTGTCATTAAGTTATAAGGTTCTTGTTACAGTCATTAAGTTATAAGGTTCTTGTTACAGTCATTAAGAAATAGACTTACATAAAAGAATGAACACACAAAAAACAATATTAACAGTCATTTAGTGTAAATATGAGGTCAATTTGATATGATATCCTAAATATTAGATGCCTAGCTATTATACTTTCCAAGAAATTCATTTTCCATAAAACTCTTACAAAGAAGTTTACAGTCTGAAAAAAAGATCTAAGATTACAGAGTCACTAGAGTGTGAAAATTGGGTCAGGGTCACACAGCATTGGGACAGTTGCGTAGATCATAGTGTCAACTGTCTGTAAACCAAATAACAGATGCCTAGCTATTATATTTTTCAAGTTACTGGTACAATGTATTCATTTTCCACAAAAGTTTTACAAAAATGTTTCCGTCACTATGCTGTCACAGTCATTGCAGGTGAGACAAAAAATAACTATCTTTGGGTGGAGAAATCAATTAATTACCACTCCTGGCTGAAGGAGAAACAATATACAAATGAATTGACACCATTTAAAAAAAACATAAATTGAGCTCTAAGTTTTATTGGTATAAGAAACCAGAGTGTCCAAAGGAAACCACTAACCTTTAAAGGAGAAACTGATATTTCACAGATAGGAATTTAAATGTCAAATTTTATAAACTGATACATTCAAGTTTGATAAGAATTCCTTCCCACTTTTAAATCATTGATTTCTAACACAGAAATTACAAAATTGATGCCAATAATGTTAATATAATATCCCCAGTAGACTAAGAACTAATGGTTTCTCAAAGGTCTGTGGTCGTGTTAATTAGATCAAATTTCAAATAAAGTACAAGTTTTTATTTTAAAATCAATACTTTTACATAAGCATGACAGTGATCCTACTGAAATGAAATCATACATCTGAAAAAAATGTTACTGATTGCTTGATTTATATCAGGAAGTACTCAAGTCTCTTAACAACCAGGAGAACTTTATCATATTGTCTGTAAAAATCACTCAGTACCGGTAACTTTTGTACTTGATTACTATTCAAATGTCTAACACAAACCAATCCTCAAATAAAACAATATTCTATAGTAAACACAGAAGGAGTATGCAGAGATGGACAAATTAACAGGAATATTCCCTGACACTTACTAGGTGCTGGTGTGTATAATGACAATTAGCACTAGACTGTACTAGGAGATAGGACCAGACTACATCATTGTTTAATCATCAATTTAAATGACAGATTATTATTATTCAATCTGGATAAGCAAACACTATATAGTCACTTAATTCTTTTCAACTTTTTCAAAACATTATTAAAATGCAGTGGTTGATGAGAAAACTGCAACAAATATATGCAACCATGTACACCATACCTTTTTTCTCTCTCTCATTGAAATGACAGAGGAAACACAAACACATACATACAGACTGAACAACATTGTCTCGCATCCATAACAAGAGGCTCCCAGGAGCCTGAATCGCTCACCTGGCTTCAATGACTTAATGTAACAATATATAACATTGCCAACAGCCCATCATGAAACCATTGAAAAGCTCTATAAAGCTGAGCATTTAAGCAAGCAAATGTGTGGCACGATCTTCTATGGAACATGTACTCAATTTTTCACCTACAATCCATCATTTTTTGGCATCTAAGGCCGTAACTCCTATAATGCTCATCTGGCAATTTTGGCCAAATGGACAACGTTGTAGAGTTCAAAGCAAGCAAAATCTTTTCCCTATCTTTTATGGTTCACAATCTACAAGGCTAATATATGTATCTCTAATTTGGGGGTTTAAGGGGCCATAACCCCAAAAAGGGGTCATCTGACAATTTCAACCTAAATTAGCTGAACATTTTAGTAAGCAAAACCTTTTCCCTATTTTCTATCATTCACATACTATAAAGCTATAACCACTATTTTTGGCATTTCAGGGGCCGTTATCTGACAATTTCGACTAAAGGGACAATTTCATAGAGCTTACTTAGCTGAACAATATGCAATTGAAATAACTTCAATATCTTATATAGTTTTTGAGATTTAAGACAAATTAAGTACAAAACACAGAAAAAAAATCAAGGAATGGGGCAATAACTCCCACATGATTCATTGGTATTTCTTTAAAATTTCAGGGAATGTAGATTTATATGCTGATCACTTTAACCCACCCAAAATTTTGATATCTGTCACTGTTTTTGAGTTATTTGCAAAAAAACTGCTGTTTTACCCCTTGTTCTATTTTTAGCAAGGGCAGCCATGTTTTTCATCAGACCAATTTTAAATGAGGATCGTTTGTATCAAACATATCATTTATCATTCCTGCAAAGTTTCAGTTAAATTGGTTCAGTGGTTTCAGAGGAGAACATTTTGGAAATTGTTAATGGACCACAATGACAGACGCATAGTGATGGCATAAGCTCACATGGCCTTTGGGCAGGTGAGCTAATAAAAACTTACTAAAACTTGCTTGTCTGGCTTCAAAGTACTCCATGTACTGTTTGTCATCCATCCCTCTTGTCTGTAGCTCTGCCCTCTGTAATAAAACAAGAATACATCTTGATGTCCTTTATACTGCAATCGGTCTATTTGAGCAGTCAAATTACAGTGACCGTATATCGATATGTGATATACGGTCAGTGACAGTATATCACTTTTAGTACACGCCCCCTTTCCGAGGCATGCTGTAAAACAAGGTCGAATATAGTATGGTACAAATATTTAGAAAAGAAGAATTTTATTGCTAATTGGCTAATTACCGATAGTGTGGTATTAAAGCATGAAGATTCCGCCACACAAGCCCCTTTATAAGGGATACCTTATTAATATATTATTTTTTATGGAACTTGATAATTTGTAAATCACAAAATTAGCAGTACAACCTCTATACATACACAGTGGGTTTTTTTGGGGGGGGATGCATTCTAGGACACATCAGCTACATTAAAGAATTAAATCAAAACTCTAATTAATATGTATAAATAAAAGAAACCTTTCGTATAAGTGGGGAAATGAATATTGGTATTACTGAGCACAGACCGAAAGCGGGTTATTCGCTCTAGCAGAGATCTCAACAAATTTGTTCCTAATGCTGTTTAAGAATTTTCATGGTCCGGAATGACGAATAAAGCCACATAAATCACCAATTATTTAATATATAATATTAAAAAGGATAGTATGTGAAAATTTTCATGCAACTCGGATTAAGAAGTCAGGACAGAAGCAAGGAATTAGAATACAGATATCCGTGGTCCTTGATTTGGCTTTTCTGTTCGAACTTTTTGGTATTGATTACTTGTACAAATGCATTTTCATAGTTTTGGTTATTGATCTTCCAATGTTTTGACGTGAATGCTGTTGATGAGAGGTTACTCCTTGAAATTTTGAAATCGGCAAAATTAAATTAACCGTTTAGTCCCGTATAAATAAATTTAAGAAAAGTATTTGTTAGGTGTGCGTTGAAAGAAAATTAAAAACTATAAACTTAAAAAATGGGTGGGAAATAATTGGATGTTCTATCATGTAATTAAATATGCCCTATTTATGTAGGCAACTACTATCAAATCCGTATAAACCGGTAAACAACATATATAGAGAGAGCTAGTTGAGTTTGCAGTTGCACGGACTCCACGATTGACAGGTGTAAATATTAATGCGCTGAATTGAATACCCGAATTTAAAATACTTTTGATAAAAATGTGTAATCTTAATATTTTTAACGCCAAATGTATTTAATAAATGTATTACATTTTATTCCAAGAAAAACAATTATTTTTTTTTTTTTTTTTTTTATTTCTTGCATAATGATATTAAGCTGCATTCTTACATGTAAGGCGCATATTAGTTAAAAAACGGTAGCATTAAATTTTTAATTTCAAATTTATGCTTCAGTATAAATATATATTTTTTATTTTATTTTTTTTCAAATTTCATACATTAATTTACTTTAGACCATGAACATTTGTATCATAGTACATAAACCATTCCATGTTATACAGTGTGCCTCTTACCTGGCGACACAGGTGTTATGACCATATTAGGAGAGGGGCCCGCGGTAGGATCATTTATCGATTTTTTTATTTGTGTTTTTTTTTAAATAAAGAATACTCCTAAGAAAATACAAAATATGGCAGTATAAACACAATAATAGTACACTGACTCGACATAAAATTGTATTTATACGAATTCGGCTCGAAACAAGAAAACGCTCGGGAGACCCTCGCGTTTTCCTGTTTCTAAGCCTCATCCGTATAAAAATTTTATGTCGAGTCAGTGTACTATTATTGTATATTTACATTACTGAAGGAACACTACCTTTTCTAAACAGTTTTCATGATGAGTTTTCAGTCACAAATGCCCTATACGGCAGACAGTTTACATGACTGATCTAAAGAAAATTTGATTACCTAAAATAAACAACTGACCTTGGGCAGGTTACAGTTGTCATGATATCCGTGTACAAACTTCAACCAAGAACCAAAATTGGTACATTTTTAATTTTACAACAATCTAAAACAGGATTGGCAGGATAGAAATGTATTACTATGGTTTCATTATTATTCGTGGGGTATCAATTTTCGTGGTTTTCATGGGTAGCCTTGAACCACGAAATTTGATATCCCACGAAAAGGAAATTTAACATTAGTGTGTATGCTGTAGACTAAAGAACCACAAATTTAAGAATCAATGAACTGATACTTTTTCATCAAACCACGAAAATTGGTACCCACGAAAATAAATGAATCCACAGTACCTCTAAAGAAACATTGATGAATTCCTTTAAACCTCAATCACCTTGTGAACACATCTATCTATATATCTTATGCTTAAAAAATATTAATGTACACATATATAAAAGTTTCAAAAAAGATCTTACTTATACTTGCAGATAGTTGCAGTTCTGTTCATCTATATGTCCTTTTCAAAAATTTTACTTTGATAAAATAAAAATATAAAATTGCATAAGAACCACATAAAGAGCTAAGGAACCACAGATCAGCCTAACAATTAGTTAAATGACAAACAGAAAAAATTGTAATAGAATTATCAGCAAGGATTTTTATGTGATTATGATATACATGATCTAGGGGCACAGTTTATTTAGTCAAAATTACACAAACGTTGATATTTCAGTAGATTTTTCAATTTGTTCAACTTGAAACCCCCTTGGTTACCAACACTCACCATTAACCTTTCATATTTTATTTCATCCAGTTCTTCCAGTTCATCAAATACACTCATCAGTTCCCCTGTGATAAATAGGAAAAAATGCAATTTAATTTAGTTTAATTCAGCTTTTTAAATCCTAACAGTAAACATTGTGATTGAGGGCTTTATTACCTATAATGACAGCTACTCATTTAAGAGTCAGCTGTGAACAAATTAAATAACTAATCCCAACAAAACCCTACAATCTCTCAGAAAAACTAGATAATGTGTCTATGAGCCACAGGATGGCCCTCCCGTTCTTGAAATATCATTGACCTTCAATGTGTATTACCTGGGATATGGACCTTTACCAAGAAATTGATCAAAAGTGTTCATGTGTAAAATATAGGTCGCTGTGACCTTATTTCTGATGGGTGGTGCCATGTACCAAGACTCATCGAGAAGTGAAATATTATTGACCCCTAACATGTAGTATTCAAGATATGGACCTTAACCAAGAACTTAACCAAAGTCATTCATGTGTAAAATATAGGTCACAGTGACCTCATTTCTAGTGGATGGTGTCACTTTACCCAAGACACATCTAGTGTTGAAATATCATTGACCCCCAACATCTAGTATCCAAGTTATGGACCTTAACCAAGAACTTAACCAAAGTCATTCATGCATAAAATATAGATCACAGTGACCTAATTTTTATTGGGTGGTGTCATGTTACCCAAGACACATCTAGTGGTGAAATACCATTGACCATCAACATGTAGTATCTGAGATATGGACCTTAACCAAGAACTTAACCAAGTCCATTCATGCGTGAAATATAGGTCACAGTGACCTAATTTCTAGTGGGTGGTGTCATCTTACCTAAGACACATCTAGTAGTGAAATATCATTGACCCCCAACATCTAGTATCCAAGTTATGGACCTTAACCAAGAACTTAACCGAAGTCATTCATGCGTAAAATATAGGTCACAGTGACCTAATTTCTAGTGGGTGGTGTAGCCCTACCCAAGACCCATCTAGTAGTGAAATATCATTGACCCCCAACATCTAGTATCCAAGTTATGGACCTTAACCAAGAACTTAACCGAAGCCGTTCATGCATAAAATATAGGTCACAGAGACCCAATTTCTAGTGGGTGGTGTAGCCCTACCCAAGACCCATCTGGTGGTGAAATATCGTTGACCCCCAACATCTAGTATCCGAGTAATGGACCTTAACCAAGAACTTAACCAAAGTGTTACGGACGGACGTACGGACGGACGGACGTACGGACGGACGGACGGACGGACAAGGGTAAAACTATATGTCCGATCCACATACGTGGTCGGGCCATAAACATGCAGTTCTCTGAAGAGCTAGCTCTAGCAAGATGTATCATAAGCAGATGACACATGATATTTTTTTTCCACAGCAAGTCTTTATGTATAGGAGAAGCTTACTTTATATTGCTATTAATACCCATTTGTTGGAAAGCATATTCTAAAATTGGTCAAACATTTACACTAAATAAAGTAAAATATAAAAAGTGTAATGAAAATTACAGTCTGGTTTCAAGAGGACTATTTTGTTGGTAATTTTTTGTCTATATATTGGTCATGATAGGCAATTAACCGCAAATATGGCAATTTCCAGGGCCTTGGAATAAATATTTTGCTTAGCCTAAAAAGCAAATGAAGCAATAAAAGTTATCTGTGTATATTATCATTTTAAAGGAATTTCAAGTACATGTGCTACAAATACAACTAATAACAAGAATATGTCCAAAAGACATAATGCCCCATCTTGCAACATTTATTTTTTTCTGCAATCACTAAAGCATCATCATGGTTGCTATTAAGGTACTTGTCAGTCAGAAGGAATGGACTTTAACTCAAGCATTCTTCTATAAGTGGTCATTCATGCGGAAAATATAGGTCACAGCCAGCATCAGAAACATGCATTATACTAAGCATCACTAGGTTCACCTACCATAGAGGATATTGAGATGTGGAATAAGTGTACGCGACACAACAAACATAAACAAACAGCAATTCAAAAAATCACAACGGAAAACAGCAAGCAGTCTTCAACATGACCATAGGTCACTGCTTACCGTCTTGCATTGGCCCAAGCCTTATAATACAATACAAAAGTATCAAAACCAATCCCTAAATCATCAACGAAAGACCCAATTCTTGACATAAAACAGGTAACACAGAATGACAAGGACCTACCATACCAATATGGTTGCTATGGCACTTGTCAGTAAGAAGGAATGGACTTTAACCATTTTTCTAATAGTGGTCATTCATGTGGAAAATATAGGTCACAGCCAGCATCCGAAGCATGCATTGTGCTTAGCATCACTAGGTGCACATACTATACAAATATGGTTGACGTGGCACTTGTCAGTAAGCGGGAATAGACTTTAACCATTTTACTGTACATGATCATTTTTGTGGAAAATATAGGTCACATCCAGCATCCGAAGCATGAAATGTGATTATCATCACTAGATGCACCTACCAGTATGATTGATGTGGCATTTGTCAGTAAGTGGGAATTTGGAAAAATGGGATTTGAGAGGGACAGCCAAACGGAGGAAGGAACGGATGGACGGACGGACCCGAACACTATATGCCCCCCTACTTTCGTAGATGGGGCATAAAAAATGACCTGAAATCAAATTCCACTGTATGGGACGGCTTTGGGACACCATGATGATGCTGCAAGAGGCTGTGACTACTAGTTGCTTAGAAAACTGTTACGAAAATTATTTCCCCACCCACCCATTGCATGTTAGCCAGCCTGAAGGCCAACCTGCCCACCGCCAGACATTCACCATTTTATAACCCGGATCTTTCACTTTTTAAATTCTGACCAATAAATGTTCATACCAGTTTGGTCAATTGACTGTATGAAGTCCTGACACATTTTACTTCTTCTCTTTACTGGGGGAGGTTTTTCTGTAAAATAAAATGATGAACACAGAGTCAATAAACAAGAAGTAGATATGCAACAAACTTGAAAAGACGGCTGATCATACTAAAGGCACATATAAAATTTCAAGTGGCTGTGATAAGTAGAGCATTGTTTGACCACAAATGTCTTAAAATGGTTAAAACATTAAACAGGAAGTAGAAATGTAACAGATCTGAAATTGGTACATATAATATAGGATCTAATACTAAAAGTCACATATAAAGTTTTAACTGGCTAAAATAACTAAAATGTTGGTCTTCCATAGAAGACATATGTCGCCTGCGGCTTAAAATATTGGGTAAACAGGAAGTAGATCAGTTACGGCCCAAGACAACGGATAGTGTCAGAGTGACACCTACCAACATATGTGGCTTTTCAACAGGTTGCAGGTGACATAATAATTTTCTGATGGTTTAGTAACCCAAAATAGAAATTCAAATTTTTGGCATTTATACTGCAGACATTAACTTAATGCATTTTATAACATAAAGTCACAAAACTGAATTTAATGCGCTGCATATTAGACTAGCTTATTTACCACACCAAGCTAGTTTTAATAATATAGTGAAACCAGTCTTATTTAAACCTCTTTAAAAACAAGAGTTAACACTAAAGTATGTCTCGCCTGCTGGCACCATCAGAAACAATTATTCTTTCTTACTTCCACTATTTTGAATTTACATGGATTTTCAGTTTCTGAGATCAAAAGATGTTTATAGAACCTAAACATTGCAAATATATGCAATAAAAATAATCAAAGTCACTCAACCAGAAAATCAAAGTCAAGGTCAAAAGATGAGGATGCACCTGTGCTAAGCTACTACTGGGACATATGCATACCAAGTTTCATCAACCTAGGACTTATAGTTCTTGAGATATGGAGGTGCTCGCAAAACTTTTTCCATTGCTATTATATGTATTGAAAATTGTCAAAGTCACTCAACTGGAAAATCAAGGTCAAGGTCAAAAGATGGGGATGCAACTGTGCTAAGCTATTACTGGGGCATATGCATACCAAGTTTCATCAACCCAGGACATATAGTTCTTGAGAGATATGGAGGTGCCCATAAAGTTTCCAAAAAGTTAATGCCGCCGCCGCCGCCGCCGGTAAAGTAACACCTATGTCCCGCTCTGCTTCGCAGATGAGACAAAAACTAAAAATTTTTAGTAGAGACATTTAGTTTGCAATCTAATAATATGTTCAAAGCAAAGTGACAAAAAAAAAAGAAAAGAGAAAATTTAGTTTGGTATGGACAGAATTTTGGTTAATACAGATTTGTTTGTTTGGTTTTACTGTAACCGACTTCTTATTCAAGTCACAATTAAAACAAAACAATAAATTTTGAATTATTAAGAAACACAGAATTTCTAAGAAAAGTGAAATGATTTCCAGGAAAATCTTCGTAATTCAAGGAATTCACAGAAGTACATTATAGTCTGCAATTAGATTAGGAGAGAAATATATTTCTGACGAGGGATTCAACAGTTGTAAATCCAATAAGATTATCATAATTGACACCATAAAACAATAATTATTTTTTCTCAGTTCATAGAATTCAAATTGTAATTTTTCAACTAAAAGGGTGCAACCAATATTGACTTTTTTATCTAAATGAACTGGAAAAATATGTTGTATAAAGACTTTATGAGTTTAATATTTGGGACAATTTACAGAAAATCACAATACATGTATCTTCTTTCAGCAAGTTAAATCTTAGTATTCTGAAAGAACTGTCCTAAAAAAGTCACTCATTATTTATGAAAGAAAATAGCTCCCTGAACCTTTACTCTAAGGTGACTTACAGGACAAACACTGCTATTAGTGGTCAATGCAAAGGACCATTGGCAGCAATTTCTAAAATTGCATAAATTTTAAAATTGTAATTTTTAATGAATTTGTGTCATGAACATTTATTTACAAGAGTTAACACTAAAGCTGGTACAATTGGAATACCTAGTTATTCAACTATTCATTCATTAATTTTCAACATTTTCCTGTGGACCAATTAAAGCGATTCTAGATATCTTAGTCATTAAAAAACAGACTTTGCATAAAAGACTGGACACAAAAAAGACAATATTAACAGTCAATTCATTCATTGATATCCTTTATATCAGATGTCATTGTCCACCAAAGTCTTACAGGAAGTTTACAGCCTAAAATAAAGATGTAAGTTGGACAAAGTCACTGAAGCATTCAAATGGGGTCAAGGTCCCATGTCATGGTGACAGTTGAGTAGAAAATAACTTCAACAGCTTATATACCAAATACCAGATGCCTAGCTATTACACTTTTCAAGTTATTCATTTTCCACAAAACTTTTGCAAAGACATTTACAGCCTGAAAAAAGACCTAAGTTCACAAAGTCACTGGAACTTGAAAATGGGTTCATGTTCACAAGGCATGGTAACAATTGCTTAGATGATAAATTCAACTGTCTGTATACCAAATATCAGATGCCTAACTATTACAATGTATACTTTTCAAGCAATTCATTGTCCACAAAGGTCTTACAAAGAAGTTTTCAGCCTGAAAAAGGGCTAAGTTCACAGACAGAGTCACTGGAGCGTGAAACACATGGCATGGCAACAGTTGCATAGACCATATTCTCAACTGTCTGTATACCCAATATAAGATGACTAACTATTATACTTTTCAAGCAATTCATTGTCCACAAAAGTCTTACAAAGAAGTTTTCATCCTGAAAAAAGACCCAAGTTCACAGAGTCAATGGAGCGTGAAAATGGGGTTGTGGTCACATGGCATGGTGACAGTTGCATAGACCATAACCTCAACTGTCTGTATACAAAATATCAGATGCCTAGTTATTATACTTTTCAAGCAATTCATTGTCCGCTAAAGTCTTTAAAAAAGTTTACAGCCTGAAAAAACCTAAGGTGACAGAGTCACTGGAGCGTATAAATGGGGTCAGGGTCACACAGCATGGTGACAGTTGCCTATTCCATAACCTGAACTGTCTGTAAACTCAATATCAGATTGGTAGCTATCATATTTATCAAGCAATTCATTGTACACAAAAGTCTTACAAATGGTTTAGGTGCCTTCGCTGCCTGGAGAAAGTAATACCTTCGTCGCAGGAGAGACAAAAATCAGCTTACAATCTACTTTGACATAATACCTGGTGTTTCTGAGCTTTCCTCTTCATCTACACCCTTTAAAGCTATAGCTTTTAGATCCTTAAGACCCATGTACTGGAGAAACCTCTTCAACTTTGTCTACATAATAAATAAGTTACAAGTTTAGCACAGTGACAGGTTTAAAAATCCTAAAATTCAATAAAAATAATTTAATTATTTTTGTTTGCATTGTCAATAAATCTGTTTAACTAGACACTATCTTTCATAAGCTGAAAAAGTCATACAAATCTTGTATTTCTCTTGACTTCTTCAATCACTTTTCACTATGAATTTAGTCATTAAATAAAGTTTTATTCTACCCTGTCTTTCCTTAGTAGATATAGAAAGTCCTCTAATCCTATAAACCTGGCATTTCTCATCACTGCTACATCCATAGCCTGATACAACTGAAAAAATAAAGGAACATGGAAATCAAGGTTTTTTCTTACAAAAATATTGCTATTGACAATTTCAAACTAGAAACTAAGAATAAACTTACCAGTCTTATACAATTTCACACAAAAAATGATTTAAGGATGCTCACTGGTCTTGTTTTGGTATTTCTGTCATTTTTCGGAATCCTCTGGATTTTACCATCAAAATAGGGTTAAAATTTTTGCCCACGAACCCCCTATTTTCTTGTTATTAATGTTTTTAATATGTCATAAAGAGGTTATAGACAAAGTTTTATCAAATCCTATTTATTCTGTTATGGGTTTTGACAGCTAAATAGTGCTAATGCTAAACCTATGAAAAAGTCAGAGAAAACCTTTTCCCGCCAAAACTTTAACGTCAATTATCTTGAAAATGAGGTCATGAACCTATCAAAATTTTTTGCTTATTTTATACCTTTTACTATTATCTTTTCATTTAAGGATTCAAATTTGAAACCTATTTATTTTCAATAATAGTAGCAAACATCCTTAAGAGAAACAAGTAAATCTGTGAGCTAATGCTCACTAGTGATACACCCAAACTATGCTATGCCTACAAGTTTAAATACCCGGTAAACAGGAAGTAGTTGACCTAAGAACATAAAATCGCTATACACAATATGGGACTATAGGATAAAGCTATATACAAAATATCAGACCTTTATCTCTTGTAGTTGCTGAGAAAACTTTGATGAAAATTTTTCATTCAAATTCACTATGTGCAAAAATCAAAGTATTCGGTTAACAGGAAGCAGTTGACCCAGAAACATAAAATCGCTATACACCATATAGTACTATAGGATAAAGCTATTATCAAAATATCAGACCTCTATCTCTTGTAGTTGCTGAGAATACTTTGACGAAAAGTTGCATTCATGTTCACTATGTGCAAAAATCAAAGCATTCGGTAAACAGGAAGTAGTTGACCTAGAAACATAAAATCACTATACACTATATGGGACTGTTGGATTAAGCTATATGCAAAATATCTGACCTCTATCTCTATTAATTGCTGAGAAAACTGTGACGATTGTTTTGTTACAGATGAACGGACGAACAAACGGACAAGGGGAAAACAGTATATCCCCCTCTTCTTTGAAGCGGGAGTAAAATGAAATGTTTTCATGCACACAATGTATCTAGATATAATGTACTTCATACAAGTATATTTTCATTGAATTTCAGTAAGCAGTTTTCAAAGAAATGAATTATGAAATAGGTTACTCAGATGTAAAGATTATAAGAAACAACAACCGAATGTGTGGTGTCAGACAGGAAAATTTGTCTTATGGAGACTGAAGTTGCTGAGAGTTTACAAATATGATAATCATCTTGGATGGTAGGCCAACAGATGGAAGAAGTGACTGAAGGACTGTAAAACAAGTGAACAAGGGTATAAAAGTATACCCCAACCTCTTCTTCTTTGAAGCGGGGGTTAAAAATATCAAACCTTTGTCTCATGGGGTATATGTGATTAGGTTTGTCAGTTACCTGCCCAAAGTCGTTGGTTTCCTCCTAGTACTCCGGTTTCCTCCACCCTAAAAACTGACAGTCCTTCATGGCCCAGGTGTGTCAATAAAGGGCGTTAATCCCTAACACATACACACATGGTGGTATATACATACTAGCATTTTTAATACAGATAATTCAAAATACCAATTGAATTCATACCAAAGTTATCATCTGTTGTCTGACAATCTCCTCCACCAGAACAGCTGATTCATGAAGAGGCTTCCTGCAATCACCAAAGCCATACCTGTAACATACAAGAGTGTCAGTATTATTACAAGTTGTGGCTAAACCAAATATTGGAGAAAGTTTAGTAAAATGGGTCGTAACCCTTGGCTAGTGAAGATGGGGTTTATAAAACAGAAATGGATGTACAACAGTTCTTCATCCATAAAGAGCAATACAATAAAAGACCAGAAGGATTAATATCATTACACAAGAGATATCTCTAATCTAACATTTAAGAGCATTAGTATACATTAGTCAATGAATATTACTGATTGAAAGTGAAAGAGGCACTGGCCCATGAAAATCAGTTCTAACAAGAAATATAATTTGCTAAATTTTGTTTTGAATAAATTTTACTTTAATTTAAAACCTATAGATGCAGGATTTTTGGCAATCTATTGACAAACAAAATTCACAAGGGAAGGGTTTTGTGTAAAATTATGGCAAGATTTAACAAAGGATATTTTGAGATTTAGAAAGAAACAGGTAACTCTAGCTTTTATGCAACAAATGTGATGGACAGGCAGTGTTACTTTACTCCTTAACCTGCAATAGCCTTCATCAATTGCACTGGTGACAATATTTAAAGAGGGAGTCAGCCCCCCTCTAGCTGAAGAAACTGTTTTTGACTCCAGTAAAATAAGTCTACAGGAAAAAAATTGTTTAGTAAAAGTCAGAAATGCCAATTCATAGTCATGTGTTTTCAGGCCATTTGTGTCATTTTCAAAGACAGTAACTTAAAGGAAAGACTCAATGATTCTGTCACATCTTAAGACTGAACGATTCTCTCATGTCTTATATAAGTTCCTTAAAGGGATATTACATAATACTAAATTATATAAACATTTTAATCATTTATAAAACAAGTGTAAGTATAATTACAGATCAATAAAGCAGGAGGCTGTTTGGAACCGAGTCCTAGAAAAGCTCCTGCCCACACTCCAGATCACACTCCTTAGGTCTAAATGTTCTCAATGTCATGAAATTTATTATAAAATCCAAGGTAACAATCACAGGACACAAATCAGGACTGCATTTCCATTGACACCTGACAATGCAGATGAAAACTGCATTTCTTCACACCTTCACTACATGTAGGAATAGATGCTGTACAGCTGATTTAATTTCAAGTCTGGTAAGTAATTTAATTTTGTATCTGTCAATTGTATCTTAATTAAATCATCTCTAACATTTAGTAACCTTGCACACTTTGCATCTTAAAATTGAAAATGCACAATTGTACAAATTTTGCATTAGTAAAGGAATACAATATTTTTTATCAATTAGAATACCTAGACAATGATGGATTATTTCACTTGGATATCGTGTCGGATTAAGATCACTTTTATATAAATCAATAAGTTTCTACATATTTCTAAATGTCACCGAAAGCTGTGTTAGAAAGATAATTTGTAGGCGAGATCATTATTCAACTTGTTAGCAGATATTTTTCCTAACTTACGTAAACTATATCCTGTATGTTCCTATTACGTATAAATCAAATTTCACCAAAAATATTTGTCACCAAATTTTTATTTAGTTGCAGTGACGAAACAGTTCCTGAGTTAACTTATTTAACTAGACTTTGAATTGACATTTAACACCATTCCTGTATACATTTAAGTATATTCTTCTTTTACTTTGTAATGAGGAAATAAGGATCTAAAAAGGCCTATTGATAAGATAAATGAGTTACCAAATTTAGGTCCCATGTTGACCATTCCAACAGTCTCCTTTATAAAATAGTTGTAGTCATCACCAAATTGTGATTTTTTTACAACAAAATTATATCTTAGAGCAAAATGTTCTGCTATACAGCTTATAATACAGGATATCATTGATATTTTTTTTACAAAGAGAGCAAATAAAAGTAAATGTTAATGTAAAAAGGACTTCTATTGTCTTTTAAGGCATTACCATACATGCCATACTTATTTATAAGATTCTATAACTAATGCATAGCTTTGTAATTACATCATTATGCAGTTGTGTCAATTATAATGCTTTGACATTTACATAAGATGCAGTAAACACATTATATTATAGTGAAAAAGGATTTCTCTATTTAACATGAATATGTCTAACGCATGTAATAACCCATTTTGCAATATTTGAGATGGACGGAAGAACGGATGGACAGACGAAAGGACCAGAACACTTTATGCCCCCCCTACTTTCGTAGATGGGGCATAAAAATGTCTAGACCATAGAATAACATTTTATAGACGATAAAGAGATGTGGAATAAGTGTACGCGACACAACCAACATTAAAGAAACGGCAATTTAAAAAATCACAATGGAAAACAGCCAGCAGTCTTCAACATTACCAGAGGTAAGAGTAAAGATATAATCCTTGCATAATATTAAAAAGATGCTCTATAAAACTACATCCAAGACAAAACTCACAAACCATAAATAGTCTCTTTACCCCCCATCACTTTTCCTGAATACATCTTTGGTACATATGTTGTTATCATTATAATATTTAATCAGTGCAGTATCCCAGATTATAATGTTGGGTATTTTTTTCATGGAAATCTATATCAAGCATGAAAAGTACTGCCTACATGTAAAGTTTTATCCGATTCCATCAACCAGTTTACACATTTCTGTTTAATTCATTGGTTTGTGGACAAACAGACAGAGAGGATAATTTCTATGCCCCTCCCCTTTTTTTCTTGTAAACTTTTAAAAAGTCAAAAGAATTTGATTGGATTAACGATAATTTAAACTACCTCTAATATAGTTGAGAAAGTGTTATCGAATCCAGTTTTAACCGGAATAGAACACATTTTACATAATTCGCGGATTATTCAATGTGCACCATGAAAAATTTAGTTAATGGTTCAATAAACCAAAAAAATATTACAGTTAATTCTTAAATATACTTGTGTTATTCTTCCCAAATGTATATGAAGGGAGATAATTCAATTCACTCTCTATCCCAAACTGTACTGTATGACCTTCATTGACAGTGGCAGTACATTTAATTAATATGTAACAACTTAATTTTGTCATAACCAATAAACAAATCAATCAATTCGATATATTTTCAAAACAACAACCTGGTATTACCCATCATTCAAAGCTTCTAACAAGAGATATATTCTTCTTTTATCACAGGAACTATGTAATAATAATAATATAAAGTTGATAATAAAAGCACACAAAAAATATTGTGGTTTACTGCAAAAAACCTTATTATCTTGCTTAACATAAATGTTCTATACACTTAATTGGAAGCACTTTTCCCCTTTAAATTCAATATATATTCCCTAGTTCAATAACTATATACAGCAAATTCATCTTTTGATAAGAGCTTTGAATTCTACATGTACAATATCATATAAGTATTCCTCTTTTTTAACCATTCTCAAATAAATCTTCCTTTTGCAATTAAACAATACATTTTTGTATGCCTTCTTATTGCTGCCATTTTATATCACAATTTAAGCCTCTTCCTACACACAAAAGAATTATGATTTTGACAATAAACACATAGAGTTCACAGGAGTGGCATATATTTATATCTTAATTTTTTATTTTAACATTATTCAAACTCATATTTTAGCATTAATACATATGTGTGGTAAAATACCAACCATTTAAATGAAAATATCATTTAATAGTCAGTCATAAATTGGTATTAGTTTATATCTCATTTTACCTGCCAAACTAACACCACCAGCCAAAACCACAACATATATGGAGGCACTCCTATCTCTTACAAGCAAATATTCAACTTCTTTACCCACATAGAACCTCACTTTCAGATCTTTTATACAAAAAGAAGACTTAGTTTTGGGGGTTTGTTAAGTATTTTGTTCAGGTACAACGGAAAAACTATGACTTTCGGTGCAAGATTTTGAAAATTGGCGGGACTTGTGTAAAAAACAAACATTTTTGCTCACAACAGGAAAACCACAAATATCTGGATGCATCATACAGGATTTAAACAACAAAAGTGAGATTCAAAAGTGAATCAAATTTCTTACATTATTCATCAAAATCATTGTATCTGTGTGTAAAAAGACCAGTTTTCTTGGACAGTACACCTTTTTCTGAAGATCCTCCATCTTGATTTTTTGGTCAAAACAATCAATGGTCGCCTATTCTGACAAAACTGAACTTAACAACACAAGTTGTAAAGGATCTGAACACTAGGATCTAAATTTATCTTAATTTCTGGAATTCAAAGGAAATTTACTTCAATTACACTGAACAGGATTTAAGAAGAAAGAGACTCAATCTATCTTGGGAATTGTCTATATTACATTACTTTTATGTTAAACTTGATGCTGTTGTATGTGATTTTATCTTAAAAATTCTGGCTTACTTGCAACATGTATGGACCATTGCTGTGAATGCAAAACCCTGAATTTTGCATTCGAGAACGTATTTGTTAAGAATTTATTCCGTCAATTTTGCCTTTTTATTGCTCGGAATTTAATTCCGTAAATTTGGCCTCACTGGCGTCATTCGAGGACTATAGTGACATCACCATGATGGATGAACTATCCTTATTGGACCCCGATGATTCAGGTAGGACTATTCGATTTTGATTCAGGGCCATCCCTTTAAATTGTTAATGATTATAACCCCAATGACATGTAAAACACAGATTGCCAGCATAAATAAAATAACCTTTATTTTATTTTTTTTTTTTTTATATTATACTTCAGAGGTATTATTTTTTTTACCAAAATGTATCATATTTAGTAATCATTTATATAAAAATTTAGAAATAAAATTATAATATTCCATAAATAAGCCATTTACATTAGAAAAAAATGTTTCATTTTCAATATTTAAAATAATATATAATTAGGCTAATATAAAAAAAAAATATCCTAGATTTTCATCTACTCCTGCCTGATTTTTTTAACGCCCTCAGAAAATTTTAATTAATTTTTTTTTTTGGCGAATTATGTTCATTTTTTGTCTTTTTCCTTTAAAATGGCAAAATATTTTATCAAAATTGGTAAAAAAAAACAAAAAAAATGTAATTTGCCACCCACCTTACATTTTCGAGAAAGTTGGATAAGAATATATTACTTTTAATTATTTTATTATTGCCTTAAAATTGCCCCCAAAAAAATAAAATAAATAACTTGTGCATTTAGACATATCTTGCAAAATAATTTAATTCAGAAAAGCTAATAAAACACATGTTTAGTTTTCCAAACCCAAATTATTAGGGTCAAACCAGAAACCACATTTTTTCCGCTTGATTTTGCCCTGCTGCAGAATTTTCTACCCAATGCTTTGTGGGTAACCATAGCTTAAATTAACAAATCCAAAAGGAAGCTGTTTCAAATATACCATAGCTATTAACATGATTAACATGTACAAAAATGTATTAAGGATATACAAAAAATATTTACCACAACTTCAAAAATTGATTACAACTTACTGAATATATTGTTTAAAAGAAATCAATATTTATATTGTATATTAATGTATTAAATTCATATTTTTTACAGAGAAGCAATCTAAAGGACAAGATATGATAAGTGCTAAATTTGGCCCCCTAATTTACTATTTTTTAAAAATGATTGAACTAAGGTTGAATTATTCTAGATCAGTTCTTAGATAATCAAGGTAGAGTAAAATAACATTAATTTTAACTAAATCTTGTTTATTACGTCACAGTGACGTCATCAAATTATGTGAAAAAGACATTTTTGTGAAAAAGTGTTAAAATCATGCAAATTTTGAGTAGTTTTTGGTAAATATAACTATGAGCCACACCGAGTACCACAAAGATATTTTTGTGGTTTGTTTCTATATTAAAAATGATTATCTACATAAATTATTGTAGTGGTACTCTGTGTGGCTCATAGTTAAATTTGCTGAAAACCACATCAAAATTGCAGGTTTTTTGCAGTTTTTCATCAAATCACGATTTTAAAGCCACTTTGGGTAACTATTTTAACATCATAATGGATCGCTTTAAATAAAATAATGCTGATATAGTAAAGTTAAACTAATCTAAAGTATACATCACATACTTTTAGCTCATTTTAATAATTTCAAAATTTGGGGGCAAAATTGGGCTCTTATCATATCTTGTCCTTTACACAAAATAAAAATTAATAATTTTACAATGTCATGAATGTTATTGCATTATCCAAAATATATTTTTTGTAATTCTTTTCTATTTATTTATATATTTATTTATTTCAACACTAAAATTCAACTTAATTCAAGTTGTTTTAGGGTTATTTTTTTTTCAATGATTACTGCTTTTTGGATTTTTTTTACTTTGAATATAATTCATGTTAAGGAAAAATGTACATTTAAAAAAGCATAATTATCCAGTAAATAATAGCAAACCATATATTTTATGGCTATTTTCCCTTTTTAGTCATATAGTAATAATTTCAAATGTTTAAATATTCAAAACAAGGTATTAAATAAAACTGGAATTCAATATTAAAATAAGAAAACCTAAAAAAAATTGCAAATGTTTATAATAAGATGTAAGCACTGTATTTTCAACTAGATGAATTAACTCAACCAGCTCAACTAACCCCATGCATGCATGGGGTTAGTGGAGCTTAGTCCATGCATGCATGGGGTTAGTGCAGCTTTGTCCATGCATGCATGTGGTAAGTGGAACTAAGCCTACACACATTTGAGCTAGTTTACTAAGCAGTATATATAAGGGAAGATAATTTTGACTGACAATATCTTGCAAAATATTTTGAAAGTCAGAAACTGAATCATTCAAAAGAGACTATAGAAAATATGTACACATTTAAAATTTATGAAAATACGGTGCTAACGTCTGTTTATAAACATTGGCCAAAGTATATAGGTTTTCTTATTTTCATAATGAATTCCAGTTTTATTTAATACCTTGTTACAATAACATAAAAAAAATTATGGGGAAATAATTGACTATTTTGGGTTGTTTTTACAGAACAAATACTAAAATTAAAAAAAAAAATATTCTAGCAAGGTTAGAATGAAATTGACCACAAACAAACGATGAGCAAGTTACAGTGAAAATTCTGACATAAGGGCATTTCAGCAAAGCCACAGTCTCATTGTCATACACCCAGGATACAAAAATAAGAAATACAAATAAACCCTTAAAACAACTTAAAACAACTAACTGATTTGAAATATAATTTTTTATTCTATTATTAAAATTGCAATAATTGACAATTCTGAACATATTTACACAGGGGTTACTAAGGTAGCTAAATGTCTTAAGTGGGTGGGTTAATTTCTTTGACTAGTCATACATATAAGTTTACTGTTTATTTCTAAATGGAAAATGTACATGTGTATAAATATTTTAGCAAGTTGAATGTTAAGGACAGTACTAGATGTATGTTAATAAATAAACATCAACTTTTAAGTCATTTACAAACTATACACCGAGAATAAAATCAGATTTATACATAATATTCTCTATTATATGTCTAAAGCACACATAATGCCTTATCACAATTTGGACATCAATCACTAAAATTTGTACAATCATTCTTACTTAATATACTTGTGGTACTTCCATAGAAAGAATGTGAATTTGATCTAGAACAAAAAAATATAAATATTTTGTTAATCAAGAATTGCTACATTTAAAAGTTTTGAACAAGACTGAATAAAAAAAAATTCTTTTTTTCTTTTTTCGCTGCTCCAAATCTAAAACCATCCAAGTTTAATTCCAATCTTATAAAATAAATATTTAAGTAACTGACATAGATAAAGGAGGGAAAAATAATACAGCACAGCATAATACAACTGCAATATGTTGAACTCTGTACCTTGGAAACCCAATATGGATAGTCAATTGTTCTGGACACATGCAGCCCATGGTGAACTGACAAAGTTGGTGGACTCCAAACCCACATTTCACACAAAATTCAATAAAAATGCACCTTATGCACATCATAAACTAACTAAGCAGCATTTCTTGTTGCTTTAAATACAACCAAAAGTTCATAAGTTTCCAATAAATAACATAAAAATATACCACATAAAACAAGCTGTCTACATCAAGAAATAACTCATTATATAATTAGCTAGAAATAGAACCTTAGACAAAATATCTAAAGCACCAGTATAAGAAACATCTGAAAAAAGCATACATTGCCAAGCCACCAACATATAATATAGCTTTAATATTTAGTAAATATTTGTTTATATGTTACAATGAAAGAGAATTAGAACACTTTAAGTACAATGTACCAACATTTATTTTGGTCTGTAATATAATTCATGTTTTATTTTTGAATCAAATTTTTCATATGCAGCCGTGACAAGGTTTCAAACTAAATATGAGGATGTATTTTATGTTTTGAAGAACCTTTGGACAACTGACAGCTTTTAATGGTCACTACTTTCCTAAATATCATCTGCCACTGTTGCAAAGTCTATAATGAAATGAGTTTTGGTTGATTTTACTTCCTGTTAAAAATTAACTGCAAATCCATTTTTAATCTGACAATATGCAGTTGTACTGTACAGGTGTGAATTTAGAATAATGATTGAAGGGCGTTCGCCCCCTTCATAAAACTATTTTTTGCATAAAGTCCATGTTATAAAAAAAAATAATAATAAAAATCCCCCCTTGCTTCACTCAGTAAAAACTTTTTACATCAACCTATCCTCAAATCCTGGATCTTCCCCGGCTGTGATTCTCTTCAAAAATTTGTTCTTATTTTTTCTTCTTCTAATATCTGTCCTTGCATCTTGCATAAAAAGGTTTATAAGGTCTTTCCATTCTCCAGTATTCTAAAGTCTGTGATTTCCCTTGACTGCTGTATCTTTCGGTTCTCCTGATCATTCTTATGTTTGTAAGCTGACCTGTGCCCTGTGTTGTGTCTTAAACTGCTGCCATCTACCATCCATTAGTCAATTAAGGATGATTGCTGGTCAGCATTTGAGATTTCTGTCAGATTTTCGGAATCCTCTGGATTTTACCATTAAAATGGTGATAATTTTTTTGCCCACATACCCCCCATTTTCTTTTTAAATTATTATTTATTAGAGCATAAAGGGCTAACTAACAAAGTTTTATAAATTTCTTGTTATTTTTTCATAGGTATTTACACTTAAACAAGTCTAATGTTAAACCTATGAAAAAGTCAGAGAAATCCTTTTCCCGCCAAATTTTGAACGCTTAATATCTCAAAAACGAGTTCGGTGACCTATGATTTTTTTAAGCTGATTTTGTACCTTTACCTATGGGCTATTCATTAAATATATCAATTTAGAGACCTTGTTATTTTTAAACTGACCAGCAATCATCCTTAATGAAAAGAAATTCATAATTTAGTAATCAATATTCAATTATTTGGTGGCATCATATCTTCAAATATGTGGCAAAACCTAAGACATTCACTTGGCATTCAGACACAAAACACTATAAAGACTCAGGGTTGAAGTCGTTTGTCAGATGACATTATACTACATAGTCATGATAGTAGTGGGATACTTTTATAGGTCAATTTGAAATTTTGGGCACAAAGGACTACGTCTACAACAAAACCATTACAACAACTCTCACTCTGTCCATTGTGTACCATGGCAATTGTATTTGAATTGCTTCTGAAAAAGATATAGAGACAGTCCTACAATCTCCTAAATGTCAGGGACTATAAACATTAGTACGGGGCATTTAGTCTATGAACCCAATAGTCTCTTCAAGCATTTTATTATCCTCCTCCACAACTACACATCGACATGATCAAAAGGTGAAAAGAAATGAAGATGAAAACAAAATATAACTCTACTGACATGAATAATAATATGCTACATATTTATATGTTAGTCCATGATCATGAACTAATTGTAATTAGGACAGATTCTTTGTTCTATTTTTAGCTCTCCCTCCTACTGGAATTCCCCTTCAGAAAATGAAAGTTGCACCTGAAAACTTTATAATGGTACTGCACCAATTTACTAATCTTCTCCTACAAAAAAATGCATTAAGTGTCCTTGATCACAAAATACCTATCAATTCTAGGTACAAAGTGACAATCCCCACTAACATATTATATGCATCATTAACACTTGTTACTGTATGAATCAACATTTTTACATACTTTACAATACTCAAATCAAATTATTATCCTATAAACCATCGGCACATAGTATTAACATAAATTGACCAAAATATGATGTACTTAAGTAAGGTTCAGGGGCTCCAAACGGGAGCTATGAGTAATGATAGACAATGTCGACCTGTTGGTATAGGCAATCCCAGTACATAAGGCAAGACAAACTCATTGCATATACTTGATAACCTCTTAAAACAGGTATAGAGTATGTGTCTAGAAAAATAGATAAAATCAGTACAGTATTCAAAGAAATTTATCAATTACAGTATATATTTATTCTACTTAATAAAAGAACTGTCTAATTTATGAATTGACATTTAAAAAAGTTCACAATGAAAACAAAATTTCAAATATTTTTTCATGTATTATACTTAAACACATTCTCTTACACAGAGTTGTCGTTCCTTTCATCCACACACAGTGTGTGTGGATGAAAGGAACGACAACTCTGTGTAAGAGAATGACTTAAACATAGTACAAAAATGAAGATTTCAATTTTATACCACAAATAATACTAATATCAGTCAGTTTGCCTCACCAAAATGTGCAAAGCCTTAAAAAGTCACCACAAAATACAAAGATATTTCAAGCACTTGAATCATACAAGGTATTTCAATGTGATCAAAATCAAACTATTTCTTTTCAAAGTACAAACTGTATTGATTTGAGAGAACAAAACAAAATATATAAATCTGCATAGATTGTTAAGATTTTTCTTTTGTCAGTCAACAAATTCATAAATAAAAAGATCCACTATTAAGTAGCTGAATTCAGATTAAGTTCTGCTTGTCAAAATAAATAGATCCCATTGTTATCCATCAAATAAAGGGAAATAACTCTCATGTTGAAAAACAACACACTTTTTTTCATTTATTCACTTATAGAGCAACTTTTAAATACACAATAAGTGTAAATCTTACAAGTAGAAGAAAGAAATACATTTTTCAAAATACATGTACCAGAATAAAAAATCTCTCCGTAAAAAATGGCTGGGTTTTGTAAAACAGAAAGTAGGTAAACAACGGATGTTAAATCGAATCTCACAGTGTTGGACCCCATGCTGCAGAGGCTGTGATTAGTAGATGCTGAGAAAACTGAAACAAAAACTTTTTTCTTGCCTGCCTGCTGCCCAACCAATTTTTATTGCCTGGATTTTTCACTCTGAAATATCAAAACAGATATTCAAATTTCAAAATACCAGATAAATTAAATTTAGAAGCCAATAAATCACTAAATTTTACCTATTCTTTAATGAATTTTTAACCAAATTGTATTTTGTAAATAAATAACAGCTAACATGTTCACAAGTTTTAAACAATGGACATTTGTTTCTCAAAAGGATACAAATTTATTATCAGTTACGACATCCTACCTCTCCAGAGTCACTGACATCATTTACTTACGTAATGAACTTAATTACCTCTCTTGTTTACACCAAATCTGGTTAATATTTCAATATTAAAAAAATAATAATAATAACAATGGTATTTTGTGCATTTGACAAATTGATAAATTGATTGAAACAAAATCTGTTTAATATTCAATGTCATGGTGGCCACATCAGTTTAATATATTTTAAAAATATTTAAATGAAGACAGATATGTTTTGATATATCATTCTAAAAATAGCTGTGTCATAAGGTAAATTGACACCAGAAACACCATTACTTTCATGATCATAACTTTTCTTTTTGGTAATACCTTTAGTCTTAAGCGACGAATCTAGTACATTTCCTAAAAGGGGGGCTTCAACACTGATACCAAATAAAGACCCGGCCATCATGATTTTCAATACATCCATCAGTTCATAAGGGGCCTGGGCATCTTCAAAACCCAACTTCTACAATTTACAATTTTCTTCCGTGTCGCAAAATTTTGGTATGATCTTTAATTCCTCAGGCTTTACTTTTCCATGTCAGTCTTGAAAGGGAAATGCATAGCTCTTAATACTGAAGTTTAAGCAAATATATGTAATTTGTACACTCTTTCTAAAAACTAATTAAGTATGTAACTATGTTATTGTCTATCTTGATTAAAATTGCCTACATGTCAATTTTGGGCTTTCAAAATCAATTTTCCAAATAATTGCTTAACATTTATATCTTACATGTCTTAAATGGATAATCAATATATTCTATATAATTTATCTAATATGCCCATCTTATTTGTGATGTCAATACTAATAAAACTGCAACTATAAAAATCTTAAATCTTACAGTAAGTCTTATTAAAATCAGTCTGTCTAAAAAGGAAATGAAGATATTGGCAATTTGCTTAATGTTTTGACAAAGGCACCCACTTTCACATTTAAACTTTACTAAATTGCTGTGTTACATACAAATTAACAGACTGGAGACAAAAATCTGATCATATATGTACCAGATTTTATTAACTGACCACAAAATTAACACTTAATTAACAACCTGATTATATCAATTCCAGCTAAAGCATTCCTAAACCAAGGGGCAATAAAACTAGCCCCATTCATTAATAGAATCTATTGACAATTACCTATAAGGGAGGCATGTGTGGGCGGATTCTCTAACATTACAGCACCTTACAACATAAACGATTAGTGATGTAAATTATTAGTTAATTCAATCTATTCATGGAACTCAAAATACTTTTGATTTTAATACAGTAGAGTGAAGCTTTCAATTTTACCAAAAGATTTCTACTACAGAGCACTTGTAGAAGTATTATTGTTCTAAAATCCTCAAATTTGCAATCTTTTTTAAGCCCGGTATACACGATGAAATTAATTTCATGAAATTAGTTGCATGCAAAAAATTTCATCGTGTAAACCTGGAAATTTTGAGTTGCATGCAACTTTTTAAAAGTTTCATGAACCTTTTTTTTAATAGAACATTGCTCTATTCCAGAAAAAGTTGCATGCAACTTTTCTAGTAATAGCCAATCAACTGTCATATGTTAATTGATTAGGTCAGAAATCACTTTACTATAGAGTAACATGAAAATATCATGAAATCAATTTCATCGTGTGTACAGAAAGTTTCATGCAACAAAAGTTGCATGAAATTTATTTCATGAAATTAATTTCACAGTGTGTACCAGCTTTACAAAAGCATTTTCCAAAAAATTAATGATACTAAATGAACTTTAACTTAATTATTTCAAATGCATAAAAACACAAGATTCCATCAAAAGAAACTTTTCACATTTAAAGATGCAGATGAAATTCACTCACTCACACTCAGTTACTCAGAGTACAGCAATGCAATATTCATATACTACATTATATAAGTAGCTCATTATAAATTAACCATATTAAATTTACATACTGGTATTGATCTATAGAGAAATACAGAAGAGTACATTTTTGCAAATTTCATACAGTAAGCTTACAACATATTAAAATCTGATACCAACAAGTCTATATTTTGTTTATATACATTGAACCAGAGAATCATAAAGGCAAAACCATCAGCCACAAACCAAGGCCTAAGAAACCACACACCTCAAGCTTAAACTACCAGCATTTAACTGCTTTACATGGAATAGTGGTTGTGGCTTAAATCAGTAGTAAAGAAGTTAATTTTACAGTCAAAAGTCTTCTTGTACTACAATTGTCTTTGATTTTGCCGATTTCTTATAATTTTTGTGCAATAAAATCAAAATTAAAGATAACTTGTAAAAAAATAATCAAATTTGCTGGACAAAAAGATGACACAATCGTCCTGAAATAGAAAAGGTTTGGTAAACTCAAGGTAATTCCAATAAATAGTCATCTAAAACAGCCGCAGGGTCGAAAATTATATCTCTTTGTGTGGCCCTTAAGACTTAACATTAGGCTTCAAAGGCAGAAAATCTGCTATTTCATCATAAGAATATTGTCATCCAATTAAATGATATAGCTTTTTTACAAATATTTTTTTTCTAGTAAGACATGGAAAACTGTCAATGCCAAAACCACAATAGTATAAATAATATAAATAATCCCCATGAACTCCTAATCTAATTTACCAAGACCGATGTTTTTCTTCTTCAGTATAAAGACGTGCTGATTGGTATATATTAAAATCTGAACAAAAGATTGTGAATCATCAGGTCTGACTAATACTAAGGACACCTTTTATTGTTGTATAAGTATACTTATGGCATAGTACCAGAACTAAATATTGACTTTTCTTTGTGTGTCCCCGGCCACTGACAAAGAAGTAGTTCAATGTAAGAAAATGCTACTAGAAAAGTGAAGGACAGTTTAAAATATTAATATGTTTCATTCAAGATAAATTAATACTTTGATAATGATAAAGATCTAACAATGATAATTACAGTACCTGTCAGAAATTGTAGCATTGTTTTTAATGTGACAAAATTAACAAGATACATATGTTGGATAAACATTTATTCATATTTTTATATCTCTAATTTGAATGCAAAAACAAATGAGAAATTAAACAAATAATCGATGACTTTTTGCTTTCTTTATTCTTTTCACTATAAAATGAACTATAATGCATCTGAATTCCTACATGTGTCCAAAATGTCTTAAGCATTCATCATCATTAAGGGAGATTGATATTTTTGTCATCCTGCCTTTTTATTTTTGGAAAAATTGGAGCCTAGATATTTTTTGGTATTTTTTTTTATTTTTAATTGAACTATATTAATTTTTCATTAAAGAAAACACCCTTCAGCCTTTTTTTTATGGCACTGTCCTGCTATTCATTTCCTAATTCTTGGCATCTTGCTTTTTATTTCACAAATCTTCATACCTGTTCCTCTAAACTCCCTAAATTATATTTTAATATGTAGAGATTTTTCCCAACAAACTGATAACCCTACCACATAGTTAGAAGCATAAAATCTTTATGCTCCACATAAGTATGAAAATGATGACTAAAACTCTGTGGCAGTATATAATATTTTAATTTTTATTATCTTCAATTTGGCTAGGAATCTTAAGCTTTAACTTCAGCTTTTGAAATGAATAAAAATATAGGAGTTCCAAAAATAAGACAAGTCATATACCTAAAATATACCATAGTAATTATGTACACAGCTTTTATATAATTCCCAGTATAATATAAAGTCACAATTATGAAGTATAAATAGTACAATTATCAAAGTTTTATGACCTTGAATTTTAAACCTGTGAGAAAAAGTAGTCCCTATGATCCGCCCACACATACTTCCAATACTACCCCATTCATAAAAACTATTACACACCTACACACTGAACTAATCATCCAAATTTATAGTAAGGGGTGCAGCAAGGGGTGTTGGTATTTAACATACAGGTTGAACAGACTTTTGGGATTTATACTTTGTTTCCACTTGCACAAATGTCACCTATGAATTGGAGGCTTTGAATTTTATATGGAGAACCTCATATTAAACAACTTTAATGAATTTAGCTTCAAATTTTTAATGATTTTCCTGTTACCGATACTTTTTTAAAATTCCAGACAATTTATAATATATTAATATAACTTTAAAGTTTTTCTTTGATTTGAAAATTCCACCAAACATTATTCACAGTAGTTTATAACCAATTATTTCAAAGTATGGTTTCAAACATTTTGTCTTAACCCCTTCATCAGCACTGAAAATCTCTGTTATTACTTTCCAATTCATAATACATTTTCATTAGTTTTATTTCATTTAAGAATCATAATAAATACAGAACCATAAATATTAAAGGATAAGTCACACTATCACTGTATCAAAATAGCCCAGAAAACCTTCTATTTCACCGATTTCTGTACAATTCATTATAGAATAACTAAAATGATAAAACATTCAATACTAGTATTATGTAATTTAAAAAGACCCCATTACCAAACCCTTATACCATTCCTCTTCAAATATCGATTTGGAATCTTTAAAACAGATATCTCAAGAATGTTGTTTACCAACTAAAACAGACAAAGCTTCCATTTTACACTACTGTTTACCATTGCATTTGACAATACTTAAATGCTCATCAAATGTGGTATTTCAATGTGTAGATGTATTTTCTGACAAGTACATGTAGTTGTGTCCCCAAAGACACAATGTCCTGGTTAGAGTTGCATAGTTTTTGCTTCAAATTGCATATTATGTTGTCCTTGCTATGAATAATAAGTGTTATTTTGTTATGAAGATGCAACAAAGGATTCCCTAGATATCAGATGTAAGTGCAAAGACAGACGGTGGACCAAGGACAGACAACAGATGGACAGACAGACAGACTAAAACACTATGTCTTGAAAACTCATAGGTTGCCTCTAAATATATATGCTGATTTCAAAAGGTTTAAGCTGCTGATGTATATAGAAATTAACTCACCCTACAAGTGGTTATTTTCGGTGATTTAATTTTAGCTTTATTTGCGGCCAGTAATAAGACGCAAAATTAAAACACACAAAATATTAGTTTACAGCTTGCTGGCGAAATCGCAAAAATTATATAACGCAAAAATAAAAGAACCCTTTTCATCAAGAAAACACGAAATTTTCCACTCACGAAAAAAAACACTTACATGGTATTAGTTGATCGTTCTAATTATAGTTTGGTTCATTATACAAGCATCATCCTGCTTTTAACTTTTATTGCTCTAACTGAAACTTTGATACTTTACTTGAAATATCATTAAAATTTTAATTTTACCATGTTGTCACCTAACACTGCTTCATAGGAAGAGATGATTACAAAACCCAAAGTCATTATGCAAATTTCTCATTCATCGTTAAAGCACCAGTCCCAATAATTACAGTTATAAAAATATGAATCAAACCGTTAAAGACTTTGAGGTGTAACAATGTGTTTTTGAAATTGGTCGCGTTTTGAAGACATTATCAAAACTAGCATGACATGGAATTACCATATTAAAAGAAGGCCTACCATTTCACACCTGCATTGACCGATGGTGAGATATAATAGAGTCGTCACCCGCTCGATTGCTGCGTGTGGCACAGGGGGATGTAACAATATCATTAACAACCGATCACGCCTGAGGGGTTTTTAACACAATAACTACAGTTGTAACAGTGTAAAATTTGAAGGATTTGATTCTTAATACATCTTGAGGACAATGTGTTTTACATGTCAATAATTTGTTAAGACTTTACATTTTATTTTGAATTACATGTCAAATACAAAGAAAGTCCATATTCTATCATATTTGAAAGGAGAGATCAAGAAAATCTTTTAAACCTTAAATAGTGTAAAGAGTAGCTGCTAAATAAGCATTTACAAATCTGCATTGCTTCATTGTATCATTTTTTCAGAATAATTTCTAGAATTTCATTTGACTTGTAGACTTCTTAGTATTTATAATCAATGAACCGATTTCTATTCTTTTTCTACATTTTAACATAAAGTTTGCAAATATTTCTGTAAAATGTTACTGTTTTTTAAAACACAAACAAAAACATGTAATATATTGCAGGCAGTTTCATTTAAAAATAGTTCAAATACTAGGTCCATACAAAACATGATCTTATGTACACTGCATTAGAAATACATGGCCCAAAAATAGCATCGGGATCTATTATACTCTAAAAACCAAGATGTGCTATATATAAATTCACTTATGTTACAGTAAAACAAACTTATTCATACATTATTCATACATTTGTAGAAAATTATATTACATAACACAATATTGTAAAAAGCAAAAAAAAACAAGAAAGCACAATCAAAACCAATATAAACCATCTGCTTGTGAAAATTAGACCCTATCCTACATTAACGCTACCATATTGGTGTTAAAACACGACTACCAGACTCCCAGCTCACACTCGCGTCTTAAGACTCCAAACAATTACAAACAAATAAACACATAATAATCATTGCAAATTAATCAACTGACAATAACACAAGTTTTCATTTTGATCGTTACGACTTTTTGTCAAAAGACCAGTAACTGTGTTATCATCTCTATCTATCATCGAGATCTTGTGATCCTTACCATAAATCCTAAATTTGTAGAAGGCCGTTGGTCTTGCCTGGTATAGTCGCCTGCCTGGCATTGTGTCGTGAAGACGTTACATGATCGCTCAGGTGTAGTTTCAAAGAAACACGGAGATTAAACGAAACATGGATGGAAATTAAAAGCCTATGATGAGCAAAAGCTTACAATTAAAACTCGTCTCTCGCTCCATGCCTCATCGCTTTTTAACTTTTTATATTTCTACCTTTTTTGAAGTGGGACAATGAGAAATGGAAATCAGTTTGTTTTTATACATTTGTAGAAAATCTGCCTTATAGTTTTTCTTTAGCTATCATGCAGGTGTTTTCTTTCCAAATGGAAATTAAGAAATAAAAAATTTCTTCTATTTTCTTTAATACATTATCTAAAACAGAATGAAAGCTAGTCCATTTGCTTTAGAATGTAAATTGATAGCTTTACCATGATCAATGAGTCTGCATTAAAATTCAATATATTCATTAGGAACAAAATGCCATATTAATTTCATTTTCTAATCTAGCATTCACCAGCCCAAACAAAAATTAACCATAACTTATTGATCCGGCATTTTTTACAGCAGTCTCTCGTTCTTCAATCTTTCTATTGTCCCTGTAAGGCTTTTTCCTTGACAGTCTCAAGTACCCCAGTACACTATAGAAGTCTGTTGTTCATTTTTTGGAGCTATTTAATATACTGAGCCTGTTTAAGGCTCTCGATTTTTATACCATCTGTTCATGAATAAAATACAATCAGCTTCCACCTCATATTCTCATTAATATCTCAAACTTTAAGATCAATCTGACAATAGATTTAGTGTTTTACTCTTTTTGACCTCAAATAGACTCGATATTCGATATAAAGACAGTTTATTTTTTTACCAATAGTTCTGAGCAATTCTTAGACATGTGAGCATATGGAGAGCTAGGAAAATTTACCCTTCTCATGAATTTAAAAGCATAACTTCTGTAAATTAGCATAATTAACAATTCATGTTTTCGTTTTTATAATCCATCATGTAATGGATATATAAAAAAGTGTGAATATTAATTACCAATTAATTTAATTATTGGCAATGAAAAGTTCACATCTCAATCATAATTGTAAAATAAAAATAATTCTGTCATAAAAGATTTATGAAACTTCTTAGAAACAGTGACAGATGCTACACCTTCTCAAGATTGAGAGAAAAACTAAATCAAACTGTTCATTTCTTGCAGGCAATATAAGAAAACATCCATTTGGAGCAAAATTTAAGAGTTACCTTATTGCATGGCGAACTTTTAATCATTTTGAAGTTTACCACCGATGGAGACAATTCAAAATGTTTTCCTTATAACTAGACTTACATCATCTGTTGTATCTCTGTTGTGAACCAGTGCTGAGGATTTGTCTTCGGCTGGTGTAAAGAATTTTGTGACCCACTGGCATCTTTATTAGGCTGGCTGTTCATAATGTTAAATCTGTAATAGAGCAAAAAAACAGTTTTCATATTTGTTTGGACATAGGTACATTCCAGTAAAAGCCTTTCTCACCAAATTTATAGCTTAAAAATAAAGACATTTTAATTCAACAATCTTAAGTCTAAATTCCTTGTTTTTCATGCCCCCTAACTTTGGTTAAATCTCAGACAATGGACTTAGCTTATATTTTCATTTGTTGATGCAAAATGTTACTGAAGTCATGAATTTTGATAATAAAGCAACTTGGGAAGACACTACCACCCACAGTTAACATGAAGAGACCCAATACTATGGTTTTATTATTTTAGTAGAGTATCAATTTTCATGCTCTTCATGCGTGGGGCTGATCCAAGAAATTTTTAAATTAATAATTTGCTTTTTAGTAATTTTTTCAGCTATTTGCACTATGTTTTTCTTGAATTTCTATTCTCAGAGCTCTTCTGTCTCATTTAATACAGAAACATGTTAAAAGATAATAACGTTTTCCTCACTTCAAATAATTTTGTTCAAAACATCTTGATGAAAAATTTGCATAGACATGTCTATAGCCACCATATTTTTGCATACTTACAAAACATATCAAGGATATGCATGTATTCCGAGGTGTGATTATTACGTAATATAAAAGTTGTAAACGTAAGGCCTGATGATTGATCATATCACATCATGATGTGGGCTATTCTAAGGCGAACATGACAAAACACACATTTGTATGTATTCTGTTTACCACGTTATCATATATTTTGAGCATTTTTGCACTATCATAACGTCAAACTCTTATTTAACTTTATTTACAATTCCCATCTGGTTTCCTAAAATAGAACATATTAATGTTCTTAAAATAGATATTCTGAAAATTTCACTTATTGCCTGTCAACAGAAATCATATCTATCTAATTACAGAATTTACAAATAATATCTAAAAATATTCTAAGATAGACATTTAAAGACAATATAGATCTAATTGAGAAACATTTATGAAGGTGGGCTAAGCTTTATTGTCTATAATATACAATTAGACAAAAAAATCTATGAAGACATTCTACATAGAAAATAGATTTCGTTGTTTTGCAACTTTAACATTCAGGTATACTGGTAAACCATCAGTGTTAAAATCATAAATTTAAAATGAGATTGAATAAAGCTTTGAGGAAAATTTGTAACATTATATTCAGAAATAAATGAACAGAGTCCTATCAATTGCTTTAATGAGTTTGAATCTTAAAAATCTGTCAAAGTCAAAAATGGCCAGATTTTGTTAAAAAGGAAGTTGGGGAGCAAAAGACCTGAAATTGATTCTTATGTTATCGGAGTGCCCACCCTGATCCTGTATACATAATAATAAGTGGATGTGATAAGTAGTTGCTGAGAAAACTGTTATGAAAATTTCTTCCCAACCCGCACGCCCACCCAGGCGACATCCATCATTTCATACTCTGAGAAATTCCGCCAAAAATTTATGTGCTTTTACTTTAGACTTACATGTAGTTAAAAAAATAATAGCCATTTCATAAAACATAATTGATGTTTTATCTAAATAAGTTTTGATATACAATCCTTTTGATTTTACTACTTGATGCCTTATAATGTGCATTTTGAGACTCTCAGTCTAACTGCATGCAATTCTATATTTTTTGTGTTTAGCATTTCACATTGTTTTGTATGGAGCATTAAATTTGTCATGAAATAACATGCAGAAATCATAACAATTTAGCGTCATAAAGATCAAAATACATATTTTGTTAATTAATTTCAATGCACATTGTCAATAATAAATAAATTTAACATATTTGATTAAAATTATCCATCATATTACAATTAATTTACATACTATTGACACCCTAATCCGCCTTCAAAACCACTCAGAGAGTAGTAATGTGGTTACACCGAGTTACTCTAATGTACAAATAAACATTCATTTGATGTGGTTTTTACTATACTATATGTAAATGTACTCTATGGTCCTTTAACAATAGACTAGTATTTGTCTTATTAAAATTTCCTTCATTTAAAAAGTACACTGATTAAATTCGGTGAAGTTGACTGTAATAGTAATCTTTATCTGCCAGCCCTATTATCTATGGTTTATCATTACCAACAGATCAAGGCAGCTTTTTAAGCTTTAACTGTTTGTTTTTGTTTGTTTACTTCCGATGTACTTCCTGACCTGGAATTAAATCTTGGTTTTTTGATAAATTTCACGGTGGAGTTGTCTTACAAATGTTTAATTTCTTTATATGTGTGGTATAAGGGTTAACCGCACCTTTAAACGTACAAGTCAATCTACTGTCTTATTTATGCAGTTGACATAATATATGAACGATATATCAGTATAGTTTAATCTTTAACAAAATATATGCTCTCAATGCTAACTACCATGAAATTCTTATTGATTGACAATTGATTTTAAAAAAAATATATATATGATAAAAAAATAAACAAAGAGACCTTATACAATATTCCAACGTTTTAGTTATATAAGCTTAGATGTATAGTATGACAGACAGACAGTAAGACCACAAGAATAGGAATGTCATTCTTTATGGGGTGCTGCCAAATGAAATTTTTGAAAATTTATTTATAAAAGTTTTATTTTTTTATTTTGTTGTTCACATGATTAGGGATTTTTTTTACAAATTGAACCCAAATGTAATAATGTCCAGAAGCTTTAATGATTCTAAAGTTTAGGATATAATTCATAGATGGATCCAGGGGAGAAAATTTTAACTGAATATACAGAAAATGCAGAAAACCATTGAAGCAGGACATGGCAGGACTCTTTTATGTGGTCAATCAAAAGCCCCCCCCCCCCCCCTTAAAACTCAGGATCTGCCACTTTGGTTGAATGACAGTTAATTCTATGACGGTAGAGCTTTCCAACCCTTCCCCTAAAACGTTCTTCCCTTGGAAATAGTATCAATCACAACTGTTCCTTCCTTCAATTTCAATTGCAACTCCAATCCTCTACATTACATTAAAAGCACAGGTGGAAAATAACGCATTGTAATTATCAACACCTTCGACTATAACCTTTCTTTTCATAAAGTACATTTTATCCTCTGCAGTAACCTGATCCCTAGTCTATTGTCCAACCATACATTACTAACCAGGCTTTTAATCTCTTTAACCTATCCCTTTAATCTTGGTCTTGTTATCTAAAATGTTATTCACAATCATCCATCATTTCCTTGTTTACCTGTAATTTAAATGGAGATAAAAATAAAATGACGAAAAAAAAAAATAAAAGTCAACAAAGTGACTTTTTACTTATGCAGTTCTAAGAAACAATTATCATTTCAAGATAATTTTCAACATGATAAGTTATAAATTCAATGTGATATTACTTTTTTCATCTATTAAATATTTCAAGTGTTTTGAAATAATTGAATATAAAAACCTTGATTAAACAACCAAGAGAAAGTCAAAATGACATGCTTAATAAAAAGAAAATTCCTATCTAAAAATAAATTGTCAAAGGAATTAAAACATTCTAATAATTTGACAGGTAATGTCTTATCCAAAAGTACTAATATAAAGACATGAAATTTATTGCAGGTATTTCAGATCATTGGGATAAGTCAAAGTATCCAATATATATCCTTTAGGCAAGCAATAAAGTATTCATTATAGTGGACAACAGATCTAGTCCAGATATTTAAGCCACAAGAATGCCAAACATTCAAACAATTCCATATTCCCAGAGCTTAACTAAACGGCACCTTGAGCTGAGAACAAAGACGTTCAGGTGACAATTTACCTGTAATTGCTCATTTGTCGACATTGGAATCCCAAACAGCTCTGGATTGTTAATGCATGACTAATAACAAATTATGTACAAATTTAATTTAAAATAATATTGGGCCTTTTAATAGTTTATAAATAATCAATTCCTTTTGTCACCTATTTAAAAAGCTCCAACATTTTTGTTTGAAGGTGTTAACCATAAAAATAAACATTTATTGTCAAGACTTTGTGAATCCCCTTGTTTCTCCTTTAAAACTGTTCTAATACATGTTTTCATGCCAAAAAATTTCTTCATTTTCAATTTTCAATATTTTAGGTAGAGCACCTCTGATGAGTCTTGAATAGACGAAACGCGTGTCAGGCGAAGCAAAATTTATTGTCTGGAACTTTGTTGTCATTTGTATTTCAAACACACGTGAAGGTTAGCACTGTTGGTGGAGTTTTAATTCCCCGAGGTTAGCCCGCTCCGGCACCAACACTTTTGTGTTGGAGAACACATCAAAGCTTTAAATTACCCGTTTAAATTTCAAAATTGTCTAAACCGTAAGGCTCTTCGTACCCCAGACATAAGTTGATCATCTTAGTAATAATTTGGTTCCCCAGTTTGGTATTTTTGGTTTAATGTTCTATGCTCTTCATAATCATATAGCGTTTGGCATTTTCAATATTTTAGGTAGAGGGCCTCTGATGAGTCTTGAATAGACGAAACACGCGTCAGGCGTAGCAAAATTTATTGTCTGGAACTTTGTTGTCATTTGTATTTCAAATATACGTGAAGGTTAGCACTGTTGGTGGAGTTTTAATTCCCCGAGGTTAGCCCGCTCTGGCACCAACACTTTTGTGTTGGAGAACACATCAAAGCTTTAAATTACCCGTTTAAATTTAAAAATTGTCTAAACCCTAAGGTTCTTCCTACCCCAGACATAGGTTTATCATCTTAGTAATAATTTGGTTCCCCAGTTTGGTATTTTTGGTTTAATGTTCTATGCTCTTCATAATCATATAGCGTTTGGCATTTTCAATATTTTAGGTAGAGGGCCTCTGATGAGTCTTGAATAGACGAAACACGCGTCAGGCGTAGCAAAATTTATTGTCTGGAACTTTGTTGTCATTTGTATTTCAAATACACGTGAAGGTTAGCACTGTTGGTGGAGTTGTAATTCCCCGAGGTTAGCCCGCTCCGGCACCAACACTTTTGTGTTGGAGAACACATCAAAGCTTTAAATTACCCGTTTGAATTTCAAAATTGTCTAAACCCTAAGGCTCTTCCTACCCCAGACATAGATTTATCATCTTAGTAATAATTTGGTTCCCCAGTTTGGTATTTTTGGTTTAATGTTCTATGCTCTGCATAATCATATAGCATTTGGCATTTTCAATATTTTAGGTAGAGCGCCTCTGATGAGTCTTCAATAGACGAAACGTGCATCAGGCGTAGCAAAATTTATTGTCTGGAACTTTGTTGTCATTTGTATTTCATGCTATAGTGGCCGGCTATCCTTTCCTTATCATATTTAGTTCAAACAATTTGGTAAGCTTTAAGCAGTATGACCTGGCTACCTTTATGTTTCCAAACCATGTGCTTCCCTAGCCACAAGTAGAGGATACCCTGTGGTTAATGCATTAGCTGCCAATCTGAATTATTGTCTTCCACATTTCTTGTTGAAATAACAATACAAAGTTGCATAATGTTATTGTAAAATCAATTGAGAGATGTTTTGTGGTCATTTGTTTTGGATGATAAGGAGGGGGTTAGGAATTGGAACCCCTTACCCCACTTTCCTTACCCTTTTCCATGAAAGTTTTAAACTTTCATGCAGATTTTCTGCAAAATGGGTCTAGCTCCCTCCTTTTCACCTTTTGTTCAGGATATAACACAACATTCAAAACTTTTTGGATCCCTGGAGATGGGCAATAAATGAAAAGAAAATAAGTATGTGTTATTGCACATATAGTCTATGACATAACTAAGATGTGACAATAAATTACCGGTACCAGTGCGACAGTGATTTATACATGTACAGATTCATGCTAAGGAACAGTTCAAGTTTTATAATTACTTTTCTTTTCTGCGCAGTCTTAATTCATATCAAATGACAAATACACATGAAATCTTCATTTGCATTTGACAAAGTCTATAATCACTCGCCCACCTGATTAAGGATAAAGAGCTGAAATCAGGAAAACTTATATCTTTAGTTCCTTCCAGCATCAGTCATGATTGTGTTGATACATGCCTACCACCAGCTGAGCACTAAAGAATATCATTTCATGACTTTGGCAAATGTCAAAGTACTTCAAAAGTTTAATAAAGAACTTATGAAATTCAATGCATAATTTCATTCTTTGACATTCTATGGAAATGTCTTAAGTTCTTTCAAAATATAATTATAATGAATTTTTTAGTGAATTTCTTTTTCATTTTAAAATAAAATATGCAAAGGCGAAAAGAGGCTTTATATAGATTTCTAATAAACTTTAGGTCGTAATAAAAGCAGTTGGAAGACAATGAAAGGTATGATGAAAATGTATAAAGTTTTATAATACATGTATTGACATTTTGAAAAATGTCAAAAAAGTTTCTTGGCTGACATTTTATAATGCTTTTCAGCTTGTGTGCAGGCATATACAGTGTTTGCTTGGTATAACATTCTCTAAATATTCTATATTATGGAAATTTGTTCTAAGCATGTCAGGCCTTACACAACTACCACTGTACCAACTTTACATTTCTATTGCAAATTTAACAATGTTGCTGGACCAGAGTCAATTATTTGCCTTTTTTTGCTTGTAGAGCCTGGCACATTTCCTGAGGACTACAAACAACCAAGTGTAAATTAACATTATGACATACAAACAAACTTGTAATAATAACATTAAATCTTAGTTAAAACAAACAACCTTATTCTTTGAAAAACAAATCGGTTGCAATGCTCAATTTTACTTGTCTTCAGTTGGTGCAAAGAATCAATGTTAATGCTGCATTGAACTTTCAAGCCAACTACTAAACATGTGATTATGTAGATAATTACTGAACTTTGAGGATCAATCTTAATGTCTGAGAGAAAAGACAAAACCTGAGAAATTGAAAATTGCAATGGTCCTGACTTGGTACAGGCATTTCAAAAGAAATGGTGAGTTAAACCAGGTTTTATGGTGCACCAAACCTCCCTCTTCTGTTTTGATCTTAGAATGATTTATCTATTCCACAGTCAGATACTAAATATTAAAAGTACATCTACCTTTTTTACACTTTTAGAAATCATATATAATACATTTTTTGCTTTTATTTGTAATTGCAACATCATGATTTTTGAATACACCAGAGATCAAATTTTCATCCCATTTCAAATATATACAGTGTAATTGAAAAATCAATTTACCACTGTTATTAAATACGGGATTTGTGCAGTGGCACCTTGACATTTTACATTTCCCGATAATTCTCTAAATCTTTAGTGGGTAGACTAATTACAGTTTCCAACACGCAGCTAAAAACTACTTTCTCTAAAGACTCATCAATAACAAATAAGATTCCAGAGACATTTCGCTAAATGTCAATTGTCGCTAAAAATATAATTTATAACTTATCTAACACTAAGAGTAAATTAAATACCACATGATTATAACTCTCTATGTAGGAACAGCAAGTTATTTTAAACGTTACATAAAACACAAGTCACGATTTGTTATTTTACTCCTACATGTATATATACAATTTATATATGGTAGCTACATGTATAGAATCTAGGAAATAAGAAAAAACAAGTATTTAAATACCCCAACTCGATCAAGCTTTGAAATCAAAGCTCATGCTCTTTAACATTTTGTCACATTTAAGATTGTGCGACTGCTTCATAAAAATTTGGTACGCGATTTTATAGGAAGTTACTGATGATACATGTAGATGGTTACCTCGAGATGTAAAAGACACACAGACAGCCAGACAAACACCCCTACCACCATATACCACCACTTTTCAAGCAGGGGTATAAAAACACTGTAAGAAATCTGACAGATAAGGCTGACAAATTTCATTGAAGTGTATAGATAGGTTTTGCCATGTTTTGTCTTTTCTCTTGGACATTGAAATTGATCCTCCAAATTCAGTATTTTTGTTTTCACCTTTATTTGACATATTCTACAGGTACAAGAATTACTAATACAGCTTACTTGTAAGTTGTTAAAACACCATCAGCTAAGATATGTTAACATGTCGACACTATTCTGTTTTTACAGTGTAAATTGGTCACTTCTCCTTCTCCTCTTGGGTTTCATCACATTATCTGAAAAATATGTCAGAACAATTCATTGCCAGCTTCATATCAGACAAATGGACCATATTATATATGTATACGATATTGAGATGTGGAATAAGTGTACGCGACACAACAAACATAAACAAACAGCAATTCAAAAAATCACAACGGAAAACAGCAAGCAGTCTTCAACATGACCATAGGTCACTGCTTACCGTCTTGCATTGGCATTGATAAGTTATTAATAAAGTAATTGTTCTTCTGAGTTCATAGCATTAACATGATTAATGGGGTCCAAACTTCATTCTATCAGCAGACTTACAAAATATTGACTGTTCAGAAGCACCTAATTCTATTTACAATAGATTATATATTGAGTGGAGGTTTCAGGGTTTTTGAGAGGACAACCAATGTTACATGCATGTATGTAACATCCCTGGCCTAGTTGGCCCAGATTGGACATAACAAAGATATGAATTGAATAAAATAATAATTTCAGTTCATAAACACTGAAAATAAGTTTGAGTGAGGAATTACTGAAAATCAAAAAAAGACTTTAAAAATGTGACTAAAAACTAAAATTTAAGAAAAACATTATCACTGCAGTTACTTTGAAAGCACTGTGGCACAGCCACTTTGGGCCTGTAAATGACCTGGGGAGATCACTGAAATAACATGTGTTTTGTAAATGGAATGTTTTAAGATGTGCATCATTTCTTGCATAAATTTCTTTAACATCATCAACTTGAAACTTTAAATAATAAAAGCATTGCATTGCTGTGAGGGCATACACTTATATCTAAGCAAGTCAATGCATGAAAAAATATAAATTTGCATATTATAATTTTTATTGGACTCACATGTGATCAAGGTCAACTTTTTTGCAGTCCAAATAAACACATTTCTTCAAGGGTTGCTATTAGACAACAGTAGTTGGTGTCAGATCATAAGAAAAAGGAAGGAAAGAGGAAGTAATCGTATACCGCCTGTTGTCGTTAAGATTAAAATTTTGTTACAATCACTTGATTTTACCACCAATATGTAATGGTGTTTCAATCAGTTTGAATGTTTTCATGCACAAATCATAGGATAAATTTATCCATGCAGAAAAAATTTGGTATGTTACATTATTCTTATACAAATGCATGCATGTATGTTTAAAAATGTTATATGTATAAATTGTTACATGTAGGTTTAATCTATACTCAAATATAATATAAAATAAAGCAAAAACACTGACAGACCCACATCTGGGAGGTTATATTTTTTTTCTGTGTAAACAACCTGGCTTAACTAATCGATCAAACCGATCATCGATCAGTAATCGAACAGATATCAAAAACTAATCGATTGATGAGACCAACTAATCGAACACTTATCGATCAAACTCCCTCCAGAGTTTGATCGATTAGTGTTCGATAAGTTGGTCTCATCAATCGATTATTATTCGATATCTGTTCGATTACTGATCAATGATCGGTTTGATCGATTAGTTAAGCCAGGAAACAAGCATTAAATCTTATAAAGGCATGGAAAACTTTTAGTAATGATCAAGATTTGTACAATGCCAATAATTTAGTTTTCAAGATAAAACCTTATAATTTATAACGGTACAGAAATTGAAAAATGTTATTATCTTATATAACTGCTTTACATTTCCTAAATTTTGAAATTTCTTCTATTCAGCAGAAGTACAAGTATAAAATACACATGTACCCTAACATATTTTAAAATGTTACTGAAAAAAAAACTTAAGAAGATCAAAAAGTTTAAAGGTGTACTCTCTGACTCATAATACCTAATTAATTGTTAAATCACAATCCAAATTAATTAATACATGTAATGAATCAGCCTGCAGCCTTAAAGTTAAGTCTGTAAGTCAGTTTCTCAGGCTCATAGACCTTTGTAGCATTTCAAGTGGAGGATTAAAATTATAAACCCTATTAAATATAATACACAAAATCTGCTTGTGGTCACTTATCCCGACAATCGTTGGTCTACCATAATTAAATACTACCAAGGATACATGCTCAAGTGTGGTTAAAAATGCTAATAGTGGCTTAGGACATGTACAATATTATTTGAATTTAAATTTAGATTTAACCTATCAAAAGATTAAAAAATATCCAGCAACTAACAATGCTTTTGCAACTCCAGATTACATGTGTATTTATGAAGTTCTCCCATATGTACATGTAAAATGTACATGTATGAAGTTGTTAGAATTTTTACGATGAAAACAGATAGACAAAGAAATTTTAATTAAAGTTGATACAATATACATGTATACAAATACCATAAGCTCTGTGGGGCTTTTTATCGACATTTATAATATTAAGGGCATGACATGAAAGACAAGCATAAAATGAACTAAGCAATGATATAGGAACATGATACAACACACACACTAAAACGCAAAAAAATATAAAAGCATTAATGTTAATAGCACACAAAAGATATGCACAATATACAAAAAATGCAATTACATATACAGAGACAAGACATACAATGAACTAAAGCAACTAAATGTCTTTGAGCATACAATGTACATCTAAAAATGTCTTCTGTATCTGTAATGGTACGTGAAGAATCCTATTAAGGCTTTTATACACGGTGGACAAAGTGCCTCATTGACAAAATGAACCCCTAATAAAATGTCATGATTATCTGGACAACTGATTTGCTAGTAATTGTCTACTTGCTTCATTTTAATGTACATACATTTTCAAATTCAAGTTCAATTCTGTTTTAACATTTGGTGCAGTGTTTCGCACAATTCTGATTAGTTTTTATTTGATTATTTCATAAGTGCAACAACAGCATTTCTAGCTTCATGCAAAGTAATTAATGTTCCCTCTGAATAACAGGTATTTGGACATGAATTATTTAAATGGGAAAACTGACTTGAACATAGATGTCAAGTGCTAATTTGGCATTAACTGCTTTCAGCCTACATCAAATCACCACAAAAATGCTGGCCAAACTAAGAATGGACACTGGCTATGAGTAATTCACCTTGACCTATTTAATCTCACACCCATCATCATAAGTTATCAATACTGAAGCAGTCAAACAGTGAGTCCTATTTGTAAACCAACACCCACGCAAAAAGTGAAAGTAGATAATTGCACCGCACGTGGTACCATGGTCGTATCAAGCGAAATGTCATCAAATTTATACCTCCCAAAACATACCCCTTGAACAATATTTGTGTTTAAGCATATTTAATTGTATAAATGTCATATTTAATAGCATTAGACAATAAAAATCTAAATTATCAAACCTCTTCGCAATGTTTTCTTTTTTCGTTTTCTACTTCCGCTCATGCGCACTTTCAAATAATTTGTCCCAAAAAAGGGGGGGCTTGTTTCAAGTTTAAAACGTGACGGTATTTCTGTTTTCAACCAAAATAAAGGTTTGCATTGATGATAAGTTAAACCCTTTTTTCTCGCAAAAATATCACACAAAATAAAACAAAATCAATTAGGTCTAATCATAGCAAGATCTCATGATAAAATATGAGCGGATGAGTTAGCCTTATAGAAATAGAAAGAAATAGAAATAGAAATACCTTTATTCTTAAGGGCCCTATTATAGAGCATACAATTACATATAAGTGATTATGACAATTTGTGATAGTAAATAAAATTATACAAAATAATAAAAACTGGTTTTTTTTTAGCTAATCATAAGCTGCTCATTTTTGAAGTGTACTATTTGTGCCTATGGTACCTTTTCTTATAATACGGTACTGATTAAAACACACACTTGTTAAAACACAGCGGCTTGAATTTTGGTTGTTCACATTGTACACCAACATGAAAGATCGTCCGACTTTTTAAAGTGTATACCCGGGAGCGTTTCAAATGAATGATTGACTATAAAAGACCCTGCCAGGGATCCAGACTGTAAATAATGGTTATAAATAAATCTATGTTTTTTCAAACTGCACAAATTGTAGTTTGTAGGAAAATCCAGAAAATGGTTTGACAAAAACCACACTAGAGCCAAATGAATGCGTTGTTTTCTAACCACTTTCAGTTTGCAGAATCCTTTGAAACCATCTCTTTATTATTGCCAAATTGAACAATCGAAATTTCTAATGTTTTTACATACCTTTAAACTTTACATTTTGAATAAAAAAAATAAAAAATAGAATAGAACTTGAAAATAATTTGATATTTTATTTATTCTTTTTTTTATCTTATTTTTGCTGAAGATTTACGGGGTATTTAAACTCCCTCGTACTCTGTGAAAAGTTTGTAAATATGACAATGATCAATGAGTTGTGTATTCCCTTAGTCATTGGATATTAAGATATTTCAGGTGTTAAAAACATGATTGACAGGTAAAAATTGTACGTCCGCTACTAATATAGTCCATAGCCGGTGGATGATATGGTTTTGATAAAACAGCATGTCAGTTACAATAACTTTATCTTTTGAAAATATAAATAGAATCCAATAAATCAGCACCCCACTGTCAATTCCTACATCAATATTTACTGCTAATAGTAACAAACAAGTTCGCTGGCGTAGGAATCTTTAATGCTAATGATTCACAATAGGAGTGGCTTATTGACTAAAACCGCTAAGAAACCATATTTTCATTCATAAACCACAAGTGTGGCATTAGAGTAATAGGACAGTTAAGGCACAACATATTTTACAAATTTGTGTTATTTTTTACATCAATATACTAACCACATGCATTTACCCGCAGATCTAAACGGATTAACTCCGTTCCCAGACTCTCCCCACAAAATGACAGAGGTGCTACCGGGAGAGCGGAGTTTAGGATCAGTGTCCAGTGACCACAATGAGCCTCTTGTACGGACTGGAAGCCCGAACTTCGTGTGTACAGCATTGCCACCTCACTGGAGATCTAACAAAACACTCCCAGGGGGATTTAAAGTGGTGTCCCTCGGAGATATTCCCGATGGAACCAAAGTTACAATATCAGCTGGAAATGATGAGAATTATTGTTCGGAATTAAGAAATTCTACAGCATTCATGAAAAACAAAGTGGCCAAATTTAATGATGTGAGATTCGTTGGACGAAGTGGGAGAGGTAATTAAACTTTTTTCTTTACTTATCAAGTTTTTACTTTCAAAGATAATCTATTTGAAAATACAACTTGTCACTTTCTTTTCTTCTTAGTATATCTCATTTTTAATCCTTATTTATAATTTCCATGCATAAACTATTCATATTCGAAGCACTCCTTAAAATATATACAAAGACCCTTTTTTCTTTTATTGATATATTGTACCAATATGATTAATATAAGAAAAGAGAATTATATTGTAAAAGTTGTTACATCAATTATTACATAATTTATGAACTTGTAACGTCTTTCCTACATCGTTTTGTAATTTAGTCTTTGTATCATTATACGACTTGTGTACCTACGTTCCTTGTACAAGAACATTTTCGTTGGGTTTTTCCAACCTTTCTTATTTCCTGAAGTACTAACTTGTGTACTCTCTGAACTTATGGGACTTACAATACTATAGATATATATAGTAAGCTTAGAGAAGAAGCTTGAACAGAGGGATTCTGAGGAAAAAGGGATACAGTCTTTATTAATTATTATTTCCCCCTTTTCCTTTTTTATTACAATGATTTATTGCTCATAACTTGTAACAGGCACGAGTTGATTCATGATATTATTATTCAACCTAAGTACAGGTAATTATTTGTCTACCTTACGATATACGTCAAATGGGCGGAGCTACCGTGAGAAAATTGCAACTTCGTAGTAAGTTGTAGTAAACATTGCCTTATATGGCAAAACGGTAGTAAAATCCATGCATTTTTTTATGCCGGGTCAATATGTAAAATTTGTTTTGACGAAACTGGAATAAAGAGAAAAATAAATATACATGTTACTATTCTATAAGATTTCTTAATTATTTATTTGTAAAAATATGAAGTGAAGTTCGATTTCCAACCAATTTCTGAGAGTAACCTTTTCAGCTGTTTAATAAATAAAAAGGCTTCTTGATTTTCATCCTTAAACAGAATCGTCCCATAGTTAAAGTAAAATACATCCCAGCAAATTATACGCCGTACTCTCAGATCATAAAGAGAAGGGGTTAACGATGCCATAAAAGTGACCCCTGGCCCCGACACGAGCCAGAGAACGATTACAATGGCTTTTCTTTGAACAATATCGCTCAAATTTATGATATTTTTTTCAGCCTTTGAGATCATTAAATTTCCGTCATAATCATATTGGTTTATAAATGCGACACTCTTTTATAGAATTATTTCATATTGGCTATTTTACACCAGATTAATTCTTTAGAAAACAACGCCTTTTCGTCCATTTTATTGTTATAGTTGCTTGTTTAAGACCAATAAAACAACATCATGAAACCGTAAATCAGATTTCTATAATACGGAAAATAATTGTGTTCTTTTGAATGTGGAAATCTGATAAGATTTGGAATCCTCTACTTTATGTTTAATCATCTGTTATAAGGATATTTTTGTAGAAACACGAAACAAACAAAAGACACCTACATTTGGTCACTTCCATGGTTAGGGCGATTTATAAATTATTTTGTAAGATGCTTCCAATTTTAAAATTCAATTGTTCTAAGATGATAGTGCAACTAAATTCTGTACTAATTGAAGACTTTTTTTCTGAATTGCCGCTTGTTATGTGAGCTGTGTCGCGTACACTTATTCCACATCTTATATTTTACTGGATTTGACACGCTGAATGGACTATTGGCAACGCGACGGGTGTGCTATAGCAAGCAGGAACTGCTTACTCTTCCGGAGCACCTGAGTTCACTCTTGTTTCGACTGGAGTTCGCGTTGTTGATTGATATTCAGTTGTTTTGTGTTTCCATGTTTTACGTGTTGTCTGTTTTTGTCCCGTTCTTGTTTGTGTTTACTGGTTTAGTCTCTGCCCTTTCGGACTTTTGACATTCGGATACCCCATTGGTACCTCTGCCTCTTTCTACATTTTGTAGTAAAATTTAAAACATTGTCAAGACTTTTGTGGTAAAATTTAATACATTGTCAAGACTTTTGTAGTAAAATTAAATACAGTGTCAATACAAGACTTCTGTGTACAATGTCATGTCAAACTTTTTACATTGTCAATACCTTTGTTCTTAAAAAGTTCATTGTCAATATCTACAACGTATACACTTTTGTAATAAAGCTGAAACTTAGAGCATCATATGGAATCAACGTTAAGACCTTTAAGGCAGTTCTTTGTAGATTTTTTGTTACTATTTTTTTTAAGTTTTATGTGTGTTATGTCACTTCATTTGCATTATGACTATTCTTATTTCTCTTTTTCAGGTAAAAGTTTTACCATTACAATAGCTGTTTATACCAACCCTCCACAAATTGCCCTTTACCAAAAGGCTATCAAAGTCACAGTGGACGGACCCAGAGATCCCAGAAGCAAAACCAGTAAGTTTACAAAATGATGACAGATAAATACCGAATCAGACGGAGTAAAATACATGAACTATACCGAATATATTTATTACCCATACTCAATTCTCCTTATATCCCCAACGGTTTAAGAAACCTAGCTGATTATAGATGAAAGACAAAACTAACTATGAAGACTTGTCTACAGGAAAGACCAACAAAAAGTTTCTTTTTGATTTAGAAAACCACAACAAAAACAAATATTAGACATGTACTTTCCGAAGAACTATATATAGTATTTGGATATGCCCATAACAATTGTATACTCTCTAGTTTAAGACTCTCAACATCTATAAATATGCATTTACATACAGTATTGACAGTAGTTTAAAAAAAATAATATCTAAAATGGAAATGTAAAATTACAGGAGAAAAATAGCATATCACAAAGGATAACAGTGTGCATATATACCATTTCTTTTTTATTAAAACACATTTATGGAATTAAGGAACTGAACAAGGTGAATCCTCATAAATTCAAAAATTCCTTGAAAAGTTTGTTGCATCAGTATTATACCAAAATATGGATGCAACAGATGAAAGAAAGTACTGATGGCAAACTAAGTAGCTATACCACTTTTAAGTGCAATTTTGGACTTGAGCCTTATCTAAGTATTTTAAAATCCTATGAGCAAAGGAAAAACTTCACGAGGCTGAGAATATCGGCGCATAAACTAAGAATTGAACAGGGTCGATATGATGGTACTCCCCGATCAAGCAGAACATGCCTCAGGTGCAGCTCGGGCGAGGTAGATGATGAAAAACATTTCCTGTTTTCATGCAAATCACTAGATAATGCAAGAAATAGAATTTTGACTGCAGTCCTTTCCATTTGTCCCAATTTTAATCAATTACATCCCAATGAAAAAATAATTTGGCTACTAAATTCTGAGGATGTTAAAATATTAACTCATATATGTGAACTTATTAAGGAAAGTGAGATATAGTCTTTTATACATTAGTTAGTAATGAAAGACATGTCCTAAATTTTGATAGAAAGGTACTCCATTCTTTTTCTTTCTACATAATAACTGAATTATAGTGATATGGCAAAGACAGGTGGACCATAGAGCACCGTCCCTTGGTGCTCTCTGTGGTTGCATTACTCTAAAAACTAGTTCATCCACACTGGGCACAAGGATGGCTCACCTGGACTTGTAGCCATGCACATAATACATATTTTCTAGGCAAAGACCGGGGAATGCCATAAAGCACCGTCCCTTGGTACCCTCTGCTGACAGATTACATTATCAATATCTAGTCTGTCCGCTTTTGGTACAAGGATGGCATTGCCCGTGTCTTGCAGCCTATTCCACAATGGAGCAATTTAACAAAAGTACCACTAGTACCGATTATCATATAGTGACAAATCATTTATAGAAAGACATTCCTCTCGCCCCGGCTGTACCTGGGTCTATATATATTAACACATTAAATATCATATATACACTGTAATATTTATTATTTATTGTTATACACATTTTATATGCACTGTAATATGCCCCCATGTGGGCCCATTCTTATGGACAATAAAATATTCTTCTTCTATACCAGATGGCTACTTTAAACCAGTACTCGAGATTCCATCTGTATAGGACGCTTTTTACAAAACTAAATGGCCTTTCCATTCTAAGTGTTTTGCAATAATTACACAATCTGCTTGATCTTTGAGATTCCATATTTTAAAATGATGATTTTTATAAAGAATGTCTAAAACAGAGATTTTTAAAATGAAATCTCTGTTGACATTGTCACCCAAAGTAAATAAATCATTTATCTCTGGACGACGAAAACGATGTAACGAATTAGAAAGCGGAAATGATAGCCCATATGCGTGCAAAAATCGGTCTTGGTTTAAGATGGAAAATTGGCTTTTTTTTCTTGTCATATGATTTATCTTAAATTTAGCAAATTGAGTATCGTTTCTTTAAAGGGTGATAAATTTCTTCCATCCAGTTAGTCATTGTGGCTCTTTGTGGTATTTACACTGAAAATGAAATTATCATAACAAAGGGTAAGAGGCGCTTGCTCTTTGTTACGTAACCATGTGTTTCTAAAGTAAAGATTCTAATCTTAGATTGCAGTGTTACAATTGCAGAATGCAAACATCTGCCAGTTTAATTCAGTCTTGAATAATTTGAAGTTTGTCTATTGTGGTTTCAAGAACTACGATTGCAGATTGTTGCTAATCTTTTTGTTGTGCCCAGATAGATGCAATTTTCTCTGAGGCGTTATTATTTTTTCTTGGGAAACCGAGGGTATGTCGACGAGCTCATTAAGCAGATTTTGGTCATCCGCAAGTGTCGAGTTTCGTGTCATTTTAATTGACCTAAGATCCATTAAACAAGGGATATTTTGTGGGATATTCCCTAAATAGTGGATTTTTACCAGAACAAAGCTATGTTTAATATCAGAAAATGCCAAGATGCTTATTATGTTGCAATAAAATAGAGATATTGAATTAATTAATGCTCTCAAATGCCAAACACACACAAAAGTTTTTTTTTATGTCATCTTAGTTAACTTTCTTTCATAAAATGATTTTTGAAACATGTAAACTGAAACTAGCTGGTTTTTTTTGTAGAACTACGAACAGATGATCGCAGAATTCACCGACCTAGTCCCATCGACTTCCCAGACAGAAATCCATATTCCGAGAGACAGTTTTCTTCACACATCCCTGACTGGAACTCCATCAGACGACCACTTTCACAGCAGACTGACAACACGAGGCGCGTGCTTGAGCCGTCTGCAGATACAAACGGATACCATTCAAATGGTAAATATAAATGTACGCTATATTTAGAAAAAAACATACTTATTAGAAACAGTTAACTTAAGTCTGAAAGAAATGAAACATGAAACATCATACCGACATAGAGGTTTCCTTTTTGATAAAATCGTTGTAAAACCAATAAGCTGTGGAATTAACCATTAAACCAAACGGGAAAATTGTGTAAACCACAACCCACGGAGTGGAAACCATTAAACATCAACAAAATTTTATACAGATGCAGAGACCGATAGCCACATTTAGGTTAGACAAACATGAACAATATAACAGAAAGAACAAGTTAAGCATGAATGAAGACAACAGAGGTTAAAGAAGTTGAATATACGATATAAACAAAAGGATATATCTAACGAATCAAATAAAGTGGATGTAAATACAAAACTATACACAACCACTTTGAAAAATGTTGCAATATGTTGCATAACATTTATCAAACTATTCTTTTTATTTGCAGATCCATCTAAAAGATCTCCATGGAGTGGCTATGATTCCGTCTACAATCCCAATCTAACTACAAATTCATCTGTTGTACCCTTTACTCAAAACCAACCAATCAACTCATCAAACCTTACTGGTAAGTTTGATTTGGGGTCAAAAATAAGAAAGTTACGATGGTTTGGATGAAAGTTTTTTCAATCATCAAACATTACACATTTACTTTGCTGCTAATTCTCGAGCTGGGAGTGTGCTCTATATTATTATTCATCACAGTTATTATATTTTGATATTTTTTACCCAAACTACAAGTGTACTAGTGTGTATTTTTCTTTTATTTGTTGAAAATAAGCTATATGCAATAAACGTTGTTTAACATTTTACATTCAAAACCAAATGGTTGCTTTATAATTATTTTTTGGAATATTTGTTCACAAGGTTTACTCTCATTTCAGGCCATGATATAACACCTCCACCACCACCCTCCCAGTCTTTGGAACCAATGAACATTGACAAGACATTTTCTGTTCCCCAAACAAAAGAATCGACATCACACCTAGACTTGGCACCGGTGACAAACAGGCATTTACCACTTACAATACCAGACCCACAAAGAATGGATTCCGTTCGGCCATTCGATTCTCGGGTGTCAATGGATTTGCCGTTAATGTTAGGACCGACTTACACCGCCGATGTTCGGATAGAACATAGAATGACGGAGCGATACTCTACCGATATGTTTTCAAGTCCTCCTTTTTCGGCATCATCAAACCTTGACATTTTGCGAGAGAGCAGACATCTTTCCTCTTTGCGGGAGGGTAGAGGAGACAATGCCTTATCATCTATGATTTCTCACGAACTTCTTAGTGGTTTCCCACCATCTACGACAATGTCATCGTCTTTACTATCAGGCTCTCCCTCTGCCGTTGTTCCGCCAAGCTTTCTCTACCCACATCTTTCACTCTCATCACCACCCCAGTACCAAACTAGTCTTTACATACCATCGGGGGAAGTCCGTACGTACGAAGTTTTGGGAGGGAGACCATCAGACATCCCGATGCGTATCGAAAGACCACTTCCTCCCGCTTCACCTAGTCGACTGATTCCCGACACCGTCAACGAACAAAATTTTACATCTCATCACGACAGATCTCGGTTGGATTCTCAGACTAGAAGAATAACAAATATGGAAACTACGCCAAACGTAACGAGAACGCCACCTACAGTTGCAGATCCAGCCGTTTGGCGGCCTTATTGACTATCGACGGAAGTTCAACAAAGAGCCCTTTTCACATAGCAATTTCAAATATTGCAGATGGTTTTGTCATCGTTTCTTGATAAATGAATGGTAGAAACGGAGTTGAGATTGACATGAGCAATTTTTTCAAGGTTCCGGGCGATCCGGACAGGCATTAGAAGGACTACATGGATAGGCATTGGATGACGGCATTATAATGGTGCTTTACGAGAAGTGATTAACGATGGTTGTCTCAGAACTGATCTCAGAGAAAGAAATGACAGTGATTTTTTTCGGTGCATACGGGGTGAAGACCAAACTAGTCACAAGGTTTTGATTTGAAAAGATTTTTGCGGATTTTATGTTGTTTCCTTTTTATATTTTACTGGCTTCGATTTCTATATATTATGGCGTATGTAGTGCTAATTCAGTATTTCCCATCACAAAATAAGTGTTGTACTTTCATATTATAGTCAACACTTATGTCCTGTGCTAATGATCTCAGTATTTTTTCCATTCCACGCTTAAACGGACTCAAATTAAGACCAGAAACATAATATTCGATAAGTACAACGTGGAAAAAAGTTTTCACACCTTTAAATACCAAAGTAACAAACATCCTGTATAGAAAGGATAAAGTCACAAATTTTCTGAAACTTAGTGCTTCATGACAAAGTCGACGCCCTACGAACATACTTCTTTAGACACCATATCAGTGCTATATCTTTATTTTTTGTTATTTGATGAAGAATTTACGCATTTATTATATTGTCTTGAATTTCCATTTGTGTTTTAAAATATTTTCATATCAATCTTATATCATTGTTCTTATTTACATTACAAAATGTATCATTTTCGTGGATGTTTTTGCATTTATTAAGGAGATGAATTATGGTTTATGTTGATAAATGACAAGCTTTCTCATATTGGCATGGTTCTTTTTATAGCCAGAATGCATACCACGAAAATGTACATTTCATTTGTCTTTGAATCTATTCCTTAGTCTTTTATCGTTTTAAATTATTATTATTATTATTATTGCTTTTGTATTTTAAATATCGCACTATTGTGTGGTGACATGTCTTTTGTAATAAAATTTTAATATTTATATTTAAAATAACTGATTTTTTTTTTCATTATTTGATAAAATAAAACTACATTGTTTCAACGACGAAATTAATTAACGAAAGCTACAATGTAATCTATAGCTCTTTGCAGTAAAACTATCACCAATAGAGTAAAACAAATATTGCTAGCTCAATTTTAACTGACAAAATAGAACAAAAGGAGTCAGTAGAAACTGATAATTATTGTCAAATAAAGGCTTTTCTAAGATCGAGATTCTCTTACAGCCAAACCTATCGACCTACACAAAATTTTTTAAACACCCTCCCCAAGTAAAACGCACAAACACCTAGGGGCATGACATTATTTGATTATAGATACATGTAAGTAAAATTATGGGTTTTTTTTTTAATTTTGTTTTTAATGCATGCTTATTATAAATTGTCGACTACTCAAGACAAATCCAGAACATCGACGTTGCTTTTCAAGGGTTCACTTAGCACCTAGAGCTCTCCATCTAAAAATGAAAGGATATGGAGCATATATGCATGACACAAACTCACATCATAAATATTGAAGTAAAACAAAGCCTAGAAACACCACTTGTAATGCTGATCTTCATCCTAAAGTCACAGGGAGGCCTCCGGGCTGGTGCGCTCGCACCTCACTGCAAGTTTAGGACGGCCTTTATCACCGGTTTAAGCAGAATTCTTTGCTATATTTCGATAACGCATAAATTGGCCCTCCGGTTATTAAAGTACTTATAAAAACGATATTTTATAAAATAGTTTATCACTGTCGATAGATGTAAAATAGATGTCAAAGCTATCTTCATATGCAAAAAAAATCTTAACAACTAAATGCTTCTTTAAAAAAAAACATGGTATTGCTTTATAACAAACATTTATTCGAATCGTCTCATGTCACCATTTTTTATTTATAAGAACTTCATCTATCGAATCAATATTTTGACATATTCAAGAATTTCACCGTATAATTTTGTCAATATGTTGTATACCTAGGTATATCATTCCAACAATTTCCTCAAGGTTATAAACCACATACATTACATATTTGCACGCATTATAAACAACCATGTTTTCATGAATATGTAATTGTTTAATCCGGATACATCTGTCTTAACTTCCATCTCTTAGGACGTATTCTGACGTCAAAGGAACGAATGGTCTTCCGTCCAATTGAGATGAGCTCATTTTTCCATCTCCTTTATACGTTAAAACCCCAGTGATGAATACAAGTGTACTGTAAACTCAATGTAAAGGGATTGAAATCTCCATGAATGTATATTTTTCCGAAAAAAAGTAATGACTGCGACAGGAAAAACTGATTCAGAAAAATAACAAGTCTTTCGGAGTGCCAAGTCCGGCATAAAACATTTAAGTTGCTCACACAGTGACCTACACATTTAAGTTCAATATTTCTTTGACGAAAATAAAATTTAGAACCGTTGTCTAAAGAAGTCACTTCAGATCAGCAAGCAATGCATAACATTCGGAAAAGCATGCTACAATGTAACCAAATACCAACTGAAATATCAATTTAAATCTAGAAATAAAATGCTTTAAAGAGTTTTACAATATAGAAATAAAGAGTTGTACAATATAGAAATTCAAGAGCATTTTACGTCATTCTATCTAATAGAATTATTAATATTATTGGATTGAGCTACCATTGGGAAGAGAAGGAAATGGTCACACAATATCTACATACAAACAAAATTTTGTCGGTCGACGAAAATTCTAATGTCTACATTTCGTTCTCATGTAGTCATATCATGTTTGACGTCATTCTAGTCCTTGCATTCATTGCTGTCTAGAGATTCCAATGGCCACAGGTGTCATATGAAAGAAATACAAAAAACTCTAATTTAGGTAGGACTCAGATGGGACTCCTTACCAAACGTTTTCATTCTTGCCATTTGTAATCAAGTCATGTCATTACGAGTAATCCGCAAAAAACCCCAAAACAATGATATCTGTAAAAAGTTGTGAATCTTTGCGCCATAAGTAAGGATCTTATTCAATTCCCATACTCTTTGCTTAACATTAAATTAGCGTCTTTTTTCCTTTGAAATACACGATAAAGAAATATGGAATAAGTATACGCGACACAACCAACATAAAGATCCATAAAGAAACGGCAATTTGAAAAATTACAACGGAAAACAGCCAACAGTCTTCAAACAGTCTTCAATGTGACCAGAGGTCGCTGCTGGCCGCCTTGCATTAGCCCAAGACAAAAAATATAAAACCAGTCCAAAAATTATCAACGAAAGACTGTAATCTGTATCAGAAGTAAACGAACAAAGCAAATACAATTGTTGGAAAAATGTTTAGAAATATCGCAAAACAAAGGTGCCTTGCATTAAATTGGTGGTGAATAAAACAATAAATTTGAAAACCAGTGTCATTTTCACAATCAGTACTATAAATATCACAACAGCTTCTGTCCACTCCTAAGTACAGCGTGGAATTTAGTGGGCAGCTAAATGGACAAGATTATCATCATCACAAAAGTAACGTTAACGCAACTGATGAATGGAATGGACAACTAATTGATACAATGATTTACATATGTTAACCTTAGTATTTCATTCAGATTCTCACCACAATGCTATATAATATACGTTTTGGAAACATCATTTACATTGAGAAGATAGATATTCAGTTGGAAAACCCCGAAAATAAATTGTGGGCTACCGCAAACAATATATACTTGTAGGCGATTGTTTATATATTGCCAAATCCATCAAGCTTTATATAAACAGAAAAGGAGTTAAAGCATGACTTTTCTTAACGTTTTACTTATGTCCATGGGCTATAAGTACTTCCTTCAAATCGTTGGTAACAGTTTGTCTGTGAAAAGGAAAAACAAAGCATGACTTTTATATGGATGATAGATGTCGTGGTCAGCCTGTACCGGGACAAGCGAATGACAAATCCATGTTTTAGCATTGTTCTTTATAGTCACATGACTCCAGCAGCAGGAGACTTCCTGGCGGGAAAATGGTAGATGACTTAGACATTTCCACCAACTGTCAAATGTCAATTGTTTTACACGTGTTTTTGTTGTTAGTTTAACTAACATGTCATTCATTTATAATTGCATACTTCGTAAGATTTTTGTTGATTTTAAAAAAAAAGTTCGAGGTTTGTCAAGTTATCCAAGTCAGTGCTGGGACAGTGCTATTAAAGTGAATATGCATTTTCTATAGTTTTATCTTCCAAAAAACTTTTATGTTTAAACCAGTAATGATTCGATTCCTTCTTCTTCTCTTTTTTTTTTTTACAAAAATCGTGATGTTCTAAATTGTGGTCCCTTTAGCATTCATCGAATACTGGCAAAATAACACTACTATCTGGTAAAGGTTTGTGAGTGAGTTGGTGTTTTACGCCCGTGCAACGCTATATAGGTTATTTACAGACGATGAACATGAACAGGATGATAAAATGAACATGAAATGATGATGATAAATGAAATATGGGGGTGGGGTGGGAAACAGAGGAACATAGGAAAAGGGGAGATGCTTGTAGGGGCAGAAAATTTAGCCTATATTGTGCATTACTTGGCGGTCCACAAAGGGGTCTTTTACGTGCATGAAGCGTGGCACTCTCCACATATGTTGACCCACTATGGTCAGCGGTCAGGGTTTCCGTATTATAGACCTGACAACCCCGCGGACGAGGGCCACCCTATGCCGCCACCTAAGGTACACACTTGGTCGCTCTGTGGGCTGAGCACTGACCCGACGTCAGAACCTCAAGACCCTTAGTCGCCTCTTACGTCAAGCTATATAAAGGCTCTGCTGCCAAAGGTTTGTGAAGATCAAAATCAACCAGAAATACATTGTCCTTAAATAACAAAAGTTGGTCAAAGACCAATTTTGTTTAGAAAGCTGTTGAGAGCAATTACCCTGAAGTAAGCCCCGACAATATGGGGATGCATATCAAATATCAAGGGCCTGGGATAGAAAGCCGTTGAACAACCAAATAAAGTTATAAAAATTTAAGGGAAGTCTGGAAATGTATTGTGCGACCCGCACGGAAGCGTCTACAACAGATAATAACAAAATGATTAGGAAACATGCCCATAACGATACAATTTCCATAAAATTACACCTGTTGTAAAATCTGCGAAGGAAAACACGTTGACAAGTTGTTTTTAAACGGCCCAAAATGACTTAAAAACGAGTTCAAACAACCTTTTGACCAAATTTTACGGAAGATAGACATGATAGAGTGCAAAATAAGCATATCCTTGAAGCCTCCGAAGTCGGTCAATAACCATCTCAAGACTATACACGTTCGGTGATATTTTTCATCACGATATACTCTTTAACGTTTCTTTTACTATCTTAAGGTGAATTGGTACTAAATTATCACTTATGTAACCACAAAACCACAATTTTACAAATCCTGATTATTTTAGGGTTGTTGGGTTAATTTTATAGTACATACCATCTTTATCATAACAAATATGGCGTCGCCTAAAAGAAATCAAAGTCAAGAAAAGAAATCGCTAGTTTTTACCCTGTTTGAAATAAGAAAAAGTGTACCAGGCATGATGCATACTATTTTTAACAACGAGTTGAAACTTGCACTGGTTTGTACAAATCCCATATAGGATATTTATCATGTTGTCGTCTCCTTGTGTTTTATGTCTACATTTATAACTTTGATGTAACTAATTTGCATATTCATTTGAATTTTATATCTTTGTACTGAGGCTTTCAAGGTGCATTTTAAGTAAAGACAAGTTTATAACGTATATTGTTGTCGATACATGTATGTATTGTCTTCTACTTAACTGATGTACGACTTACAAATCTGATCTTTGCCTTTACTAATTACACCGTATGCACATGATCTTTTATTGAACAAATTATTTTAAAATCAATGATGAAGAGTTGATATCTCTTGTTTTTACAAATGTTGCAGTAATTCATATGCATACATCTTTGCGAACCAAAAGAGTAAACAGTTGTTCCTTATGCTAGCAAAGATGATGCGTATAGTGTTTGCTTACTTGAGCTTACCTGACAGTTTTAAGCTTTTCAGTACTTTTCGACCAGAGGTTCTTTAGATTTGTATTTTGGGATCAGAATTTTATGAATATCAGAAACACTTTTCAACTATTTAAGGCCTTCAGAACAACGATTAGGTTAGGTTTAGAAGATCTTTAAATTTGTTCGACATCACATAGATTTAAAATCATTAATTACAAAAATATAACTCAAAATACACTACTAATACAAATAAGCATTATGCGTCAAATTGACAACACAGTCAAACGTTTAATGCAATTTGAGACCAACAATTAAGGGTTTTTAGAAACACCAAATGTAAAATAGAAAAGGCTAAAACAAACCATTATTGCAGAAAGCAAAATTACCATTACCAAGATCAGGCTATTAAAGAATATTTAAAACCATCCTCCTTTGTAACTCAAAACACCCCATACACAAACTGTAGGTTTTTGTCTCGCCTGCGACGAAAAGTCGCGGAAGGCGAGACATAGGTATTACTTTTCGGCGGCGGCGGCGGCGTCGTAAACTTTTTTGTAAGACTTTTGTGGACAATAAATTGCTTGAAAAGTATAATAGCTAGGCATCTGATACTGGTTATATACAGACACAATATGTGTTTATATCAAGAAATGAAAGCTTAGGTGGTTGATTTTAGTGATGGTGCCGGCAGGCGAGACATACTCTTAGTGGCCACACTTGTTGTAAACAATACCAACTGATCAATTCAATTGCTGCAGATCAGACAGTCCTACAAAAAAACTAAAAAGTAGCCGATAAAAGCTCAATCGAAAAAAGAAATAAATGACAAAAGATAGGGCACACGTCAACAAAGCCGGCAATCTCCATAAAAGTATCAAAAAAACTAAAAAAAAATGAGCCAGAAACATGCAGCTAAAAAAGGAAATGTACAATCAAAAGATTAAAGCAGATTGATACTAGTAGCTAGCCACAACAAAAGGGGGAATGTTGTAGGCGGTCTACTCTAGATGCAACCCAATGGTACCAAAGTCTTAAGCAAACAAGGGTACACTGTATAAATAACATATACGTGTAGCTGAGAGGGTGATAGAGTAGATTTATACCCTGAGAAAAGCTGAGGCTCAGCCGAGGTTGACAATGTCTATTCGAAGGGTAGCAATCTACTCTATCACCCTCTCAACTATATGTAATTCAATTTATTATAGTGAATAAATTTTAAAAGTACATTTACGCACGGATTTTCAAATCTTTTTATTTGTTTTCCTTAAACTTAAATTAAATGTTTCCCTATGAAATAAATTTGGAAACCCCTTTTTATATTTTTGTGCGTTTGTCGGTTAGTAGATGTATTAATAAGGGTTAGTAAGCATATAAGCACTTTGCACGAAATATTGTTGAATCTAGATACTATCAATATACAACTGATAAAGAACGTCAAATTGGGGATGTGCACGATCGAGCTCGGCGCACGAAAGGGTGGGTGATAGATAAAAAATTATCACCCGCTGAGGTGATAATTTACCCTCGTTGCTTTGTTTTTGGAATATCTTATATGATAGATTGAATTGTTTATTTAGATTTTATCAGGAAAAAAATCTTATGAAGTATAATAAAAAGTATATACTCTTAACCACTGAGCTTCACCTGCATTACTGGATGCCTATATGCGGAAAGTAGCCACCCGTAAACGAAAGTGGGACGCTTTCTGTGCACATCGGTATACCACCTTATGAATTTTAATCTTTAGATTATCACCTAATCCGCTGCCCGCCCTGTTATAATGATGTACCGTCTTAAAGCATTCAAGCAAGTATGTTTCTTAATTATAAGTATAAACAGAAAAAAAAACAAGCTCATTGATTTATATTAATCAGACCTGTGCTAATGATAATCATATGGTTTGCATGTAATTATCATGATTTTTTCGCTGGTTTTGGAACCACACGCGTGACAAAAAGATAGATTACAGATAAAAACGTCTACCACGGGTTACCTAAATGACTATTTTCTTGTTTTGGTTAAAAAATTCGGGTTGATCATCAAGACTGGGAAATTCCCAAAGAAATACACATTTAATGTTACTTCTTTGTTTACATTTATATAAGATGGATGTATTAAAGTGAAATGTACTATCTACATGTTTTGTGATCAGATAATATCATTTCCTAGATGCATAATCTAATGCAATACACATTTCCATCACATGCACAAACATATTGTTATTGTCGTGGAAAAGGTTAATTGCCTTTGGAACATGTCTGACATGACGTCATTATCACGTTGACCAACCACATGAATGGAGTTCCAGTGCCCCCAGGCTGTTGTCATGATGGTCTCGTGATGTCACATGACTTGAAGATTGACAGATTAAAAATGCATAATGACTTACAGTTTCCATATGACGCACTAATTTGTAGCGTATTTACAGACAATTTACACATGGGACCAGCCTAGGAATTGTTTTACGGTGACTTAATATTAAACCTATCATTTAAAACATTTAACTAAGATCATTTCCAATTATGAAATAAATAGATAACTTGGAGTTTTGAATAAAAACTTCGGCACATTTTATGATGCGTGGACTAGACATGTTTAAGAATGTATCAGGGCGATAAACACCAACAAATGGCCTGCTTTAAATGATGCTCACTGCAGATTGTCGGTTTTGGTTTCCTTGTTCTAGCTTTTTGGATTGATTACATGAAATTTTCGGCGACCTTTCAATTATCTGAATTGAAATGCTGCTGATAAGAGGCTTCTCCGGCTTTGAAACATATATGCAAATTTTATTATTATAATTCAGTGGTTAAAATGGATCACGTGATTGAACTGTTAATAGTTGGCAGCATATAAGGCGTTCTATTAAAAGAATCATTATAATTCTAACGTTAGAGGACTAACTCTTTCTAAGCAGACTAAGCCATTCTAAAAATAGATACTAGTAAGAATTTCCAAATGAAACAAAGCTTATTTTTTGACAAATTATATGTCTTTGAAGTATCTAAAAATGCCTGCAATATTTTTTTGGTTTATTGAACCATAAACTAAATATCGAGTAATCCGGGTAAGTTAACTTACAATTACACAATCCTGGAGTAACCTGGACGTGGAGCTTGTGCTGGTTACTCCAGGATTGTGTAATTGTCGCCAACTGCTGCCAACTGTCGCCAACGTCTCTATTTTGCAAGTTCCAAAGTGGCCTATTTTGCACGTTCCGAGATGGTCCATAATGACCGCTTTTGTTTCCATGATAACGGACGTTAATTAAAAAGTAATTAAATTAATTACTGTTATTTTTGTGACTTATTGGTCAATATGCATTTTTTAAAAATAAAAAAGTCTGATCGACTTTAGTCACTTACGAGCTCACAAAATTTCAATTCATATGGATTTTTGTGATAAACGTCTTACGATTTCAATAGTATTATGAAAACAAAGAGAGACAGAGCTTTTATTTTGGACAGTATAAAAAATCCCATAATAATTGTTTCGATCAGAGAGTCAGTATTAAGAATACTTTCATTAACTTTGAATATTATTAAGATTCAGAGAACGTGAATAAGGAACCGACTACTTTAAAACTTGAAAGGGTCTCGTTGTTTATTTAAGAACAACCGAGTTGCATTTATATCGCATATATAACTATCTAAATTGAAGCCCGTTTTGTTTGCTGCATGGTCATCTGAATAATTATTCCCTAGACAGCTTAACAAAACAAAACTGTATCGATCAAACTTAGGGTTCAAGACCTGCACAATACAGGCCATCTCATTTATTAAGTCCCGTGCAAATATGGTGTGGCCTCCGCTGACCTTTAAATATCATTTATTATTGTTCATTTTTTGTGCATCAATCATGAATAATATTGGCTTGACTTAATGGTCCATGATTAAAATAACTGCTGACAAAATGTTTGGGCATTAAGTTTAGCGAAATTCGGTTCAACGTCGCATTACAATTACCCTTTTCACTGAAATCATGCAAATTTTGAAAGGATTTGCATTATACATTTTGAGTTTTTAAAGAGACCTAACCAAAGAAGAACAGATAAATATTTAACCCTATTTATATTTTGAGTGCTAGTTTCTTTGGTTAACTTAGACCAGAAAAATAAAATAAAATAACCATTACCTATGCATTACTGCATGCAAATAACAATTTTAAACAAAATGACGCTATGAATTGTATCCGTCGCCTTCAATATGTGGTATCACTTGTAACCCAGAAAGGTTAACCTCATGTATTTTACTGATAATCTTGATAGCCCACATTTCCAATGGTGCAAATGCACGTGACAATGTTTCACAACAGTGTTACAACGTCTGAAAAATTAAAAACTGAATCCAATGCCTTTTGTTACCAATGCAGCCTCGCTACACCTCAGGCTGCGTCTATTGTTATGGTAATGAAATCAATTCTGCAGAAACTGACTTAATTGGTGTCATTTATAAAAATCTACTTTATATCAAAACGGCTACACGTCGCACAGCATGATGCTACGGTTTTTGTGGATAAAGTATCAATTAAAGTTATTTCTTTTTTAATTCTAGCGTTCGTGTCAAAGTTGTGTTGTGTAGTACACAGGGCTTGCTTTGAAAAACAAATAATTTTTCTTTTGCACTCGATAAATATTATTATGGCACGCCATATTTATATTTATTCCTCTTTATCTCCTAAAATTTATAAGATATCTCGTATACTTTATAAGATATCTTATTAAATATATATGATATCTCAATATAAATGGTAGTTTATAAGATATCTTATAAAACATATGAGATATCTTATAAAACATATAAGATATCTCATAAAGTTTATAAGATATCTTATAATGATTATTAGATATCTCATATAAAATAATTTATAAGATATCTTATAAAACTTATAAGTTATCTTATAAAACTAATAAGATATCTTATAAAGTTTATAAGATATCTCATATATCTTATATATTTGATGAGATATCTTATAAGTTATTTTTTTATCAGATATCTCATAAAGTTTACGAGATATCTTATAAACTTTATAAGGTATCTTATTACATTTATAAGATATCTTATAAATTATTTTATATAAGATATCTCATAATCTTTATTAGATATCTAATAAACCTAATGAGATATCTTATATTTAAAAGAAATATCATATGTTTTATAAGATATCTCATAATGATTATTAGATATCTCATATAAAATAATTTATAAGATATCTTATAAAACTTATAAGTTATCTTATAAAACTAATAAGATATCTTATAAAGTTTAAGGGGTTACATGCTTACATTGATTGAATGGTGACTTTTGTAAAGCTTGGCTGAAGGTTTGAGCAACCAGCAGCTTTTCTGTATCTGAAATATGATTTTGTACCTTAAAAGGGCCAAAATGCCTTTAAGGGGTCATCTAACAACTTCTACAACATTGATACTTTTGTATTCCAAAGAGTCTAAGATCCTTGGACTTTTCCTATCTGATATCTGTAATAGTTGATGAGCTATAAGTCATTTAAAGTGATTTTACTCTATGTTCTATTCTTAGTAACAGTGACAATGTTTTTTTGTATGGAATTCATTTCAAATGAGAATTTCTTGTTGGCAACATGTCATATTTCATTCCTAGTTTCCTACAATTTTTCAATTAAAATGGTTGAAAGGATTAAGAGGACATTATTTTTAAATCTATTTTCCGACAACAACATAGGGCAACAGATTCATAGTGAAGGCATAAGGTTAAGGCTTACATGAGCTTTATAACTTATGCAACAAAAACCAACAGTTTTAATCCACCTGTCAGGTAAGGCAATTGTATTAAAAAATGATTGAACACCAGCTAAACTGATAAAATAAATTGAGAAACAAAAGTATACATGTATTAAATAAAATTTGTTTAAAACTATTTTTTTTTAATAACTTATTATATGTACATGAATGACATCTTATGGAACAGCCATGAATTGTTAAAAGTTTTGTTTTTAAAAACAATGTTTATTTATTTGCACAAAACTGAAGTGGCAAGAATTGAGAAATCTTATACAATAGTTACAAGCTAACAGTGTATTTCTACTTGCAGTTATATTGATCTTGATCTTGAACAAAAGACAGACAAACATACAGAACTTCTTAGAAGCTCCAAAATCAAAGTCATAGAAAAGATACAATATCAAAATGGAATTAAAAATTGCACATTTGAAATATTTCGTAACATTTGTTACACTGTTCCTTTTCTCTTCATTTTCTTGGCATATGTGTCAAAGTCCTCCTGGTTGAGTTTATACCCCCAATGCTGCAGTGTCTGTCTGACTACGGGGGATACTGAGTAATTGTCATAGCCACACCCACTTCTAACACATTTAGATATGAGATTGTTCCTCCATCTACCGGTGGGACCAGCACATCTTAGCCATCTCCCAATCTGTCGCTCGTCATCCTCTGTTCTTCTACCTTGGTAAAACCTGATAGAAATAGTAAAACAAATTAATCAATTGGCCATCTCCCAATCTGTCGCTCGTCATCCTGTGTTCTTCTACCTTGGTAAAACCTGATAGAAATAGTAAAACAAATTAATCAATAGGCCATCTCCCAATCTGTCGCTCGTCATCCTGTGTTCTTCTACCTTGGTAAAACCTGATAGAAATAGTAAAACAAATTAATCAATTGGCCATCTCCCAATCTGTCGCTCGTCATCCTGTGTTCTTCTACCTTGGTAAAACCTGATAGAAATAGTAAAACAAATTAATCAATAGGCCATCTCCCAATCTGTCGCTCGTCATCCTGTGTTCTTCTACACAGGCAATTTATGTTAACGTTAATCTAATGTTAAACATTAACGTTAAATTAGTGTTAATCGAGCTTCGATTGTTAATTTGACATTAAAGTTTAACATTTGACGTCGCATATTTCAACAGGTAAATTAACGTTAAAAAGTTTAACATGAAATTAACGTTTAAGTTTAACACTAAATTAACGTTAAAAATTTTAACGTTAAACTAACGTTAATTAAACGTTACCTTAGTGTGATATTAACGTTAAATTAGTGTTAATCGAGCTTAACGTTAATTTAACGTTAAGACAAATTGCCTGTGTACCTTGGTAAAACCTGATAGAAATAGTCAAACAAATTAATCAATTGGCCATCTCCCAATCTGTCGCTCGTCATCCTCTGTTCTTCTACCTTGGTAAAACCTGATAGAAATAGTAAAACAAATTAATAAATAGGCCTTTCATTTCTGTGGTACTAAAAATTAATTTGGATGAGACAAAAATATTTCCACCAAGATGTGTACATTACTTATAGTTGAATATAAACTCACTTTAATAAACTTTTCTAGGACTTGTAATAAACATCAGCATTTATAAAATCCCTTGAAATACAATAGTTAGAATTTTAAGAAAAAAAATCATTCATTAGTCAAGTGTTTGTACTTTAATCTTTTAAATTTTGTCACAAAACTTTGAACATCACCACTTAAACAATGGTAAGGTCATGTTTATTTGTGTGCTGCTGGTTTGTTACTTATCCCTAAGATCACTGTTGTTTGCCAAGCAGGGCAAGCTGTATCATGATAATTTGAATTCAGTGGCATCTACCTTAGGGATAACTGCCATATGATATTGTTTTATAGGAATGAATTTGAATCATATGCACAATACCTTTGATTTAGGAGCAATTGCCAATCTGATTAAAATCAGCTGTTATGATACGCTTCTCTCCTCTAACATCTGACACAGCCCAAATCGGTCTCATCTCCCGGTGACCTTTCTTTTTATGAATAAATTATAAATTTTGACCAATCAGATTGCGGCTTTCAAACGACTGTTCGGATAAACCTTCAAAATGGCGACATCCAGATTGAAAAACGTTTTTGCCTCTGTGTCTTCAAAATTGTTCGATATACAATTAAAATCCGAACAAGAAATCATGTTAAAGGCGTTGTTAGACGGAAAGGATTGCATGGCAGTACTTCCTACCGGCTTTGGGAAGTCGATTCCCTTTCAAATGTTGGTGTCAACAAAACGGGAGTTGGGGACGTACGACGGAAAGAAGGTGCTAGTCTGCTCACCCCTCGTAGCACTGATGAAAGATCAGTGTGACAGGATGGCCAAGATTCCAGAGGTTAAAGCCATTTACAAAGGTTGTTATGCTGATGAAATTTATTTGTCAATCAAGACACCCCAAGGGGACAGTTTAATTACACATCATTTTTAGTACAATGATTAGAATTTGATCACATTGTTTAGATCTGATCACCAAACAAAACCATACAATGATGGAAAAAAATAAAATGTTACACAAATCAAAGAAGAAAATATGATACAATATCCAGGTCTGAACTTTATGAACATTGTGAGATTTATTTATTTTTGCACAGCCACGTATGAGGATCAAACATAGTTTTGTTCTTGTCAATCTGTCTGTAGCAATTAAGATTAATTTGTTTTTAGATTTGACTATTATATTAAGTACCTATTGCATGGGAGGGTCATCCGTGGCTTACAGGCACACCCTTGAGATAGTTTTTCATAATAGGGGACAACCTTTTGAGATTAATTGGAGATGAGAATATTTTTTTCACGACGAGATTTATATTCTGTGGTATATTTTACATACTAAAGAAACTGTGGACCAAAAAACGAAATTGTATGCAACTTTGTTTAATACATGTAGTAAAATTTGTTCAGATGCGATTAGTGGCCATTTTGAAAAATGTCACACAAATGACTGAAATTCGTAATATTTTTCAAACTTTCACTGAACCATTTTCAACCAAACTTTACACAATTGTTGTATAGGGTATTGACTTGCCCTACAATTCTATTGTTAAATTTTTTTCAAAATGGCTTCAGTTCAAGGAGGGGTTAGCCGATTTTTCAAACGTTAACATATTATGACAAAAATTGGTATACTCGGTTATACATGTATGTTGAACAAGATGGGGATGTTGATTTATGAACATTTCAAAATGGCCACCCAACATGTCCGCCATTATTAGCCATTTTTCACCATTTGCAGATTTTGGAGAAAATTGATATTCTGGGTATTTAATGGATTCCAAACAAGATGACGATAATCATTTCAAAATTTCCAAATCACCTCCCAAAATGGCTGCCAAATTACCTGATTTTTCAGCGTTAACTGATTTTGAAGAAAATTGGTATTCTTAGGATTTATGGGGGCCAAAGAAGATGGCAATGCTCAATCTTCAAAATTTGAAGATGGCCACTGAAATTACATTCTGTTGATACATTACATGTAGATATGTACCATGTGTACCAGGTTAGCAATTCAGACTGCTAAGGGTGTGTTACAAATACTAAAAGTAGTTTGTCAGTGCTGTATTACATATTCATATTTATATTTGTAGGAGGAAGCTCTTCCTGTACACTTGAGGATATTAAAGCAGGCGATTTCCACTACCTTTTCGCTTCACCAGAAACCTTAGTTGGTGATGCAGATTGGAGGCTGGCGTTACAAGAGCTAGAATTTTCTACAATCGTTGTGGATGAATTTCACACCATAGCTACATGGTATGCTTTTATTTAATTGTATATACATGTGAAATACATGGAATACTTCTACTGGTAAATTGTGATTAGGTCAACTTCAGCACAAACCGGTCAAAATAAATAAAAATGCAGATACAGGAAATTTTAAAAGTATGAAAAGTTAAAAATCTTATGTTTGAAAATTGACATTTATGGATCCATTACTATTGTAATTCAATTTGCCACACAGGAAAATTGTATTGTGTATTTTGTACATGTACATGTATGACAAATCCAAAGATTCACAACAGTCAACTTAATGCAAGTTTCATGAGGAAAACAAAACACATCTAAAAAAACTAAGTAAATTATGAAAGTGGAACAGTCTTTAAAATGATGAAAAAATTCAAGATGGATCATCTTTGCCAGCCAAGGGTTCCCATCTCCCTACTTCCCTGTAGACGTAAGAGGATCGAAACACTTGGCTAGCGAAGATGAAATTGATTTACAATTATGCTTTACTTGTATTATTATTATCTTAATGATTATTTTCAGGGGAGAAAAGGATAAAGAAAACAAGAAAAAGGCATTCAGGGAATGGTTTTCCAAATTGGGTGAATTGAGGTCATTCTTTCCAGACGCATCAATTTTAGCGCTCAGTGCTACTTGTACTAAAAAGATATGCAAAAGAGTTAAAAAAGTGTTGAACCTTACATCAGATTTGGTAGAGGTTTCTATTTCACCAAACAGAGAAAACATTAAACTTGTTGTCAATAAGATCGCCAACACATGTGAAATGGGAATGGCTTGGATAATCGACACACTGCAAGATGGAAAATTCCCCAAAACTCTAATTTATTGTAATTCTCTTAATGATGCATCAAACATTTACCGCTATATTTTAACAGAACTTCCCGATTGTACTACTGTGGACATGTTTCATTCAGAGACCGACGACATAAACAAATCCAGCATACTAGACAATTTGAAAGATCCCAATAGCACATTAAGAATTGTGATTGCCACCAGTGCTTTGGGAATGGGGATTGACATTAAAAACTTTTACAACGTGGTTTTATATGGATGCCCATCTACAATTGTGGATCTTGTCCAAGAGATTGGACGTGTTGGTCGTGATGGCAAATGTGCCACAGCATTGTTATTATATAACTCCTACCATCTGAGGGAAAGGGAAAGTGAGGTGAAAGATGTTTATTTAGCATCATCTGGGGAATGTAGACGTTTAAGTTTACTCAAACCATTTCTTACAGAGAAGGAACTGTCTGAAGTTATGCATGGAGGACACAATTGCTGTGATCTTTGTTTTACATCATGTGATTGTGGGGCATGTGCTAAAACCGAGATCGAGGCGATATTCCACTACATCGATGAAAGTGACGAATCCGACAGTGACACCATATCATATGATATTCTTGATTGTGACAATAATGTTGATTTATCTCTTCTGTTAGATATTGATCCTGATTTTGAATTTTGAAAAAAAAATGCATTTTCATACTTGTATATAATTATGTAGCCACAGCGGGATCACATCCATCGTCTTGCATCACAGAAAATTTCTGTCACACTTTTCTCAGGAACTACAAATTGAAACTTTAATACAGTAGTACTCCCACCATACCACTCTACCGCGTAAAGCGATTTTATGCTCCTAGGTCATCAACTTCCTGTTTACCAATAAAAACTTAAAAATTTCACACAGGAAAATAGGCAAAATTTTCGTTGTACTTTTCTCAGGAACTACAAACTGCAGAGCCATGAAACCTTGCACAAGTCTTCCTACCATAGTACTATATACCCTGTAAAGTGATTATGCTCTTATATATTTCGAGTACTGGAATATGTGTTGGAAAGACACAGTTTACATATTTCCAAAATTTGACAACTTTTTGGCTATTTCTATTTGATAAATTTATCTGTTTGGTCATTAATTGTTGTATAATATTTTTGGCTTCTATTTTTGTTTTATCAAATCTATAGTATTCTATCGGTTTTCCAAGTTTTCGACTCCTAGCGTGTCTGATGAAGGTAAATCCAGAAAAGTGCTTCACACGCAGAGAAATTTATGCTTTTGTACAATTATCAAAATCATTTCAATATGTGGATTGTGTCTTTTTGGTACATATTCCATATTCTTTCGTTTTTAAATATGGCTTATAACTCAGCAACCATAACAGATAGAAAAAATCCAAAGGATCTTAGGCTCTTCAGAATCAAAAGCTCTACATAAATCTCGTTGTCAGACGACCCTTGATAGGGGTTATGGCCCTTTAAAGGTAAAAAATAGCGTTTTTTTCATGTTTTTAATTTGGCCTATAAATTGAAAACTATTGCAGATAGAGAAATGCTGTTGCTTGCTTAAATGTTCAGCTCATTAGATCTATAAAAGTCTTCTTAAGGTTGAAGTTGTCAGATGACCCCATATAGGGGTTATGGCCCTTTAAAGGTCAAAAATAGCGTTTTTTTCATGTTTTTAATTTGGCCTATAAATTGAAAACTATTGCAGACAGAGAAAAGCTGTTGCTTGCTTAAATGTTCAGCTCATTAGATCTATAAAAGTCTTCTTAAGGTTGAAGTTGTCAGATGACCCCATATAGGGGTTACAGCCCTTTATGGCAAAAAAAATTGTTTTTGGCCTATAGAATGAAAACTATTGCAGATAGAGAAAAGCTGTTGCTTGCTTAAATGTTCAGCTCATTAGATCTATTAAAGGCTTCTTTAGGTTGAAGTTGTCAGATGACCCCATATAGGGGTTACAGCCCTTTATGGCAAAAAAAATTGTTTGCCTATAGAATGAAAACTATTGCAGATAGAGAAAAGCTGTTGCTTGCTTAAATGTTCAGCTCATTAGATCTATTAAAGGCTTCTTAAGGTTGAAGTTGTCAGATAACCCCATATAGGGGTTACAGCCCTTTATGGCAAAAAAATTGTTTTTGGCCTATAGAATGAAAACTATTGCAGATAGAGAAAAGCTGTTGCTTGCTTAATTGTTCAGCTCATTTAGCTCTACGGTCAAAGTTGTCAGATGAACCCTTATAGGGGTTACAGCCCCATAAAGGCAAAAAATAGTGTTTTTTTGCTTATTTAGAATGAAAACTATACATGCTATAGAGAAAAGTTTTTTCTTGCTTAAACACATAGCTCATTTTGCTGTACAAAATTCTTCATAGGGTTGACATAAAGACACGTATGCAGCTAAACAAAACACCTTTGATACATGTACGGTAGCACATACAATAAAACAAGTTGCATTCAAATTTCAAAAGAGATGCCATTATATTTAGACAATGAAATACATGTACAAGTAATAAAGTTTACGTGAAGAATTAAAAACGAGATCAACTATCAAGATTTAATGCAGAATTATGTTCAATTATAAGTTTCACAACAAACATATGTTACATGTACATATCTGACAATATGAAGGATTACAAGAATAGTAGGCACCAAGTTCCCTAAAAATGACGATCCAAATCAGATATAACACTAAACTTGCTTCTTTCCAAGGCGATGAAAAGCTAGGACGGGTTTGTGTCTATGAATGAGTGTCCCATAATTGTGATAACAATAATCAAAGATATTAGCAGTAGCTACCACCTTCTTGCTCTTTAATTTTCTGGTTGCCACTTGAAACGCATTCATATCCATAAGGTCAAGAGCAATTTTTTTCACATCTTCTACGTATGAGGGCAGATGGTGGAATCCTTTCCTAATTGCAACTCCACAAAATGAGTCATAATGTTTCACAAAATTTATCAGATGCGGAAACTCTGTGGAGTGTTTCAAAATACTCTCTTTAGTCTGGAATCCAGAGCAGGTAACTTTACTATCTCTATTGAGTAACTCGACATACTCATCGAGAGCCATATTATTGTTCTTCCCACCATTTAAGTTAATGAATCGGTTGGCAATCAATCGCTCCTTCTGATTGTCATTCAAAATCCCTTCTGTTAAAGCAATCAAATGAATCGAACCAATCGCATACTTAAGTTTGTTGGTTTTAACATAAATTGGCAATTCATATTTAGCTGAACGGACACTTCGTTTGCCATCAGCCATGTCCACAGCACTGTCTAAATTTTTGTGCAGCATTGTCAATTTAAACAGTAGAAGACAATAGCCCGCAACTTCGTCAGGTGTCTTTGGAGTCTTGGTTTTTGTTGGGGGTGGTTTAGCATTGTGGATTTTTTCTTCATGAACCTTGAGGGTAGCAGCACAGACATAATATTTGTCACAGAAATGACATTTAATTTTACCATCCTCAACATTTGATAGGTAATAGTTTTCTGGATGATTATTATCATTGAGCACATTTTTCAGTTCCTTCATAATGTCATCCTTGTGGTCAAAAAAATATTGTTCCAAAATTTCCTTACAAATTGCATTCAACCACTCAATTTTTTCTGCTACAGACAGACCGCCAAAATTTTCAGGAAATGGTACAGGATCTTCATGCGTGATTGAAAGATGTTGAAGAAACATAACACAACACATGGCATCTAGAATAGTATAATATAAGAGTTTATAGGGTCTATAGGCATTTCGGACTTCACCTTTCACAGCTTTTGCGTTTATAAGATTCCGAAAATAGCATGCTGTTCCTTGATCACCAGCAGAGTCTGTGTTGTAAGTCAGCTTGCATATTGCCTACAAAGAGATACAATTCAAAAATAAAGATGTTAATTATTAAGTTATTTAGTACTTTGGAACTTCAAATTAATAAATCAACCCAATACCAAATTATGATTTACCTCATGCTCTCATGGTGACATTAAACAGTATTACTATAGTCATACAGCTGTATGAAAACTTTTACTTTTCAAATTGCAAAAATAACTAGGAAACTATTGTATAACTAGAAATCCGACAAAGGACCCTGTTTGTAAAAAAACTAAGTTTTTCCAGAAATATTTTTACAAATCTGCATGAAAATTGGATATGCAAATTTTCAAATGGTACTGAACAACCATTTAAAATTTCAGATCTCTACTCCATATAGTTTTTGAGTTTTAGTGTTAACAAGATTTTGTGGACGGACATACAGACAAGGTGAAAACTATAGGGTGCCGTATTTTCTATGCGGGGTCCTAATAATTTAACCAGAATATCATTAAACAGGAAGTAGACCTCAAACAGACCTGAAAATCAGTAACAACTTGAGGGACCGCTATTGGAGGCTACATTCAAAATTTCAGAACCATATCATAAGTAGTTTCTGAGAAAACTGTTACGAAAGTTTTTACCCAACCAACAAGGCCCCCGCCCATCAATCACCATACTATCACAATGTTATGTTTATAAAACCGACGTTTGGACAGTTTACGCTTTACATAGAAAGCTTGGCAGACAATGCTGTGTAAACTGTCCAAATGGTCTGTTATACTCTCAAAACCTGGTCAACTTTTAAAGACATTCCTTAAATACCTCTAAAAAGTTCATCAATCTATGGAAGTCCTCTATTTTAGAAATAAACCCCTCTAGTCTTGTTTTAGGTGTTTGTCCATTTAGCATGGCCTGTTGAGCTGATTGTATTCTTTCGTCTGTCAACCTATCACCTGAAGGATAAATAAAAAAACTTATTAACATACAGATATGGAAAAATCACGGCCGTCATTCGGTATCGTGAGTTTTTGACTCGTGAAGGAATCGACAACGGCGGCAAAGTATAGAAAGCTGCTCGTGGAGGGAGGAGGCGACGGTTCGTGGTGGAGGAATTTTGACATTTCAAATAGAAGGTCAGTCTTTTATTCTAATTTTCTTATCTTTATATACAAAATATTCAAAAAACAAATATGTCTCACAAAATTAATGAACATTATGAACAAAAGCCAACAAAAAATAAAAATAAAAACGCATTACTTTCTTCAAACTCATTCAAGGCGAATATTTCGTCATAATTTTTTTCTATAAACAAACATGTTATTCTACGAATTGCGGGTTGCCTTTTGCATAAAACGTTACAAATTTGGTATGTGCGTTTGCAGCATCTTTTGTTTTTACATATTCCACACCATTATAATGATTTAAAGAAAAAATGTATTAATAAGCTAAGAAAAATATGCTCGGTACCGAAAAATCGACTCGTGATGAATGGTGTACCGTATTTTTTTGCTCGTGAATTATGCTCGTGATGGAGGAATTTATCAATTATCAAAACTTTGTACCGGCACTAGAATCAATCATAACCTAAATGATATTGCATATAATACTTATATATTTTTTTAACAAATTGGCTTTGGTATTTATTGTCATATTTTTATAACTGTAGATCATGAAAAGAAGAAAGAGCAATAATTATGACAACAGAAAGAGACATTGGGCAATAAAGAGAAGAAAGGTACAAACAACAACATCAGGAGAAAATGGGACGACGACCACAATACCAGTCGAAGACTAGACAGTAACACCAGTTGAAGATGAAACAGCCACGCAAGTCGAACATGAAACAGTAACACCAGTAGAAATTGAAACATCCACACTAGTCGAAGATGAGACAATAACACTAGTCGATGATGGACTAATTGTTTTAACATTTTCATTCCCATTAATTGTTTTAAAACATTTATAAATAACCATAGAGATTCACAATAAAAAAAATCGAGGTGATGTACCATCTAACTCACCTTTCTGATATGGGTATGTTGTGTTGATAAGTTTTTCATTGGCAAAACTCGCGTCGGGCCCAATCATGTACTTTTAACTTAAACTGATCCAATATTAAATTGTGATGAGCGATTAGACAGTAAAAAGGTCTAGTCAATCATTTCCGCAAAGTAGATCTTTTGCCTTGACATTTCACTGAATATACAATGAAGAACATACATGTAATGATTACTACAATAGTAAGCACTCTTACAAACGGCGATATGTAAATGAATGTTTGGCTGCACATATTGAAGAAAATGTTCATTTATGAATTTATTTTAATTTTTTCAACATATTTATATATTTGTCTATAATCTTTCTCCAAGTTTTGGTCCGTATTGTATCTAAATTATTAGAGATTGACCACTTATGATCTGTAGATTACCGGAATAACCGTATCTATATATTTTTTTTTAATTTGGATTTACTTTTTGTGCCTACTTAATGGCCGATTTATTGTTTGATCTAACTATTTTGAGGCCATGTTTTACTGGTCACGCTTGCTACTTCACGAGCGATAAATCGTCGCCGCATTCTTCACGAGCAATAACAGCATCTTTTTTTGGAAAAAATGAAATTTTATTATATTTTAATAACTTTTCGTTTCATATTAGCTGTAAAGATGTGGCAAAAATTGTTTTGGATATAATGATATGCTTAAAACGTTATTTTTGTGCATTTTAATACATATTTGTATAAAAAATGTCCTTTTTATAACCCCCAAAAATATAGGGTGCAGTAACGCCTTGAATTAATTCTTGAAATTGGTAAAGCTTTTCCGTGTACTTTTTTCCCATTCTACAGAGTAAAAACAATCATTTTGTGAGACAGTTTTATTTTCTTTATTTTTCTTCAAATAACTTTGATATTGAGTGAAATAAATCAACTTTCAGAAAAAATATAGTTTATGCTCCACCACGAACCGTCGCCTCCTCCCTCCACGAGCAGCTTTCTATACTTTGCCGCCGTTGTCGATTCCTTCACGAGTCAAAAACTCACGATACCGAATGACGGCCGTGAAAATGAGCTTACATCCAATTACTGAGCTTACATCCAGTTACTATGTTAAGTACTTAAGTATTTTACCAAGTTAAATGAAGATCCCACTTGCAGTCAGAGATCCCACTTAAACAAGTAAACAGAATTTTACTTCTTTAAGTAAACAAAAATTTACTTGTTAGAGTAAAGTATTTTTCTCTGAGCAAAAATTTACCTATGCAAGTAAATTTTAAAAACTTAGAGCTTATTTTTACTTGTTACATAATATTTTTACAATCAAACAGATAATTTTCTTGAAATGTTTACATCATCTGCTTTATGGTCCATTAAAAATTTCTGATGCACATGGCTGTTTTCAATTCATGGTTTGCATGGCCTTTGAAAATTGCCCCATTGGGACAATAATTGATTATTTCTCAATTAACTGAAGATAACAAATAATCTCAGTCTAGTAAAGGTTGCTGATACAGCCATATAAATAATTATGTGACAAAGTAAATTTCATTTCTAGATAAAGATAATTAAGAAAAGAATGATTTTCTATCATTTTACTTGTACAAGTAAATTAGTGAACGTCAAAAAAGGGAGACATTTTTTTTTTTATCTGTTTACTTGTACAAGTGGGATCTCTGATTGACTTGTTGATTCTGAAAAATGAAATAAAAATGTGTGAAAAACCAAAAGGACTAGAAACTCACAATAACTGCTTAACCCCACTACAATGTTCAAGGGAAATGGGGAATGTGTCAAAGTGTCAACGACCAAAAGGGGAGTATAGAACAACTCAAAGCAACCTTAAGATCTTCAATGAATATTGGGTAGACTCAACACTGTTATGTTGAAGATAATTCAAGGGACTGGGTATACATGTATGGGTATATTAATATCAAAAGAAAATAAATCTTACCGCCAAAAAACACTGGTTCCACTATATCTCCAGTCTGATCTTGACAGGGTACATATTTCTTTTGTAAATCTTTGAGTAACTGTATAACCTCTTGAGTCTTTGTCTCGTTTGTATCGAACAGTCCGAGTGGATACTGTAACATATAAAATTGTATGTAATAAGAATTTCATTAAAATTACAATTTATTGATTGCATGTAACAGTTTATCATTTCAGACATCTGTAATTGTTTAGGAAAACAATTAGCTATAGAAAAAACAAACTGTAAACAAAATAATTATGGGCCTTAACCAAGGATTTGACGGGTCATTCAAGTGTAAAATATAGGTTATGGTGACCTAATTCTTAGTGGACTGTACATGTATAATGGTACCTAAGACGCATCTTACAGTGAAATATCATATTAGTACATGAGATATGGACCTAAACTAAAAACTTAACCAAAGACTCGTCAACTTGTAAAATAAGGTACAAACGGACAAGGGTAAGACTTGTTCCATCTACATATATGCACATGGTTGGGTCATAATATACCTGTTCAGTCTTGACGCCAGCTTGTGTACTGTATTGATGATCTAAATGGGTAGGGTAAATCTTGGAAAATTCTTTGTTCATCTGTGGTAAATTTTGAATGACTGACGTCGCAAAAAGGAATACAAGTTCATCTATCAATAAGTGCTGTTCCTCTATAGAAGGCACAAACTTGTCTTTTTCGATGTTACTTTCCGGTTCATGATCAACTTCTGATGGGGTTACAATGACTCTGTCAGGAACTGCCACAACATTGAAGAGATGTAGAGATATTGTCTTTTGCTGTGATGTCCTGAAAAAAAAAACACCTCAATATTTTCAACTATTTAGAAATATCCTATAAACTGAATCAGATTTAGAATGAGGATTTTTTATGGTGTTGGGGGTGCCCTCCTGTCTTTTTGGTGTCAAATTATGAGAGGCAGAGGTACTCTAATGGACTCCAAAATCCATATTTTCTTAATAGAAAAGGAAAGGATATGGAATGATTGTGCATGTGACAAAATGCAACCAATACATGAAAAAACACCAGTTTATCAATGAAGTGACTTTTCTTCCTGTCTGCAAAATTAATACATATATACATGTACTGCTTTTGCAAGGACACTAAATATAACATACCTGTAAGAAGGAAGAATGTTCTTGTCCCAATTGTCTCCAACCAACTGGAACTTTTTATTTGTATTTCCATTTTCCCATTCCAATTTCAACTGAATTACATTTTTGTCTAGACTTTCTTTCCACTTTGACAAAATGGTATGGACAGAACCAGGGCTCACACACAGTCCTATTTTCGTAAGTCGTTGAATATCCTGTTAATAGTTAAAATAGCATACATTATTATCTTAACAAGGGAATGTGTCAGAACAATACTGATATGTATACTCTGCTAGCAGCTTTGTTATAAAAAGTGAACCTTAAAGTCTAACCATTGTCTCTCAGAGGCATAAAAAAGGTTCAATTCTTGATATAATGGACTAGCATACAAAATTTCAAAAAGATCTGACTTGTAGTTTCAAAGTATAGATCGAGGAACAAACAAACCGAAAAAAATATATACCCTGCAACAAAGTAGGCAAGGTACATGTATAAAAATTTACAATTAAGGCCATGGAAATGTTCTTTTGCCATACATTTTTTAGTGAATTTACATGTGTATAGTTGACTCAACTGATGACAAAAGATCAAAAAGGAAATCACAGAAGTTATACTTATCTCTACTAAAATTTAAATGTTTTTTAAAGCACAAAAATATCAATGTACATGAAGGGTCTGAATAACTACATGTATTGGCTTACTCTAAGTGTACATCCTCCATGGTAAAGAACAAAGGCAATACAATAGTGAAGACCGGACATCTCTAGACTTCTTCCGTGTAATCCAGAAGCTATGGTATGCATGATGTTCATGAATTTTTTGTCATTTGGTGTTACTGGAATATCACTAACAATAGCAGAAATTATTTTCAAAATGTTTGGAGCTCTAATTTCTAATTCACTGTTAAATTTATTCCAGTTAAAAGTCATCAAATCATCATGTTGTTTTTGCTGCAGGACAGAGCCGGAGTTCCTTTTACATAGGTTTTTCGATTCTGACATCACCACTTTGCTTGCCGCTGATGCAACATCGTCAGGATGAGAAGTTACTAATATGTCAAGAACAGACTTTTCAACATGTTCAGATTTAAAGACAGCCTTGCATATTTTCTTGTGGATTTCATTAGTAACAAGTTGAGTTCTTTTACCGCTTGGATAGGAAATGGTGATCTGCAATAAAAAATGTTTTCGGGTTAAATTTGTATTTTCAAATACTAGTACATTGTACTGATAGTAATGATATGAAAACCTGGGTAAATCAGTGATCAGTCCATGCCCTTTCTCATAAATCAGCCTCAGTAACACATGTGTTGTTCCTTCCATTTTAAATAAATAAATAAAAGTTTGTTTTATAAAACTTTATATGCATTTTTGTTTTAAATACAGACTCACTGTTCAATTGGACAAACATTCAACAGAATTGTCATTTGATATATAAACTGTGTAATAACATCACCATTGCAAGTAAAAATATATTTTCTTCAAATACTGTTATAGGTACAAAAATTGAGCTGAAATACATCACATTTTCATTCATTGCATTTATGTATGTTTAAAGTTACATGACCTACATGTACATTTAATCAATATCAGTTTTATATACAATACAGGTACATGTAAGTGTCATAATTACAGATCATGAGTTACCTTCGACGTTATTTGATTCAATATCTGCTAAGTTTAACTGAATACACCATAACCATCTGTATCGAATAGAAACTCTGAAAAAGCAATAATTAACAAATTCAAACAACATGAACAACATGCAAACTAAAACATATAACTTCAAAACAAGACTTACCAATCCCTGTAAACATGTACACTTAACAGCATATTTTAACAAGAGATCCCTTTGCAACTTAATCGCTCATCTGATACTTCAACAGAATGTAATTTCAGCGACCATCTTTGATGTCTTTAAATTTTGAAAAATGAACATTCCAATTTTTGTCAAAATCGCTTAATGTTGCTGCTGCTCTAACAGGTGAAAGAAATAATACTCGTATTTAAAATGATATTCAGTAATTTTGGCCTTTATTGTACACACACATAATCAGATAATAACATGAATAACAACAATAACGTATAAGAAAAATGGACGACCATTTATTTTTAGACTAGACAAGTTTGGGAAATATTTTTTGTTGCAGAATACTTTAATATTGTTTAATTTAAGTTTTCAGATGTAATTATGAGGGATAGAAAATGTATCACAGAATATTATTTTCTTCCAAGACACCAGTTATACAGTAACATGTACATGTAATTCACTATTTTTCAGTGGCAAACCCAGAGGGAGGGGCTCCAGGGGGTCCTGGCTCCCCTTTTGTGGGATTTTTTTTTTATTTTCATTCATGAAATTCTGTTAAAATCTAAATATCATCAAATTTTAGCTTTGGACCCCCCCCCCCCCCCCGTAATTGGAAAAATCCTTGATCTGTCCCTGATTTTTAATCAAATGGTCTTCCTCAAAATTAACAGAAATAAACAAAATGTTAAAAAAAATACTGATAGATGAATGTACCTCAACTTCACCCTGTAAAATAGGGACAGGTTCAGCAGACCTGGCAGACGTAGTACCGAGTCCAAGTCCACGTCTGACAGGCTTCGACTTGACAACCACATCAGGTTTTGGTTCAATAGCTGTAAGGCTGGTGTTTGATGATAGCTCGGAAAATGGTAATATTGACACTGGTTTCACATATGTAATTGAAATTGTTGGATTACATGGTCTCTTATTTAAAGGTTTGGCTGGGCTGTAGATCACTCTCTTTTTAATAGATCGTTTTGGAGACAACAGCCTGAGTGAGGTAGTTTCAGTTAGTGCTCTTAATTTTTCTTTGAGTTCATCACACTCTCTTTGGTTTTTTAATATCTTTTCAACTGTTCTATAACACTTTTGGCATACGCCTGTACTTTCGCTATCGGTTTTCAGATTCCCAACTATTTGTTGTATGTTCGATTTTTTTTCGTCAGTTAGTTTCAGTTTTCTATCAGTGAACTTTAAAACGGTTTCGTTGTTAAATGCATCTTTCACCTTTTGAATGAAAGAAAACCCACAAATTACACAAATGTTTCCTAGTAAATACGTTTTAACCGGTGTAACAACGTTCTCTTTCCCACCCGCTATGGGCGCAGACATATTGTTTTAACGATCGAGTGCTCTCGGATTTTATCAATTTACCCCAATTTAAAATTTGTTCCGAAATTGCTGTCAGGATTTTGACAGCGGCGATTTCATTGGCTGATGGAAAGGTCGCTGGGAGATGAGACCGATTTGGGCTGTGTCAGATGTTAGAGGAGAGAAGCGTATCATAACAGCTGATTTTAATCAGATTGGAGCAATTGCAAGACAGCAAGCAGTGACAGCTGGTCACATAGAATAATACTGCTGTGTTGCCTAATGGATTTCTAAATTGCTCCTGATTTATGTGGAATCTGCTCCATACACTTATTCCACAAATAATTCTTAAATGTGGTAACTTACCTACAATACCACTGAAACCATCCATAAGGATCCTGTTTGTGTATCCAGCCACTATCTTCCCACATTTCCAGGCTCCCTCCACACTTTACTTTGTAAGTGTTGACAGACTCATGATAGGTAGGAGAGGCAACCTGAATTATATGGTAAAATATATCACATAATAAGTTGATCTTAACTATTATATTTTAATTTTATCATATCAATTTGCTAGCTGGTTTGTATGGAAGCCTTGATGTGCCACCAACAAAAAAATATTTAACTCGTGTGCCCAAGTTTCAAACTTAAACTTGTGCGCACCAGTTTGAAACTCGTGCATACGAGTTAAATATATTTTTGTTTGTGGCACGTTGGGGCTTCAATAGGTTTGAAATAATATGCTTTTTCAATATAGATAATAATGAAATATGGAATAGGTGAAATTAGTTTATGTTTACATGTACATGACACAACATGTTTATATTTTAAGTGGAATTAAATCTGTGATGAAAAACAGCAAGCACTCTTCAATGAAAACTCATATTTGGCTCCTTCTCCATGATTTCAATAAATCTACATCAGATATAAATAAGGTCAAGCTATCATTTTTTTTTGTTAGTCTAACCCTACCAAGTTAAAATTAATATTTTGTATGCTGCCATTGAAATAAAACTGTGACAGTGTGTGCAGACTTGAATTCTAAAACATGTATAAAGCAAAAAAAACAAAACATAAATTTCAAGCAATTTTTAAATGTGTTGGATGTAAAATTTATCTAATAATATTCGACAATTTTACTAAAAATTGATGTTACATTGAACATGTAGCTACAATAAAATTTATTCTACCAATGATTTGTGGTTGTTCTACAAAGCTTGTTGTACTGAGATGATCACTTCACTTTTTCTATTATGTCTTACAACAATAATGTTTTACAAGTTTATATCATTCTTAGTTTAAGTGTTTCATTTAAAACAAAATCTGCATTTTGCATTATATTTTCATGACACTGAAATTTGAAATCATACCTGTTTAGGAATACTCAATCCCTCCAACCAGTCTTTTGGTAACTCTTCCCATACTTTTGAATAACTCTTTCCTAAAAATACATAAACAAGAGTTAACACTAAAGTATGTCTCGCCTGCCGGCACCATCAGAAACAATTATTCTTTCTTACTTCCACTATATTTTGAATTTACATGGAATTTCAGTTTCTGAGATCAAAAGATGTTTATAGAACTTAAACATTGCAAATATATGCAATAAAAATAATCAAAATAACTCAACCGGAAAATCAAGGTCAAGGTCAAAAGATGGGGATGCAACTGTTCTAAGCTACTACTGGGGCATATGCATACCAAGTTTCATCAACCTAGGACCTATAGTTCTTGAGATATGGAGGTGCTCATAAAACTTTTCAAAAAGTTAACGCCGCCGTCGCGGCCGCCGCCGCCGCCGGTAAAGTAACACCTATGTCCCGCTCTGCTTCGCAGGCGAGACAATAAAACTACATGAAAGGGAATAATCATTATTACTTATAAATACATAAACCACAAAAAAATCGCATTGCTTATATTATGTTAAGATGATAACTAAAATAACACAGACAAAACACCAATCAATCTTATGAACTTTGAATAATTTAATTTTACATAATAAGGGAGATAATTTGTCTCCACATTTTCAATCAAAACATCAATGTCTACTGCAGATATGAAAAAGGATTCAATAAATAATATTGATAAACATGATAGATCTAAAGTTTCATCCTAATACATTGAATCTATATATATGCTTTGCATTAAAAATATGGAATTTTCAAAAAGATTCTAGAAAGATTCAAATGTAGATGTAGAAAATGTACATGTATATAACTATACAAAACTATGATACTATCTACATGTACATGTACCTGTTGGTCCCGACTTAATTGGTCGGAAATAAGTTCCTCCAAAACTACCAGCCTGTAAAACTTCCTTAGGTGTCATGTTTGGTCTCAATTCTGGATAATCATCAAAGACTAGTTCTCCCTTCTTATTAACAGTTGGAGGCTTCTTAGTAAATACTAGTTTCTATAAAAATACATGAAGTGATATGTAAAATTATGTAAAAATCTACCAATTGAATAGCAATACTATGATATTATTACTTGATGATTTCTGTATTGGCTGTGTTATTGGTCCGAGGCTTGCTGTATTGGCCTGATGCGGAGCCCAACCAATGCAGCTGGCCGAGGACCAATAACACGGCCAATACAGAAATCATCAAGTAATAATGTCTTTATTAATTAACACAACAAACTAATTATCAACCAACATTTAAAACTTCTCTCTAAACTTCTAGCAGACGAAATCTTCCACGTCAATATCTAGTACGAAACATTAATATTAGAGTTGATGACGGAAGAACCATGATTTTTATTCCAATTTTTTTTTATGAAAATACAAAATGCATCAAGCAGTAGAGTTTTTGTTTGCTATAAGTAAAATTATCAACTAAGAATTATAAAACAAAATGTAGACTGATACAAGATGTACTCGGCCAATACGGATTAAACTCTGCCAATACGGGTTTATGCTGTATTGGCTTTGCACGTGCTATAATATTGCAGGGGCAGTTTTTCGATATCAAAGCAAATAACACCATGTTAATTACAGCTAAAAACGGACTATAATCCACTTGTTTATATTTGTACTCCTCAAAGAAAATAGGTATACTACAACTTAATCCCTCTATTAAAATTTGCAACAATGGAAGATGATTACTGTGATCAGTAAAATTGATATCTATACAGAGGAGATTAACTTGCTATGGGTATGATTTTTTTTTGCTTGAAGGAAAAAAACTCCTACACTGAAGGAAAAAAACTCCTTCACTTTAGGAAGAAAACTCCTACTCTGAAGGAAGAAAATTCTTCATCAAAGATGATAATATAATGTTGCACTAAGGACATGATTCTTTGTATTTATATATCATTTATATTTACACCATCAAAGACCATAGCATAGCATGTTAAAAAAGTGAATCTCAAATTGAAAAAAAAACAAAAACAAGTGTGGCCACTAAAAGTATGTCTCGCCTGCCGGCACCATTGCTAAAATCAACTACCTAAGCTTTCATTTCTTGTTATAAACATAAAAAGTGTCAGTATACCTAATAACAGATGCCTAGTTATTATACTATTCAAGCAATCCATTGTCCACACAAGTATTACAAAAAGTTTTCTGTCTGAAAAAAGACCTAAGTTCACAGAGTCACTGAAGCGTAAAAATGGGGTCATGGTCACATGGCATGGTGACAGTTGCGTTGTCCACAACCGCAACTGTCTGTTTACCCAATATCAGATGCCTATCTATTATAACTTTCAAGCAATTCATCGTCCACAAAAGTCTTACAAAAAAGTTTACAGCCTGAAAAAAGACCGAAGTTCACAGAGTCGATGGAGCGTGAAAATGAGGTCAGGGTCACACGGCATGGTGACAGTTGCGTAAACCATAACCTCAACTGTCTGTATACTAAATATCAGATGCCTAGCTGTTATACTTTTTAAGCAATTCATCGTCCACAAAAGTCTTACAAAAATGTTTACAGCCTGAAAAAAGACCTAAGTTCACAGAGTCACTGGAGCGTGAAAATGAGATCAGGGTCACATGGCATGGTGACAGTTGGGTAGACCATAACCTGAACTGTCTGTATACCAAATATCAGATGCCTAGCTATTATACTTTTCAAGCAATTCATCGTCCACAAAAGTCTTACAAAAAAGTTTACGGCCTGAAAAAAGACCTAAGTTCACAGAGTCACTGGAGCGTGAAAATGGGGTCAGGGTCAAACGGCATGGTGACAGTTGCGTAGACCATAACCTGAACTATCTGTATACCAAATATCAGATGCCTAGCTATTATACTTTTCAAGCAATTCATCGTCCACAAAAGTCTTACAAAAAAGTTTACGCCGCCGCCGTCGCCGCCGCCGCCGTCGCCGGAAAGTAATACCTATGTCTCGCCTTCCGCGACTATTCGTCGCAGGCGAGACAAAAACTATTACATGAAAAGATTTTTTTTTCTATGAAAATGTGAGTTTTTCTTTAAACCAATTGAAGAATAGAAAGGAAGTTCGAAGATGATGATTTTAAAAATACATGTAAGCCAGAGCATGTAAGCTTAACATTTTGATTTTACTGTATTTTTGTTTAAAAGATAATAAGAGTTTATTCGGGAAAAGATTTTCTCACTTTTTGGACAGGACAGTTCCTATTTTTAGCGGTGTGAGATTTTTCTGTCTCACACCACCCCATGTGAGATAGCCTCGTGCAGTTTCCAAGGGACGTAACTCTATTGTTTACGTAACGCTATGTTTTGTAAACAAATCCACGTTGTACAATTGACGGGTTTAGTGAGAAAAATAATCAAACACCGATGATTAGGGCAAGATAAGGAAATCTCCGACACCCTTGGGTAAGATTTCTTTACATCTGCAACTCGGCAGAGCCTCGTTGCAGACTTGAAATCTTACCCTCAGGGTGTCGGAGATTTCCTTATCTTGCCCTAACACCGGTGTAAGATTCTTATAGTCTTTGTCATTTTCATGGCTTTAAGCTTTAATTAACATATAATAGCATAACCTGTGAAAAAGATATTAGAATTTGAAGAAAAACATATATTTATCATGAAGACCTCAAACAGAAGAAAATGAAGCTACCCTGCAAACATTTTTAATCTTATAATAACAAAAAAAAAACCTGAAGATTAAAAAAAAGATAAAAATCCAAAAATTTTATAATATTCAGCTACTGCTCGGACAATCATTTTACCCCACTACAACCAAAATTAAATTACGCAAACCTAAAATTATATAATTTCAGGTAAAAGAAAATGAGTTACATCGTGTAAATGTTATATTATATTTCATGTATTTTTAATTCACTTCAAGAAACAGGCTAACATTTTAATGGAATCTACACTAAAGACAAATACAAATAATGAAAAGCGCAAATCTGTATCTTTTCAGCTCTTAATAAACTCAAAACTGCAAAATAAGCAAGATTTTTTCCAACAATTTCAAGTAGCAGTTAACATGGTTAAGCAAACAAAGCTACAATGAAGACTGTCATCTTTGTATTGTACACTAATCTTCTTTCTATTGTAGACTTATCTGACTTTTTAAATTGAAAATTCAACAGGTAATTTTTTCCTGTAGGTAAATTTCTCTTTCCAAGAACAAGTTAATCTCCTCTGTATAGATGTCAATTTTACTGATCACAGAGATCATCTTCCATTGTTGCACATTTCAATAGAGGGATTAAGTTGTAGTTTACCTAATTTCTTTGAGGAGTACAAATATAAACACGTGGATTATAGTCCATTTCTAGCTGTAATAAAATTACTTCATACTACAAATGAAATTGATCAAATCAGTTGTATAAATTAAACCTCTAAATTGTAATCTTTATTGGGGTCTTTTGTTTTCAGACAGTATACATCATAACATGTACATAGTATTCCCTAAATTCTATGGTAAATTTATGTAAATACTGATGAAAACATAGTTTTGATGCTTTTTACAAATTCAAATTAATTTCAATGTCTTTTTATAAATTTTCAAATTTAACATATATTTTTACACATTCAATAACTAACATTAAGTTACAGTTATTACAGATATGCAAAATATTGTATTTTCAAAATTGATTAGAGAAATTCAAAATTGTTCGTAAATAGCTCATTGCAAGAGTGAAATTTGTTTGTGGAAAAAAAACCCCACACATTGTATGTATAGTATGAATCAATTTTTCATTTGTAAGGTTTTTTGTAGCCTATGGCATACAATGTAGGTTGATCTAAGTTACAATTTGGTTTCTACTTCCACATTTTTTGTTTCAATTAAATTGTTCTATGCTGCAAGCTCTTCATATTCAAATACACGTAGTTTTGGGGCTTTTCAATCTTTTCAGGTACCAGATAAGTCTTTTAAAATAGCTTCATAAATACATGTAGCAATTAGGAAACAAATTGAAAAAATTATATTGATTGGAACTTTGTTGTTATTTTCATTTCTTTATTAATAGAAGAAAATGAGATGTGGAATAAGTGTACGTGACACAACCTACATTATAAACGTATATTTTAAATATCCACAATGGAAAACAGCCAGCAGCCTTCAATGTGGCCAGCGGTGGCTGCTCGCTGTTTTTCAATTGGCCCCTGGATTGAAAATAAAATACATATGATTCAAGCTCAATCCCAAAGTGCATTGAAAGACCCTCTTCTTGACAAAAAACAATTTACATAAATCGACTAAATACAAACATAAGCTTTGATAAAGATTCCTGGCTTAGGACAGGCACATTAAAATGTGGCGGGGTTAAACTAGTTTTTTGGCGCCAACCTTCCCCCTAATGATAATCAATAACAAAGCACAAACTAACACACAGTAAAAATCAAATCGATAGAAGTTCAATTCAACGAGAGAGTATCTGAGACAAAAGGACAACAGGTAATTAACGGGACGTAAAGATACTCTCTTGAGAACACTCGAAGTTACTGACAGCTAGCTAAGAAGCATCCATCGACTGATGTAAAAAAATCAAGTATGTCGATTTTAAATCCGACACAACACGTCAAACACTTGATTTGATAATGCATCATCACACAAAACCGACACACTTGACCGCTGTAATGCTCAAAAATGACATAAGTAAGTATAAAAAAGGCAATTAACATTTTAAAGTAAGTTTATTAATGTATGTATTTTGAGTGCAGTTGGCAATCAAAACATTAATCATAAATCATAAATTTATAACTGAATGTAAGAGTACATATTCCAGTATATTTTGTTCATGTACATGCAACTTATAAGAACGGGACAAAAACAGACAACATGTAAAACATGGAAACACAAAAATATGTATTGTGTAAACTGTAAATGAAAATGAAGTTGAATGTTTTGAAAATGTGTATGCTTATTCTTTGTTACAATTGTTCATTCAATACCTTACCACAGTCTCAAAATTTGATGCTTCATCTATAAGTTTAGGATAGGACTTAGTTGCAGCTCCTTTCTTCTTTGATACACTGTCTGTATCTTCTGCTTTTGTTGTTTTATTTGCTGTGCCTTTTGTCTTTTTTAACTTAGTGTCTGACTTTAATGCCTCTTCTTTAACAGGTTTTCTTTTCTTGGATGTAGCTTTATCTTCTGTTGTTGATTTTCTCTTAGGCATTTTGATTAGCGTAAAGGAATCTGAAAAAAATGATTATGTACAATGTATACAAAACAATTTTATCATTTATTTGTTAGATTTACATGTATCTCATCTGACATTTAAAAGGGAACCTTTTAAGTAATTCCAAATCAAAATGTATGTACAGAATACAGATGGAAGAGTACTGAATATTCAGAACATTAAAAAAACATAACCTACATGTTCTTTGTACATGTACACTCCTGTTAATGGTAGATGTCAATATTTTTGGTAGTATATACATGAGCTAAATTTTCCTTAATCATCCGGTTTAACATGCTTGTTATCTAATACTTTGAGTGCCCTTTTGATGCTTTTTTATTTGAAAATTTTGTACAAATACATGTACATGTATGTCATAAATTAAAGAGCACATGTGACCTACAAAACAGGCTAGTTTGGTTTTATCGTTAATAAATATAAAAATTGCTTCAATTTATCAAATATTAGGCATTTTATAATCCATTATAGCTTGTAAAATATTGAACATATGATAGTAACATAGGGAGCATCAGAGGTTACACCTGCCTCATACTGTTCATGTATTATGAAAAAGCACTGCCTTAAACATGTTAAACTGTTAAAGCTCAAATCAAATATGGACTCTCTCTTGACACATTTTGCGAGGATGGTCTCAAAGAATGATGCTAGTCCTTCAGAAGGGACGAAAAAGGTGGTCCCAAGTATGTGGAGAGCATTACCCCATGCATAAATGTATTAAAAACCCTTTTGTAAAGTTCGATAAGAGTAGGCTCAATGGGGCTGCTACAAAGGCCACACTCGCTAACTGCTAGCTGGATAGGGATTCACATACATGTACAATGTAGAAGCTTGTTTCCCAATCCAGGATAAATAAATATGTTTAAATTACAGGCCTGGGGTAATGCAAATGCGTAATGCAAATGCATTGTAATCATTACATTTTTTTTCAGTAATGCAAAGTAATGTGTAATGCACAAATTCTTCATTACATGTAATGTAATGTAATGCATTACTTGGGTCAAAAATTGTGTAATGCACTCATTACATTGCATTACATGTCATTATATTTTTGCTTATTTTGTACATTTGAAAAAAAATAAGAAAAATTTTTGAATGAGAAAATAAAATAAAAAAAATAGTCTTTAAAAAACAATTATTATAGGATTTAAAACAGAAATGTGTCAATCAATCCAATAATATTATATGATTATTTATTTATTATGTACTTTTATTTGAAAAAAAGAAGAAGTTTAAATTATGGAAAGGGTGCACTTAGCAACATGACATTATGTATGTCTATGGTAAAGTAGGAAAAAGAGAGACTAAAATTTAAAAAAAAATATACTTAAAAAGCTTCATCTGAAAACACCTTTTTGATGTTTGCAATTTAAATGTCTTCAGGCATGACAATGGCATTTTTATTGTACTAATTTGTTTTTATAACAATTAGATATATACACTAATTGGGGTCAAATTTTATGAAAGGACAAAAGACCAAAAGATTTAATCTTTAAATATGATGAATTGTAAAAACAGAATTGACATGCCTGTCTATAGTGGAAATTAAACACCATTTTCTGATTTATTCAACAAGATTTCAAAGTTGAAATAATTTTAAAAAGCCCACCAAAACTACAGTATTATTTAAATATGATAATACAAAGTTTTTTCAATATATGATTATTTGTGACTATTCTACAGTAACTTGAATAAGTTAGCCTCATTTCTGTAAGTTAAGAGATTTTGACTGTTTGTACCACTGGTAGTAAAAACTGGATTGCCAATAAATATTCTTTGTCATTTGTTTCAAATCCATATATCTACGCAAGGGATTGTGATATGAACTTTTTTCATTTTTATCACTGATTCATATTTATGTAAATACTATTACAAGTTTATAGATATTTAAAATTTCAAAACATTATTGTATACAGAACAAAAAAAAATAGTGTTTTCTGCAGAAGTACAAAAAATTTACCTATAATAAATATTTTATCAAAATGTAATGAGTAATGCAATGCATTACACAAGCAAAGTAATGGTAATGTAATGCATTACAGAAGAGAAAAAAAGTAATGGTAATGTAATGTAATGGCAAAATTTGTTAAGTAATGGTAATGTAATGCATTACATTGCATTGTTATTGACCCCAGGCCTGTTAAATTAAATATGGACAAATTAGACAAGAATTTAGGGACAATCATGAATGTGTACTGTAATATTATGCTCTGCGGTTTATAACTGACGTCTATAAAGCACATAAAAAATAAACATCAGTATTGAAAATGGAAATATGGAAAGTTGAAAATTAGACGCTCCCGAAGGGAGCGATAATGGTAGAAATGTCAATATTTTAGTTGTACTACATGTATGAGCTGAATTTTCCTTCAACATCCGGTATAGCACGCACTTGTTTTCCTGAACTTTCGGCGTCTTTTTAACGTTTTTATCTTTGTAAATTTTAGACGTCATTAAACGCTCACTTAACCCACAAGAAAAGCTACATTTTGTAGTTTGTTTTTATTTTTGAACCAAAAAAATTAAATTAATTGAAACCTCGTGAGCGTAATAGGATTTACCTGCCTCATATTAAGCTCTAAACAACAGATAATTCGGTCTTTAAACAATGAATCATACATGTATGTGTACAGTCACAGGTCGACCTGTACAGGTCCCCGGGATACAGGTCTATGCCATAGACCTGTACTATGGTACAGTACACTACTGTATCAAGAAGTTCGTTTACTGCACAGGGACTTGTTACGAAAAAAAAAATTAAATATCTCTATTATATAGAGATATTTAATTTTTTTTCGTAACAAGTCCCTGTGTTTACTGTAGAAAATATTGATAGAGAGGTAATTGTTAGTTCAGAGAAATGAGTCTGTAAAAAGTGTATACAAACCTGACTGTTCTGATATTCTAGCGAATAGTCTCAGGATTGAGCGGTTAAATTTGTTGCATAACTTTGGCATGTGCGTCCCTACTGTTTTCTGATAGAGAAAAGGGACCAGCCGACAATTCAAAACATCCGGTACATATATAATGTGTATTTTTCATCGATACCGTACCAAAATTAAACATGAGCTTACTTATGTAATAAATGATAAAAACAAACAAACAAAACAATAGAAAAAAATCAGAAAATATTTCTGAAATACTTGGCACTTGTCTGGCTACACGATGGGTACAAGTTAGATGTTGTTTAAAATGTAACGTCATGTAACCCAATTTCGGCATGCTACCCAAATTTGGCATTTTCTATAAAAACGTCAGGGAAAATTTCATACAGGTAAACTTTGTAATATTTTGTCTTTTTTAAGAAACTACTGAATCTACAGAATAAAATAACACCGACAGTCTCTAAAATAATTGTTATTTTTAGACCCAAAATCAATAAAATACTTCCTTGTGTGACGTCATTTTATACGTCCTAAATATTGACGTAGCTTGCGACGGAGCCTACACTTTCTAAACAGAGAAATGGATACAAAATCAAAAAATAAAAATGGATCGGATTCTATGATTTTGTTTGAAATGTTTGGAATTTAATAAATAATGAGGTAAACTTAGGTCACTTACCTAAATAAGACTGTGATGACAGGCGGCAAGTTCCAGGGTTTGAATACTATGAACTACAAACACTAATTATCACTGAGAACACACGAATTAACACTATTCTGACACTAGATTCCGCTGTTCGTCGTTGCCGAATATCGTCTGCTCCTCGTGGCTTGTATATCTCGCGTGACTGTATCCCTCCGCCGAGATGTTGGACCATCTATCGTCCTCCACGCCTGTCGTCCCTAATACACGATCACGTGATATATTGTCCATACAACACCCTCCCCCCTTTTAAAAAACGAAGGACACTCGTTGCACATTCCCTTAACATCTATGGAATCTGGAACCCGCAACTCCGGGTGTCATAAACATTTAGGTGAGAAAAAATTTTTTTTTTTTCCGAAAATCTCACCACCACACAATTATATATTTTCATCGCAGAATAATTCCAACTAAAATACACAATATTATTCTACAACTATAACAACACAAAAATTTCCACATATATATGTACACATCGGATCCTCATCCCATATATCAAATATATTTCGAACATAATTATATGGTCCTTTCCAAACTTGCTCGAATACTTTTTACACGAAATAAACAGGATAAATTCACACGAATCTCTTGGTATAAATTTCTCGTAATAAACGAGGTTTATCACAATTACTTTCTCACATTAGACCACAAATTATTATCAGCAGAATATCATCATTGAAAATAACATATATACACAGTATCCGATCCAAAATCTGCTGAATTCAACACAATTCAACTCCAATCAATATCAAGGAATATACAATTACAATTATAAACACAAATTAAGTCACACTATACCAATTCCTCTAGAATGTTCACTTATGCAAATAGGGTCAACGCGTTGTTCGTGGTAACTCGTGCCATTTTCCCCAAACTCGTATACCGCATGGTGGCAATAAGTTGAATAATCTCGCCTATGTAGATTGGACTATTCACCCTGATGTTTTTCGGTGGCAAGTATGGTGAATCCGTTTCGGCCAGAAGTCTGTCTTCGGGAATGAGTCGGAGGGCTTGTAAGTTGGTCTGGTCAAAAGTTGTGATAAGGTGAGTAAATCCAAAATATGTGAACGGAAAATGAGAAAGCCAAAGTTGAACTATGAATGAATTTCCGGTAAAGCAGTGAAGAATAATTTTTTGGTCAGGATCACAATGAGATTTTAGAATTTGGAAGGCCTGTTTATACAAATCAGTGGAATACAAGTCTGAGTAATGGCTGCGGATGTGAAGAATGAGTGGTACTGCTGGCTTTAGAAGAGGACACACTACATCCTTGAGAAATTCTTTCTGTTGGTCTAAACTCCTAAAACCAGCCTTCATGCTCGTGTCCAAACCAACCTCTCCTACTCCCGACACCCTTGAATTCTGGACTTTCTCGATGAAAGCCTCTCTTTGTTGGTCTGTCAACCTCACCACATTTTTCGGGTGCACTCCCACCGCCACTTTCCACTTTCCATCGAAAGGTACTGCATCTGGATAGGTCTCGGGATCGCAAAAAATAAGCAGACCCCCTTTCAAGTTAACTGGCACTGAGGGAGGTCGCTCCATCTGTTGGCCCAACAGGTCTTCAATTGATACCGAAGTCGGACTCCTGGTGATCCTGGTACTGGTCCGATCTAGATGGAAGTGTGAATCGAACGCAGTTATCATACCCGACGATTGCTCCTTATCCACCGGATCCGTGCGTAATTTCTTTTTTGGTGGATCTCCCTCAATTTCTTCCGGTCGCTTGAACACTACAATTCTGGTGTCTCCAGTCTGTGCATCTTTTGTTTCGTGGACCTCTTGCCCCTCAATCTGATTAAAATCAGCTGTTATGATACGCTTCTCTCCTCTAACATCTGACACAGCCCAAATCGGTCTCATCTCCCAGCGACCTTTCCATCAGCCAATGAAATCGCCGCTGTCAAAATCCTGACAGCAATTTCGGAACAAATTTTAAATTGGGGTAAATTGATAAAATCCGAGAGCACTCGATCGTTAAAACAATATGTCTGCGCCCATAGCGGGTGGGAAAGAGAACGTTGTTACACCGGTTAAAACGTATTTACTAGGAAACATTTGTGTAATTTGTGGGTTTTCTTTCATTCAAAAGGTGAAAGATGCATTTAACAACGAAACCGTTTTAAAGTTCACTGATAGAAAACTGAAACTAACTGACGAAAAAAAATCGAACATACAACAAATAGTTGGGAATCTGAAAACCGATAGCGAAAGTACAGGCGTATGCCAAAAGTGTTATAGAACAGTTGAAAAGATATTAAAAAACCAAAGAGAGTGTGATGAACTCAAAGAAAAATTAAGAGCACTAACTGAAACTACCTCACTCAGGCTGTTGTCTCCAAAACGATCTATTAAAAAGAGAGTGATCTACAGCCCAGCCAAACCTTTAAATAAGAGACCATGTAATCCAACAATTTCAATTACATATGTGAAACCAGTGTCAATATTACCATTTTCCGAGCTATCATCAAACACCAGCCTTACAGCTATTGAACCAAAACCTGATGTGGTTGTCAAGTCGAAGCCTGTCAGACGTGGACTTGGACTCGGTACTACGTCTGCCAGGTCTGCTGAACCTGTCCCTATTTTACAGGGTGAAGTTGAGGTACATTCATCTATCAGTATTTTTTTTAACATTTTGTTTATTTCTGTTAATTTTGAGGAAGACCATTTGATTAAAAATCAGGGACAGATCAAGGATTTTTCCAATTACGGGGGGGGGGGGGGGGTCCAAAGCTAAAATTTGATGATATTTAGATTTTAACAGAATTTCATGAATGAAAATAAAAAAAAAATCCCACAAAAGGGGAGCCAGGACCCCCTGGAGCCCCTCCCTCTGGGTTTGCCACTGAAAAATAGTGAATTACATGTACATGTTACTGTATAACTGGTGTCTTGGAAGAAAATAATATTCTGTGATACATTTTCTATCCCTCATAATTACATCTGAAAACTTAAATTAAACAATATTAAAGTATTCTGCAACAAAAAATATTTCCCAAACTTGTCTAGTCTAAAAATAAATGGTCGTCCATTTTTCTTATACGTTATTGTTGTTATTCATGTTATTATCTGATTATGTGTGTGTACAATAAAGGCCAAAATTACTGAATATCATTTTAAATACGAGTATTATTTCTTTCACCTGTTAGAGCAGCAGCAACATTAAGCGATTTTGACAAAAATTGGAATGTTCATTTTTCAAAATTTAAAGACATCAAAGATGGTCGCTGAAATTACATTCTGTTGAAGTATCAGATGAGCGATTAAGTTGCAAAGGGATCTCTTGTTAAAATATGCTGTTAAGTGTACATGTTTACAGGGATTGGTAAGTCTTGTTTTGAAGTTATATGTTTTAGTTTGCATGTTGTTCATGTTGTTTGAATTTGTTAATTATTGCTTTTTCAGAGTTTCTATTCGATACAGATGGTTATGGTGTATTCAGTTAAACTTAGCAGATATTGAATCAAATAACGTCGAAGGTAACTCATGATCTGTAATTATGACACTTACATGTACCTGTATTGTATATAAAACTGATATTGATTAAATGTACATGTAGGTCATGTAACTTTAAACATACATAAATGCAATGAATGAAAATGTGATGTATTTCAGCTCAATTTTTGTACCTATAACAGTATTTGAAGAAAATATATTTTTACTTGCAATGGTGATGTTATTACACAGTTTATATATCAAATGACAATTCTGTTGAATGTTTGTCCAATTGAACAGTGAGTCTGTATTTAAAACAAAAATGCATATAAAGTTTTATAAAACAAACTTTTATTTATTTATTTAAAATGGAAGGAACAACACATGTGTTACTGAGGCTGATTTATGAGAAAGGGCATGGACTGATCACTGATTTACCCAGGTTTTCATATCATTACTATCAGTACAATGTACTAGTATTTGAAAATACAAATTTAACCCGAAAACATTTTTTATTGCAGATCACCATTTCCTATCCAAGCGGTAAAAGAACTCAACTTGTTACTAATGAAATCCACAAGAAAATATGCAAGGCTGTCTTTAAATCTGAACATGTTGAAAAGTCTGTTCTTGACATATTAGTAACTTCTCATCCTGACGATGTTGCATCAGCGGCAAGCAAAGTGGTGATGTCAGAATCGAAAAACCTATGTAAAAGGAACTCCGGCTCTGTCCTGCAGCAAAAACAACATGATGATTTGATGACTTTTAACTGGAATAAATTTAACAGTGAATTAGAAATTAGAGCTCCAAACATTTTGAAAATAATTTCTGCTATTGTTAGTGATATTCCAGTAACACCAAATGACAAAAAATTCATGAACATCATGCATACCATAGCTTCTGGATTACACGGAAGAAGTCTAGAGATGTCCGGTCTTCACTATTGTATTGCCTTTGTTCTTTACCATGGAGGATGTACACTTAGAGTAAGCCAATACATGTAGTTATTCAGACCCTTCATGTACATTGATATTTTTGTGCTTTAAAAAACATTTAAATTTTAGTAGAGATAAGTATAACTTCTGTGATTTCCTTTTTGATCTTTTGTCATCAGTTGAGTCAACTATACACATGTAAATTCACTAAAAAATGTATGGCAAAAGAACATTTCCATGGCCTTAATTGTAAATTTTTATACATGTACCTTGCCTACTTTGTTGCAGGGTATATATTTTTTTCGGTTTGTTTGTTCCTCGATCTATACTTTGAAACTACAAGTCAGATCTTTTTGAAATTTTGTATGCTAGTCCATTATATCAAGAATTGAACCTTTTTTATGCCTCTGAGAGACAATGGTTAGACTTTAAGGTTCACTTTTTATAACAAAGCTGCTAGCAGAGTATACATATCAGTATTGTTCTGACACATTCCCTTGTTAAGATAATAATGTATGCTATTTTAACTATTAACAGGATATTCAACGACTTACGAAAATAGGACTGTGTGTGAGCCCTGGTTCTGTCCATACCATTTTGTCAAAGTGGAAAGAAAGTCTAGACAAAAATGTAATTCAGTTGAAATTGGAATGGGAAAATGGAAATACAAATAAAAAGTTCCAGTTGGTTGGAGACAATTGGGACAAGAACATTCTTCCTTCTTACAGGTATGTTATATTTAGTGTCCTTGCAAAAGCAGTACATGTATATATGTATTAATTTTGCAGACAGGAAGAAAAGTCACTTCATTGATAAACTGGTGTTTTTTCATGTATTGGTTGCATTTTGTCACATGCACAATCATTCCATATCCTTTCCTTTTCTATTAAGAAAATATGGATTTTGGAGTCCATTAGAGTACCTCTGCCTCTCATAATTTGACACCAAAAAGACAGGAGGGCACCCCCAACACCATAAAAAATCCTCATTCTAAATCTGATTCAGTTTATAGGATATTTCTAAATAGTTGAAAATATTGAGGTGTTTTTTTTTTCAGGACATCACAGCAAAAGACAATATCTCTACATCTCTTCAATGTTGTGGCAGTTCCTGACAGAGTCATTGTAACCCCATCAGAAGTTGATCATGAACCGGAAAGTAACATCGAAAAAGACAAGTTTGTGCCTTCTATAGAGGAACAGCACTTATTGATAGATGAACTTGTATTCCTTTTTGCGACGTCAGTCATTCAAAATTTACCACAGATGAACAAAGAATTTTCCAAGATTTACCCTACCCATTTAGATCATCAATACAGTACACAAGCTGGCGTCAAGACTGAACAGGTATATTATGACCCAACCATGTGCATATATGTAGATGGAACAAGTCTTACCCTTGTCCGTTTGTACCTTATTTTACAAGTTGACGAGTCTTTGGTTAAGTTTTTAGTTTAGGTCCATATCTCATGTACTAATATGATATTTCACTGTAAGATGCGTCTTAGGTACCATTATACATGTACAGTCCACTAAGAATTAGGTCACCATAACCTATATTTTACACTTGAATGACCCGTCAAATCCTTGGTTAAGGCCCATAATTATTTTGTTTACAGTTTGTTTTTTCTATAGCTAATTGTTTTCCTAAACAATTACAGATGTCTGAAATGATAAACTGTTACATGCAATCAATAAATTGTAATTTTAATGAAATTCTTATTACATACAATTTTATATGTTACAGTATCCACTCGGACTGTTCGATACAAACGAGACAAAGACTCAAGAGGTTATACAGTTACTCAAAGATTTACAAAAGAAATATGTACCCTGTCAAGATCAGACTGGAGATATAGTGGAACCAGTGTTTTTTGGCGGTAAGATTTATTTTCTTTTGATATTAATATACCCATACATGTATACCCAGTCCCTTGAATTATCTTCAACATAACAGTGTTGAGTCTACCCAATATTCATTGAAGATCTTAAGGTTGCTTTGAGTTGTTCTATACTCCCCTTTTGGTCGTTGACACTTTGACACATTCCCCATTTCCCTTGAACATTGTAGTGGGGTTAAGCAGTTATTGTGAGTTTCTAGTCCTTTTGGTTTTTCACACATTTTTATTTCATTTTTCAGAATCAACAAGTCAATCAGAGATCCCACTTGTACAAGTAAACAGATAAAAAAAAAAATGTCTCCCTTTTTTGACGTTCACTAATTTACTTGTACAAGTAAAATGATAGAAAATCATTCTTTTCTTAATTATCTTTATCTAGAAATGAAATTTACTTTGTCACATAATTATTTATATGGCTGTATCAGCAACCTTTACTAGACTGAGATTATTTGTTATCTTCAGTTAATTGAGAAATAATCAATTATTGTCCCAATGGGGCAATTTTCAAAGGCCATGCAAACCATGAATTGAAAACAGCCATGTGCATCAGAAATTTTTAATGGACCATAAAGCAGATGATGTAAACATTTCAAGAAAATTATCTGTTTGATTGTAAAAATATTATGTAACAAGTAAAAATAAGCTCTAAGTTTTTAAAATTTACTTGCATAGGTAAATTTTTGCTCAGAGAAAAATACTTTACTCTAACAAGTAAATTTTTGTTTACTTAAAGAAGTAAAATTCTGTTTACTTGTTTAAGTGGGATCTCTGACTGCAAGTGGGATCTTCATTTAACTTGGTAAAATACTTAAGTACTTAACATAGTAACTGGATGTAAGCTCAGTAATTGGATGTAAGCTCATTTTCACGGCCGTCATTCGGTATCGTGAGTTTTTGACTCGTGAAGGAATCGACAACGGCGGCAAAGTATAGAAAGCTGCTCGTGGAGGGAGGAGGCGACGGTTCGTGGTGGAGCATAAACTATATTTTTTCTGAAAGTTGATTTATTTCACTCAATATCAAAGTTATTTGAAGAAAAATAAAGAAAATAAAACTGTCTCACAAAATGATTGTTTTTACTCTGTAGAATGGGAAAAAAGTACACGGAAAAGCTTTACCAATTTCAAGAATTAATTCAAGGCGTTACTGCACCCTATATTTTTGGGGGTTATAAAAAGGACATTTTTTATACAAATATGTATTAAAATGCACAAAAATAACGTTTTAAGCATATCATTATATCCAAAACAATTTTTGCCACATCTTTACAGCTAATATGAAACGAAAAGTTATTAAAATATAATAAAATTTCATTTTTTCCAAAAAAAGATGCTGTTATTGCTCGTGAAGAATGCGGCGACGATTTATCGCTCGTGAAGTAGCAAGCGTGACCAGTAAAACATGGCCTCAAAATAGTTAGATCAAACAATAAATCGGCCATTAAGTAGGCACAAAAAGTAAATCCAAATTAAAAAAAAATATATAGATACGGTTATTCCGGTAATCTACAGATCATAAGTGGTCAATCTCTAATAATTTAGATACAATACGGACCAAAACTTGGAGAAAGATTATAGACAAATATATAAATATGTTGAAAAAATTAAAATAAATTCATAAATGAACATTTTCTTCAATATGTGCAGCCAAACATTCATTTACATATCGCCGTTTGTAAGAGTGCTTACTATTGTAGTAATCATTACATGTATGTTCTTCATTGTATATTCAGTGAAATGTCAAGGCAAAAGATCTACTTTGCGGAAATGATTGACTAGACCTTTTTACTGTCTAATCGCTCATCACAATTTAATATTGGATCAGTTTAAGTTAAAAGTACATGATTGGGCCCGACGCGAGTTTTGCCAATGAAAAACTTATCAACACAACATACCCATATCAGAAAGGTGAGTTAGATGGTACATCACCTCGATTTTTTTTATTGTGAATCTCTATGGTTATTTATAAATGTTTTAAAACAATTAATGGGAATGAAAATGTTAAAACAATTAGTCCATCATCGACTAGTGTTATTGTCTCATCTTCGACTAGTGTGGATGTTTCAATTTCTACTGGTGTTACTGTTTCATGTTCGACTTGCGTGGCTGTTTCATCTTCAACTGGTGTTACTGTCTAGTCTTCGACTGGTATTGTGGTCGTCGTCCCATTTTCTCCTGATGTTGTTGTTTGTACCTTTCTTCTCTTTATTGCCCAATGTCTCTTTCTGTTGTCATAATTATTGCTCTTTCTTCTTTTCATGATCTACAGTTATAAAAATATGACAATAAATACCAAAGCCAATTTGTTAAAAAAATATATAAGTATTATATGCAATATCATTTAGGTTATGATTGATTCTAGTGCCGGTACAAAGTTTTGATAATTGATAAATTCCTCCATCACGAGCATAATTCACGAGCAAAAAAATACGGTACACCATTCATCACGAGTCGATTTTTCGGTACCGAGCATATTTTTCTTAGCTTATTAATACATTTTTTCTTTAAATCATTATAATGGTGTGGAATATGTAAAAACAAAAGATGCTGCAAACGCACATACCAAATTTGTAACGTTTTATGCAAAAGGCAACCCGCAATTCGTAGAATAACATGTTTGTTTATAGAAAAAAATTATGACGAAATATTCGCCTTGAATGAGTTTGAAGAAAGTAATGCGTTTTTATTTTTATTTTTTGTTGGCTTTTGTTCATAATGTTCATTAATTTTGTGAGACATATTTGTTTTTTGAATATTTTGTATATAAAGATAAGAAAATTAGAATAAAAGACTGACCTTCTATTTGAAATGTCAAAATTCCTCCACCACGAACCGTCGCCTCCTCCCTCCACGAGCAGCTTTCTATACTTTGCCGCCGTTGTCGATTCCTTCACGAGTCAAAAACTCACGATACCGAATGACGGCCGTGATTTTTCCATATCTGTATGTTAATAAGTTTTTTTATTTATCCTTCAGGTGATAGGTTGACAGACGAAAGAATACAATCAGCTCAACAGGCCATGCTAAATGGACAAACACCTAAAACAAGACTAGAGGGGTTTATTTCTAAAATAGAGGACTTCCATAGATTGATGAACTTTTTAGAGGTATTTAAGGAATGTCTTTAAAAGTTGACCAGGTTTTGAGAGTATAACAGACCATTTGGACAGTTTACACAGCATTGTCTGCCAAGCTTTCTATGTAAAGCGTAAACTGTCCAAACGTCGGTTTTATAAACATAACATTGTGATAGTATGGTGATTGATGGGCGGGGGCCTTGTTGGTTGGGTAAAAACTTTCGTAACAGTTTTCTCAGAAACTACTTATGATATGGTTCTGAAATTTTGAATGTAGCCTCCAATAGCGGTCCCTCAAGTTGTTACTGATTTTCAGGTCTGTTTGAGGTCTACTTCCTGTTTAATGATATTCTGGTTAAATTATTAGGACCCCGCATAGAAAATACGGCACCCTATAGTTTTCACCTTGTCTGTATGTCCGTCCACAAAATCTTGTTAACACTAAAACTCAAAAACTATATGGAGTAGAGATCTGAAATTTTAAATGGTTGTTCAGTACCATTTGAAAATTTGCATATCCAATTTTCATGCAGATTTGTAAAAATATTTCTGGAAAAACTTAGTTTTTTTACAAACAGGGTCCTTTGTCGGATTTCTAGTTATACAATAGTTTCCTAGTTATTTTTGCAATTTGAAAAGTAAAAGTTTTCATACAGCTGTATGACTATAGTAATACTGTTTAATGTCACCATGAGAGCATGAGGTAAATCATAATTTGGTATTGGGTTGATTTATTAATTTGAAGTTCCAAAGTACTAAATAACTTAATAATTAACATCTTTATTTTTGAATTGTATCTCTTTGTAGGCAATATGCAAGCTGACTTACAACACAGACTCTGCTGGTGATCAAGGAACAGCATGCTATTTTCGGAATCTTATAAACGCAAAAGCTGTGAAAGGTGAAGTCCGAAATGCCTATAGACCCTATAAACTCTTATATTATACTATTCTAGATGCCATGTGTTGTGTTATGTTTCTTCAACATCTTTCAATCACGCATGAAGATCCTGTACCATTTCCTGAAAATTTTGGCGGTCTGTCTGTAGCAGAAAAAATTGAGTGGTTGAATGCAATTTGTAAGGAAATTTTGGAACAATATTTTTTTGACCACAAGGATGACATTATGAAGGAACTGAAAAATGTGCTCAATGATAATAATCATCCAGAAAACTATTACCTATCAAATGTTGAGGATGGTAAAATTAAATGTCATTTCTGTGACAAATATTATGTCTGTGCTGCTACCCTCAAGGTTCATGAAGAAAAAATCCACAATGCTAAACCACCCCCAACAAAAACCAAGACTCCAAAGACACCTGACGAAGTTGCGGGCTATTGTCTTCTACTGTTTAAATTGACAATGCTGCACAAAAATTTAGACAGTGCTGTGGACATGGCTGATGGCAAACGAAGTGTCCGTTCAGCTAAATATGAATTGCCAATTTATGTTAAAACCAACAAACTTAAGTATGCGATTGGTTCGATTCATTTGATTGCTTTAACAGAAGGGATTTTGAATGACAATCAGAAGGAGCGATTGATTGCCAACCGATTCATTAACTTAAATGGTGGGAAGAACAATAATATGGCTCTCGATGAGTATGTCGAGTTACTCAATAGAGATAGTAAAGTTACCTGCTCTGGATTCCAGACTAAAGAGAGTATTTTGAAACACTCCACAGAGTTTCCGCATCTGATAAATTTTGTGAAACATTATGACTCATTTTGTGGAGTTGCAATTAGGAAAGGATTCCACCATCTGCCCTCATACGTAGAAGATGTGAAAAAAATTGCTCTTGACCTTATGGATATGAATGCGTTTCAAGTGGCAACCAGAAAATTAAAGAGCAAGAAGGTGGTAGCTACTGCTAATATCTTTGATTATTGTTATCACAATTATGGGACACTCATTCATAGACACAAACCCGTCCTAGCTTTTCATCGCCTTGGAAAGAAGCAAGTTTAGTGTTATATCTGATTTGGATCGTCATTTTTAGGGAACTTGGTGCCTACTATTCTTGTAATCCTTCATATTGTCAGATATGTACATGTAACATATGTTTGTTGTGAAACTTATAATTGAACATAATTCTGCATTAAATCTTGATAGTTGATCTCGTTTTTAATTCTTCACGTAAACTTTATTACTTGTACATGTATTTCATTGTCTAAATATAATGGCATCTCTTTTGAAATTTGAATGCAACTTGTTTTATTGTATGTGCTACCGTACATGTATCAAAGGTGTTTTGTTTAGCTGCATACGTGTCTTTATGTCAACCCTATGAAGAATTTTGTACAGCAAAATGAGCTATGTGTTTAAGCAAGAAAAAACTTTTCTCTATAGCATGTATAGTTTTCATTCTAAATAAGCAAAAAAACACTATTTTTTGCCTTTATGGGGCTGTAACCCCTATAAGGGTTCATCTGACAACTTTGACCGTAGAGCTAAATGAGCTGAACAATTAAGCAAGCAACAGCTTTTCTCTATCTGCAATAGTTTTCATTCTATAGGCCAAAAACAATTTTTTTGCCATAAAGGGCTGTAACCCCTATATGGGGTTATCTGACAACTTCAACCTTAAGAAGCCTTTAATAGATCTAATGAGCTGAACATTTAAGCAAGCAACAGCTTTTCTCTATCTGCAATAGTTTTCATTCTATAGGCAAACAATTTTTTTTGCCATAAAGGGCTGTAACCCCTATATGGGGTCATCTGACAACTTCAACCTAAAGAAGCCTTTAATAGATCTAATGAGCTGAACATTTAAGCAAGCAACAGCTTTTCTCTATCTGCAATAGTTTTCATTCTATAGGCCAAAAACAATTTTTTTTGCCATAAAGGGCTGTAACCCCTATATGGGGTCATCTGACAACTTCAACCTTAAGAAGACTTTTATAGATCTAATGAGCTGAACATTTAAGCAAGCAACAGCTTTTCTCTGTCTGCAATAGTTTTCAATTTATAGGCCAAATTAAAAACATGAAAAAAACGCTATTTTTGACCTTTAAAGGGCCATAACCCCTATATGGGGTCATCTGACAACTTCAACCTTAAGAAGACTTTTATAGATCTAATGAGCTGAACATTTAAGCAAGCAACAGCATTTCTCTATCTGCAATAGTTTTCAATTTATAGGCCAAATTAAAAACATGAAAAAAACGCTATTTTTTACCTTTAAAGGGCCATAACCCCTATCAAGGGTCGTCTGACAACGAGATTTATGTAGAGCTTTTGATTCTGAAGAGCCTAAGATCCTTTGGATTTTTTCTATCTGTTATGGTTGCTGAGTTATAAGCCATATTTAAAAACGAAAGAATATGGAATATGTACCAAAAAGACACAATCCACATATTGAAATGATTTTGATAATTGTACAAAAGCATAAATTTCTCTGCGTGTGAAGCACTTTTCTGGATTTACCTTCATCAGACACGCTAGGAGTCGAAAACTTGGAAAACCGATAGAATACTATAGATTTGATAAAACAAAAATAGAAGCCAAAAATATTATACAACAATTAATGACCAAACAGATAAATTTATCAAATAGAAATAGCCAAAAAGTTGTCAAATTTTGGAAATATGTAAACTGTGTCTTTCCAACACATATTCCAGTACTCGAAATATATAAGAGCATAATCACTTTACAGGGTATATAGTACTATGGTAGGAAGACTTGTGCAAGGTTTCATGGCTCTGCAGTTTGTAGTTCCTGAGAAAAGTACAACGAAAATTTTGCCTATTTTCCTGTGTGAAATTTTTAAGTTTTTATTGGTAAACAGGAAGTTGATGACCTAGGAGCATAAAATCGCTTTACGCGGTAGAGTGGTATGGTGGGAGTACTACTGTATTAAAGTTTCAATTTGTAGTTCCTGAGAAAAGTGTGACAGAAATTTTCTGTGATGCAAGACGATGGATGTGATCCCGCTGTGGCTACATAATTATATACAAGTATGAAAATGCATTTTTTTTTCAAAATTCAAAATCAGGATCAATATCTAACAGAAGAGATAAATCAACATTATTGTCACAATCAAGAATATCATATGATATGGTGTCACTGTCGGATTCGTCACTTTCATCGATGTAGTGGAATATCGCCTCGATCTCGGTTTTAGCACATGCCCCACAATCACATGATGTAAAACAAAGATCACAGCAATTGTGTCCTCCATGCATAACTTCAGACAGTTCCTTCTCTGTAAGAAATGGTTTGAGTAAACTTAAACGTCTACATTCCCCAGATGATGCTAAATAAACATCTTTCACCTCACTTTCCCTTTCCCTCAGATGGTAGGAGTTATATAATAACAATGCTGTGGCACATTTGCCATCACGACCAACACGTCCAATCTCTTGGACAAGATCCACAATTGTAGATGGGCATCCATATAAAACCACGTTGTAAAAGTTTTTAATGTCAATCCCCATTCCCAAAGCACTGGTGGCAATCACAATTCTTAATGTGCTATTGGGATCTTTCAAATTGTCTAGTATGCTGGATTTGTTTATGTCGTCGGTCTCTGAATGAAACATGTCCACAGTAGTACAATCGGGAAGTTCTGTTAAAATATAGCGGTAAATGTTTGATGCATCATTAAGAGAATTACAATAAATTAGAGTTTTGGGGAATTTTCCATCTTGCAGTGTGTCGATTATCCAAGCCATTCCCATTTCACATGTGTTGGCGATCTTATTGACAACAAGTTTAATGTTTTCTCTGTTTGGTGAAATAGAAACCTCTACCAAATCTGATGTAAGGTTCAACACTTTTTTAACTCTTTTGCATATCTTTTTAGTACAAGTAGCACTGAGCGCTAAAATTGATGCGTCTGGAAAGAATGACCTCAATTCACCCAATTTGGAAAACCATTCCCTGAATGCCTTTTTCTTGTTTTCTTTATCCTTTTCTCCCCTGAAAATAATCATTAAGATAATAATAATACAAGTAAAGCATAATTGTAAATCAATTTCATCTTCGCTAGCCAAGTGTTTCGATCCTCTTACGTCTACAGGGAAGTAGGGAGATGGGAACCCTTGGCTGGCAAAGATGATCCATCTTGAATTTTTTCATCATTTTAAAGACTGTTCCACTTTCATAATTTACTTAGTTTTTTTAGATGTGTTTTGTTTTCCTCATGAAACTTGCATTAAGTTGACTGTTGTGAATCTTTGGATTTGTCATACATGTACATGTACAAAATACACAATACAATTTTCCTGTGTGGCAAATTGAATTACAATAGTAATGGATCCATAAATGTCAATTTTCAAACATAAGATTTTTAACTTTTCATACTTTTAAAATTTCCTGTATCTGCATTTTTATTTATTTTGACCGGTTTGTGCTGAAGTTGACCTAATCACAATTTACCAGTAGAAGTATTCCATGTATTTCACATGTATATACAATTAAATAAAAGCATACCATGTAGCTATGGTGTGAAATTCATCCACAACGATTGTAGAAAATTCTAGCTCTTGTAACGCCAGCCTCCAATCTGCATCACCAACTAAGGTTTCTGGTGAAGCGAAAAGGTAGTGGAAATCGCCTGCTTTAATATCCTCAAGTGTACAGGAAGAGCTTCCTCCTACAAATATAAATATGAATATGTAATACAGCACTGACAAACTACTTTTAGTATTTGTAACACACCCTTAGCAGTCTGAATTGCTAACCTGGTACACATGGTACATATCTACATGTAATGTATCAACAGAATGTAATTTCAGTGGCCATCTTCAAATTTTGAAGATTGAGCATTGCCATCTTCTTTGGCCCCCATAAATCCTAAGAATACCAATTTTCTTCAAAATCAGTTAACGCTGAAAAATCAGGTAATTTGGCAGCCATTTTGGGAGGTGATTTGGAAATTTTGAAATGATTATCGTCATCTTGTTTGGAATCCATTAAATACCCAGAATATCAATTTTCTCCAAAATCTGCAAATGGTGAAAAATGGCTAATAATGGCGGACATGTTGGGTGGCCATTTTGAAATGTTCATAAATCAACATCCCCATCTTGTTCAACATACATGTATAACCGAGTATACCAATTTTTGTCATAATATGTTAACGTTTGAAAAATCGGCTAACCCCTCCTTGAACTGAAGCCATTTTGAAAAAAATTTAACAATAGAATTGTAGGGCAAGTCAATACCCTATACAACAATTGTGTAAAGTTTGGTTGAAAATGGTTCAGTGAAAGTTTGAAAAATATTACGAATTTCAGTCATTTGTGTGACATTTTTCAAAATGGCCACTAATCGCATCTGAACAAATTTTACTACATGTATTAAACAAAGTTGCATACAATTTCGTTTTTTGGTCCACAGTTTCTTTAGTATGTAAAATATACCACAGAATATAAATCTCGTCGTGAAAAAAATATTCTCATCTCCAATTAATCTCAAAAGGTTGTCCCCTATTATGAAAAACTATCTCAAGGGTGTGCCTGTAAGCCACGGATGACCCTCCCATGCAATAGGTACTTAATATAATAGTCAAATCTAAAAACAAATTAATCTTAATTGCTACAGACAGATTGACAAGAACAAAACTATGTTTGATCCTCATACGTGGCTGTGCAAAAATAAATAAATCTCACAATGTTCATAAAGTTCAGACCTGGATATTGTATCATATTTTCTTCTTTGATTTGTGTAACATTTTATTTTTTTCCATCATTGTATGGTTTTGTTTGGTGATCAGATCTAAACAATGTGATCAAATTCTAATCATTGTACTAAAAATGATGTGTAATTAAACTGTCCCCTTGGGGTGTCTTGATTGACAAATAAATTTCATCAGCATAACAACCTTTGTAAATGGCTTTAACCTCTGGAATCTTGGCCATCCTGTCACACTGATCTTTCATCAGTGCTACGAGGGGTGAGCAGACTAGCACCTTCTTTCCGTCGTACGTCCCCAACTCCCGTTTTGTTGACACCAACATTTGAAAGGGAATCGACTTCCCAAAGCCGGTAGGAAGTACTGCCATGCAATCCTTTCCGTCTAACAACGCCTTTAACATGATTTCTTGTTCGGATTTTAATTGTATATCGAACAATTTTGAAGACACAGAGGCAAAAACGTTTTTCAATCTGGATGTCGCCATTTTGAAGGTTTATCCGAACAGTCGTTTGAAAGCCGCAATCTGATTGGTCAAAATTTATAATTTATTCATAAAAAGAAAGGTCACCGGGAGATGAGACCGATTTGGGCTGTGTCAGATGTTAGAGGAGAGAAGCGTATCATAACAGCTGATTTTAATCAGATTGTCTTGCCCCTCATCATCTAAGATTCTCGCTGTCTGCTCTTCTTCCTGTACCTCCTCTCCTGCCAGGATACACGCTAACAACGAGTATGACTTAGCATATTCAAATGGCGAGACTGTCAAGTTCTCTAACGTTGACATAAAATTCCATCCAAAACTGAGGTAGGTAATCCTTCTATCATATGGTAACTCCTGGAACAGTAGTATCTGATATCGCCAGTGAATTAAGATACAAGGGGAATGTATGGGTACCAAGGTGTACCGATATGGCTCGGGCAATCCCACTGTTTGGCATAGAGCTAACATCTGACTACGGGCTGCTGAAAGGATTTCACTTCTCCTCGGGATTTTCCTGCGAATATTCTTGTTGGTCCATTCGACCAGGGTGGCCAGATCCCGGACTCCAGTGAGAGTTTCTGCCAGCATCAGTAAGAGATCGTGGCGCATCTGATCACGTACAGGGTGCTTCTCCTCCTTTAGGGGTGGCTGTGGGTTATCCCACATCAGCCTCGGCAGATGCATCTGCTGGACATGGAATTTCAGTTTACGTCCCTCATACTCACAATCCCTTAGCGGACAGGGCGAGTCTCTTGACGTTCTTGTGGGAACCTCTGGTTTGGATATCTCAAGGCTTCCTTCAGACACTTCTTCTACATCCAGAGCCCAACTTCCCTCTGAAATATCTTCCCAATCGGGGATAACTTCCTTTTTAGCTTCTCCCTGGTTATTGTTGTGATCGCTCCAATCACTTTCACTGGTGATAGCCTCCACAAAATTCACTTGTCTGAAAAGCGGTGGATCTGAAAATTCCGACTCTGAGGATTCAATATTATCCCACATCATCTCTCTAATCCGCTTTGGTTCCTCCGGATCCTGTCTTACGATAACCGTTCTCTCCTTCTCCCAGATCTGTTCCTGTGAGACAATTGGAAGGCGGTCCGGAATGTCACACGATGGAATGGTGTCTGTCCGTGTAACCACAATATCTCCAGTCTCCTCATCATATTCCACAAAAGGATTGTCTTCAAAGTCGGACAAGTCTGCTACGGACTCCGTGGCTATGCTCTCTGCATCCAACAAAGTTTCCTCCGATGACGTATCTTGCACTGACCTTTCAGCGATCTCACTATCCATGTTGAATGGCACTGTCAAACCGATTAAACGGTAAACAACTTAATCACAAATTAAATCCAAACTAGAATACACTACTCAAATCTCAAATATCACACTCTCAGGTCTCTACACTAGATCCTGAAATAGAAATAAAACAAATTAAATTTCTATACACATCTTTGGTTCCAAACTACACAAATATCATCACTTCACATATCGCACATCATTATCACAAAAAAACATTTTTTTTTTTTTTTTATTTTATTTTTTTATTTTTATTATTATTTTGTGAATATTACACTATCTACAAACTATTTTGTCTGACACCGAGGGCAATCATAGCACTTCAATGTCTCGGCATATTCTGGACTGATCCCGACACATGGTCCGTGATACCACTCATCACATCCATCACATTGGATCATAAATTGTCCTTCCGAATATCCTTTTCTGCACAAGCAGTAAACTCCATCTTCTTCAGTTATACTTTCTCCTGCTTGAACACGATTCCTTGCTCGCTTCAACCAAGTTGGTATTGAACGATTGTTGCATCTTTTCAAACGATCATGGTTTAACACTACTATCTTTTTTTCCAACTTGACTTTATACACATAGGTAGTAACTCTCTCTACAATTATTCCAGGGCCCTTCCAAGGTGGATCTAACTTTTTGTTTCTTCCTTTGATATGAGCCATGTCAAGGATATACACTAAGTCTCCTGGTTTATACTCATTTTTTCTCATTCTCACATCGTAATCACGTTTCATATGCTTTTGAGATGTTTTTAACGATTCTCTAGCCACTTCATGAGCTTGATACATCGCCTCTTTTAATCCATCTATGTATTCCTGTTCATTGTTCACGGGTTCATTATCTGGTGGTCGGAACACTAAATCACTTGGGAGGTTGATCTCTCTACCAAGCATCATCTGGTTTGGTGTAAGACCAGTCATACGGTTAACCGATGATCGCAGTGCACATGCCAGTTGGGGCAAATACTCATCCCAATCATCCTGAGATTTGCTCACAAAACATCGAACAGCATCCATCAGAGTCCTATTGACTCTTTCTACTTGCCCGTTAGCCGAAGGACGATATGGCGTAGTCCTTGTTTTATGTATGTGGAAAGTTTCGCAAAGTGACTTAAACAATTCACTTTCGAAATTTCGCCCTTGGTCACTGTGGATCGAAAATGGACATCCAAACCTTGTAAAAAACTCATTTACCGCCGCTTTGGCCGTGGTCTCGGCAGTTTGCGACGGTAAAGGGACAATCTCAACCCATTTAGTGAATTGGTCTATCATCACTAATATATTGGTGTTACCCTTGCTTGTTTCTGGAAGTGGACCTAAAAAGTCAATATGGACACGTTCCATAGGCGCACCAGCATGATACTGTGTCAAAGGACATTTGGCTTTCCTGGAAGCCTTCTTGTGTTCATTACAAGTATTACAAGAACGAATGTAGGGTTTAATCGTATCACCCATCTTGTACCAATAGAACTTCTTTTTCACTCGTGCTGTTGTACGGTCTATGCCTTGATGACCGGTTACAGGAATATCATGATTCAACCTGAGTACATCTTGCACAAAAGTCTTTGGCAACACTAAGCGCACAAGATTGTTCTTTGCTCGATTGAACAGCACTGAATTCTCATCCAAAAAGAATTGTTCTTTGTTCACCAAATACTTTTTTGCTGCTGGTCCTGCAATAAAGATTTCACTTTCAGGCGGCTCTTCCTTGTTCTTGAGAAAGGAAAGGATTAGATGCAAATCAGGATCCTTAGATTGTTCACTTACCAAATGTTCAGAAGTATATTGTATTCCATAACCGTCCTCAACCTCTACTGATGTAACGTTAGCCTCCACTTCAGTTGTTTTAGCCACTTCTGGTGTCGGTGGAACTGAACTTTCCTGGGTGGGAGTCTCATTTCCAGTATTCACTGGGTTTGCAGACAAAGGCACTACATTATCAATCTCAACAAAATCTTGCCACTGTTCATGTACACGGACACAATATTTGCAACCTCCACAAGGAAGATTATCCGGTTTCACAAAAATGGACATTTCCGGGCATGGCTGATCTATGGAGTATCGTGATAACACATCAGCATTGATATGGTGTTTCCCTGCACGATGCTGTATTTGCATATGATTATACTGACTTAAGACCTCGAGCCAACGTGCCAATTGTCCTTGTGGCTCCTTGAAGTTCATGAGCCAGCGGAGACTATTGTGATCCGTCCTTACTAGGAACTCACGACCCAATAGATAATGTCGGAAATGTTGAGTGAAACGCACTATGGCTAACAATTCCTTGCGGGTAGTACAATACCTTCTTTGGGCAGAGGACAAACTAAAGCTTCCATAGGCCACTACTCTTTCAACACCATCCTGAATTTGTGACAGTTCAGCACCAATAGCAACATCGGAAGCATCCGTGTCCAATATGAATTTGTCCGTAGAATTTGGAAGTGTTAACACGGGGGTGGACTGTAAGGCAGCTGTTAGGCTGTCAAACGCCTGTTGTTGTTCTGGTCCCCAATGAAAAGGTTTCTTTCCAGTTATTTTGGTTAACGGACTGGCAATTTCGGAATAGTGTCGAATGAAGGATCGATGATAATTAACAAATCCTAAAAATTGCTCAACCTCCTTGGTGTTGGTGGGGATCTTCCATCTACGAATTGCTTCAACGTACTCCTCACCGATGGCCATTCCTGTCTTGTTCACCGTTCGGCCTAGAAAACTTACTTCTGCTTTGCATAAATCACTTTTTTGTGGCTTTAACTTAATTCCGTATTCTCGGAATCGTTCAAACACTGCCCTGAGATTGTCCAAATGGTTGTCAAAGTTCTTTCCCATCACCAGGATATCATCAAGGAAACACAACACAATTTGCCATGTCAATCCACGAAGTAGTAGGTCCATTGCTCGTGCATAGGTGGCAGGAGCATTACATAGTCCGAAGCTCATGCGTTTAAATTGGAACAATCCGTGCTTTGTAATGAATGCAGTTTTTGGACGGTCTTCCTCTTTTACTTGTATCTGCCAATACGCACTGTTTGCGTCTAGTTTAGAAAACCACTCGTTCCCGGCAAGGGTGTCGAGGCACTCCTCGATAAGAGGTAAAGGATACACGTCCTTTTTAGTAACAGCGTTGAGCTTCCGATAGTCTATGGCGTAACGTACTTTTCCGTCAGATTTTCTAATCAGAACAGGTGGTGAACCCCATTCCGAAACACTGGGTTCCATGACATCCGCTTTCGCCATTTTCTCCAGATGCTGTTCTTCCTCGCCAACAAATTGTGTAGGCGTCCTACGCATGCGTTGTTTGACAGGTTGTGCATTTCCTGTGTCTATGCTATGTTCAATCCCTTTGAATAAGCCTATATCGTACTCATGTTTTGAGAATATGTCCGCAAAATCATTCAACAGATTTTTCAGTTTCTCTTTTTGGTCACATGACAAGTTTTCACTTGATTTTTCCAAAAGAGACTGTAAATGAGCTGGAAATTCACTTTCGGTTTGTCCCTCCGTTTCAGATACAGTGTTAACACAACTAACGGGGTCAAACTTCTCTATTTCTTCAGCTGTCGCTATGCAAGTTCCTTTTTTGAGAGTGTAGTATCCATCACTGGCGTTAACCAGACAAATACGTGGACTCTGCTGGGTTTCGTAAAGGCATCGTGGAACTAAAAGAGGTAATTTGGAATTACAAGGTTCAACTACAAAATTTTCCAATGAATTGTCTAATTTCACATTTAAATGAACAACAGAATGTGGTGGAATAACAGTACGCTTTTCAACAGTTACTCGTGCAACCACAGGTGTATGATGCTTTGCACGTTGTGTCATATGCAAAGTTTCTTTACCAATGGTAAACTCCAAAGTAGCTAGATCTAAACCAACACCATGCTTCAACATAAAATCTAATCCCAACAACATCTCATTCTGAATAGGGGCTACATACATCTCTGTTTCGAACAGGTTAGATCCTATCTTCAGTTTCACCGGTCCCACAATTACAGTCTTCATACTCATGCCCCGGCCGGCAGCATGCATTACAGACTCTTTAAGAATCGGTGGTCGCCTCTCTAGCGATTCATAAAACTTGTCCGATATAATAGTAACCTCCGCTGCAATATCCACTATTGCATCAACAGGGACTTTCTCCACCTCCACGTTCAATCTTAACAAAGAGGAATTTCCTAATTGCATGGTCACAAACTCCGGTTCTGAACCAGCTATCACTGAAGCATCACTTTCAGGTACAATTTCAGTGGGAAATACCGGGTTAATCGGTGGTACCCCTGAAATTTCACCAGTTAAACCACTATCAACACTATCTACGCAAATAGAAGGGTGTCGTAGGATCTCCTTGTCTGACTCCTCCATTTGGCAACCTATGGATTTTACTTTGGTTCCAAGAGAATCCTGAACTTCACTTACACTTTTTGACACTTCAGATTTCTGTTGATTGTCTTTTTCTGTTTCTGTTTCATTAATGTTCCTTGTTTCCTTACCTTCTTTATTTCCACTTTCCTCCAGAACATCCACCACAGCAGGGATCACCCGCACTGTTTCGCTTTTTTCTTCACTTCTATTATTCTCTACTTTTTCCAGGCGATTTTCATCAGTGCGGGTCGGAACAACGCCTACTTCTGTTCCGGCCCCTTGCTGTTTAAATTCTCTGTATTTTGGGAAGCTTTGTTGGGACAATCTCTTGCCATGTGACCTAACTCATGACAACTATAACACTCAAATGTCCTGGGCTTCCTGGATTTCTGGTAACGATATCCCGTGTTACGGGTGTCTTTTGTAGATGGGGAACTAGCTTTACTGTCCATCTCTTCTTTCATTGCTTTTAGTTCACTTTGTAACTTTTTCTCCAAGCCTTTCATGTCCGATTTCACTGCTTGAATGTTCTTATCCAGTTTATCCTGTACCTGACCAAAGTCAGACTGAATGGTCTTCATATTCTGACTAACATTGGCACTTAACTTATCCATGCATTTCATCAGTTCACTAGTTTCTGAACTCACAATGTTTACGGACACTGATTCGTCATCTGAATTGTCATTGATGGGTAGGCGATCTCGATTGTCACGAGTACGCACTCCTCTCCCATAAACGGCTTTGTCATTGTACTGGTGCCATTTGATTCTTTCCAAGGCCTCATCTACTGTTTTGGGTCGGAAAGATGATGCGACTAACCCAGCATTCTTATCGCTACAGCCTAGACACAACTTGTTGACTACTTCACTTGTGACAAAATCCTCCGGTAAATCAATGAATGCTTTGTCCGCCAGCGATAGCAGTCTTTCTGCCCACTCATCCAAATCCTCACCTGGTGCTTGACATGCACTCTGAAATTGTATGCGCACAGTTTCCGTAAGCTTCCGCAGACTAAATCGTTTTTCCATACACTTTACTAATTCCTCATAGGTTATGTTCCTATCACGCCTCACTTTGGCCAAACAAAACCTTGCTGCACTACCCGTCATGGCCCAACACAAATGTGCACGTTTTTCGTCGGAGCTCAACATTGCCATGTCTGCATACATCTCAAACTTTCCCAAGAATGATACCCAGTCATCTTCTTTGTCTGAGCCATCAAATTTCAAGGATTTAAGCGACATAAAATGCTGACTCGCCTTTTCATTTCTGGAAACTGTTGGCCTTTGGAAATTTGAATTATTTGACTGAAATGTGGGATTCATAGGCATGTGGCCTGCATTTGGAATTGCACTATACCCTGTATTTGGCATACTATACCTAGGTTGGTAACTAGGATGTGTCATCAGGGAAGGATATGGTCCACACACATTTGGCACATGTGATGCCCACACTGTCTGAGTGGGGGGCATTGCTGCAACATGTGAAACCACAGTCCTGGATCCATGCACCGGATTCCTAATAGGCACTGCTCCCACTTGAGAATATACTCCCTGAAAATTTCCCTGTTTGGAAGGTTGGTACTGTACCGTAGCAGACGGTTGAGTAATAGGCTTCGTTTTCGATTTGGTTTGCACAGGCGGTATACCAGATTTCACTGGAATATTTGTGTTTAACTTTGGCATCGAAAATTGGGGTGCGACAGGGCGCGACACTGTTTGTCCTACCTTTCTGGTTTTTAGCTTTCCTGTGCTGGTCAAAGATGGCTGAAATCCCACGGATCGCACCGGTTTAGTGACTGTTTCACGGAAATCCTCTTGTTTATTACCGGGCTCTGTCTCTAACGTTTCATGAAACATTTCAAATCGTTTTCCATTCAGATCCATGGTTTTGTTTTCACTTGGATGGTTTTGCTGTTCCGCGTGAACGGAGTTGGGTGCAGTACCCTCAGCAAAATACTGATGATCGGTAAGTGGTTCCGATTTATAATTTATTGGACTTCCCTCTCTGGAATCCTGTACGTGAAATGAACTAGGTGGGATCAATAAGCTCTTTTGACCCATGTCTATGACTGTCTTTGTCTGTTCGAGTTTTGTTTCTTCCTCGTCCTCTGTGTACTCTTCTGCTTCTTCCGATTGGATGGTACACTTATCATCAAAATCACCCAAATCATCTTCCACTTGTTGGAATTGAAAATGGTCCATGGTTGAAAAATCAACGTGATCCATTAACACTGACATACGCACGTATGGAACGGTGGCTAATATTTCTGGCGTAATATCGCCCTGTTTTCTCAACTCCCAGATTCGGTATGCGGTCGCGGTACCCACTGATGGAATAGTTAACAACTCGTCGAATCCGCAGAAATTTATACACACTTTTTCAATTTCTTGTTCTTCAATTTGTTCACAGTAAGACATGATTTTGAATATTTAAGCACAAAATATGAGGTAAGTTGAAATGAAAATGGTGAAATCTGAATATTATCTCATTAAAACACAATGATGTTCAAGTAAATGCACAAATTGTAAGTATTGTTTATGTACTTATGTAATATTAAGCTGTGTGTATCGCTTGGTGTTAATCATGTACACATATCTCATGAAAAAACAATTTTTCGATTCACACTTTCAATACAGTATTTTTGGTGTATATAAACATGACACAACTCGAAAAAACATTTTAACGATTTGCACTTATTTTGACTGTGAACTGTTACTACTCATGCAACACAAATATCTAGGCGCACTTCACCTACAGTGATTTTTTTTCAAGGAACTATTTTTTCTATTTTCACTCAATTGATACGTTTGAATTTCACAGAAAAATCACAAATAAACAGAAAATATTGTAAACAAACATCGATTTTCAACACAAACTTTAATAAATTTGATCGATTTTCTCACTTGAAAAAAGTTTTCAAATTTTCCCACGTGTTTTTGGGCATTGGCACTTCAAGTTCACATTAAACCCTTGATCGGAGCGCCATTTTGAGGTAAACTTAGGTCACTTACCTAAATAAGACTGTGATGACAGGCGGCAAGTTCCAGGGTTTGAATACTATGAACTACAAACACTAATTATCACTGAGAACACACGAATTAACACTATTCTGACACTAGATTCCGCTGTTCGTCGTTGCCGAATATCGTCTGCTCCTCGTGGCTTGTATATCTCGCGTGACTGTATCCCTCCGCCGAGATGTTGGACCATCTATCGTCCTCCACGCCTGTCGTCCCTAATACACGATCACGTGATATATTGTCCATACAACAATAACATCTGATTTTTCCGGTAAGTACGGAGATTATCAATAAATAATTGTAAATGCCGAAATTGGGTGTCACAGCTGAGACGGAAATGCATTGAAGTAGGGTATGTTTGTCAGCATTTTACAAAGGACCAACAATCTAACTGTCCAAAATTTTATGCTAGAATTAATAATAAAATGTTAAAGATTTTCTAGGTAAAATTTTGTTTTTATATTGCAAGTCAAAAAAATTTGACATAGAAAAAACGCAAAAAACTGCCGAATTTGGGTTACATGATGTTAGGTGAATTTTAAATTTCACAGGTATGTCAGTTGTTTTTTTATGGCAAGCCAAACTGGACAAAAGTCCATATTTATTGATATCAATAATTCGATTTATTGATATCAATAATTATTTATTGATATCAATAAATTATTTATTAATATCAATAATTCGATTAAAATTATAATATGATGCAGGTTAAACCTGTGACGCTCCCTAAGTCAAATCAAATCAAATCAAATCAAAGTTTTATTTAGAGTCGGTACATTACATAACAATAAAACACAAGCTCTAGCGAGCTTTTAACACCGACATAAGTTTGAACGTATCCTAAAATATTTTACAAGCTAAAATAAGTTTTCAAATGTTTATTGGGCAATTAATGGACCTATTCAGAAATTCAACTTCCGTACTCGTAAAATCTGGCTTGACCAATCAACGACGTCGCAGCGTACTCGTAAAATTTGCCTTAGCCAATCGGCGACGTCGTGAACAATCACAATCCCAGAATGCCGTACAATTTCTGAATTGGTCCATTGAAACAAAGTCTTATTCGAAAATAAAAACAAAGTAGCTTTTCTTGTTGGTCCTGTGTGCGCTTAATGACGTCAGGAATTTTCAAAGAAAAAAGCGTTAAAAAGACGCAGAAAGTCCGGGAAACCGTGCGTGGTTTACCGGACGTTGAAGGAAAATTGAGCCCATAGTACAACTAGAATATTGACATTTCTACCATTATCGCTCCCTTCGGGAGCGTATCAATAATTGTGTTCTGAATAATTGATATCAATAAATGAATTATGGATATCAATAATCATTTATTGATATCAATAAATGATTTATTGATATCTGTAAATGAATTATTGATATCAATAATTGATTTGTTGATATCAATAATTCAAAATCATTAATTGATATCAATAATTCATTTATTGATATCTTTAATTCATTTATTGATATCAATAATTCAGTTATTGATATCATTAAATCATTTATTGATATCAATAATTCAGAACACAATTATTGATATCAATAAATCGAATTATTGATATCATTAAATCGAATTATTGATATCATTAAATCGAATTATTGATATCAATTAATGATTTATTAATATCAATAAATAATTATTGATATCAATAAATAATTATTGATACCAATAAATCAGCAATTTATTGATATCCATAATTCGATTTATTGATATCAATAAATGATTTATTGATATCAATAAATGAATTTTAGATATCAATAAATCGTTTATTGATATCTATAATTCATTTATTGATATCTATAAATAGCTGAATTATAGATATCAATAAATGAATTATAGATATCAATAAATGATTTATTGATATCAATAAATGATTTATTGATATCAATAAATGATTTATTGATATCAATAAATGAATCATAGATATCAATAAATGATTTATTGATATCTATAAATGAATTATTGATATTAATAAATATGGACTTTTGTCCAGTTTGGCTTGCCATAGTTTTTATCATAGGGAAGGGTCATTATTTACTAGCTGGGGGGGCTGGAAATTTTTCGACCAGATATAGCTTTCCAAAAATTGAACCCCCCCCCCCATTTAAATCCGAAAAAAATTTTGACCCCCCAAAGACATCTCACATTTTTTTTTGACCCCCCTAATCTCCACAACAAAATTTTAAGATATGTATTAGTTTTATTTTACAAAAACGTTAATCACCATTGACTACATTGTACTTATGAATATCAATCACAGGCGTTTGGGTCCATGATTTTATTTTATTATAAATAACGTGTATATAAAAATTTTCAGTATATAGACGAGATGAACATTTTTATATACACGTTATTTATAGTAAAATAAAATCCTGGACCCAAACGCCTGTGATATCAATATAAGTAACAGTCTATGTACGAAGTTGGACAAAATTCATAGATGTGGTTGCAAACGAAGGAAAACACAAACTTTTGATCATGAAAGTTTAATAATTTAAATAATCTGAGTAACACCATTTTGGTATATTAAAGTTCCTGAACTTTGAGACTCCTACCTAAAGCTGAATACCAGATATGAAAAGCCTGCAAATAACAGTTGCTGAATACATAAACTGTGACGGACGCACAAACGGACGGACGCCGGTGCATTTCTATGGTCCAGGTCCACGTTATTGGAACACACGAAGCAATTCTTTTTGTGCCATGGCTTTTTTAGAAGTGGTTTAACAGTAATATTATAGCAATTAAGGCTCTCTTTTTGAGATGATCATGAATAGGTTGATAGATAGTTATTTCTTTGTGTCACGTTGACTACCGTATTAACCATAACAAAGGCGAGGAAAGGATATTCCTGATAGATCGCATGGTCTTGACAGTCTTAAAACTAACTTACTAAGCAGATAGAATATTTGATTTGCGCTGAACGTGCACACAGACACTAAAGAGATTTCCTTTCTCAAATCTTTACAAACATCTATGATATCCCAACCGCACTATATATAATAATAAAAAAAGAATACTCTTAAACTAAAATTCATTATTAGTAATTTTCTTAAATATATTGAATGTCTCACCCTTTTCACAGTTATTAATAGTGCAACGTTCTTAATACTGGGGGAAAGACCAGCCGTATGGCGGAAAAATGAGTATGTGTTTACACATACCAGATTTTCCCCTGGGGGGAAACGTAGTATATACTCATTTTTCCCCGGGGAAAAATCTAGAATATAATAGATCTTCCGGGGGAAAAGCTGGGTATATACTCATTTTTCCGGGGGAAATTCTAGTATGGGGGAAAAACTAGTATTAGTATGTAACACCGGTAGGGGACGTCAGCTTGCAATAATCTATATAGCGCAGAATGCTTGTTTCATTACATTTATGTGTGTGCGTGTTATTTATTGTAACTTGTACCGACTTACAAATAAATATTACTTTCCTTGATTCCTTCAACCTTCGCCTTATCGTTCGGCTTACCTCTCCTCTCATTTTTCTCTCTCCAAAATTAGATTCAAGATGTTTGGGTTCTGTTTCTTATTTTCAATCCCCCCTTTCAATGCATATTCCTTACAATACAGAAAAATGCAATAATCCTGACTTGGTAAAGATACATGTATATTTATTTTAAATAAAAGACCTGACCCGTATCCGCATCTTGAGTCTGATACCAGGACAAGCACGGGAAAGTAGAGCTATCCAAAAATGATTGAGGGTTACACTCCCCAGCATTTTATATACCCTAATATGAAAATGACAAATCAACAAAACAAATGAGTTTTCAAACGACGAGAGTAACGATCTTCGGATCTCTGATATGTATTCTAATAACTTTTATGAATTGTATTGAAAGCATTTCCATTCCAAAACCTGAACGCCTTTTGTTAGTGTCATTTGACGGATTTAGATATGACTATTTGTCAAGATCTTCAACAAAAAATGCAACTCCAAATTTCCACAGGTTAATGAACGAGGGTGTTTATGCAACCAAAGGCATAAAAAATGCTTTCCTTACAAAGACATTCCCTAATCACTATACAATAGTGACTGGTTTATATGAAGAAAGTCATGGCATAGTTGGAAATGTGATGTTTGATCCACATCTAAATGAAACTTTCAACATTTATAATGAGAAACAAGAAAAAAGTTCAAAATGGTTTGACAATGGAGGGGAACCAATATGGGTGACAAATCAACTTCAAAGTGAAGTTTGTTGTAAAAGAACGGGTATAGTTTTCTGGCCTGGAGATCAGGCTCCAGTTAAAGGTGTTTTGCCTTCTAGATTATTACCATATGATAGAAGTGTCACCAACCAAACCAGAGTTGACACCATTGTCAAATGGTTTACAGATGAATATCCAGTGAATTTGGGCTTGTTGTATTTTGAAGAACCAGATGAACATGGACATATGTTTGGACCAGATTCACCTGAAATTGATAGAATGGTGATAGCTTTAGATGAAGTTGTGGGGTACCTCATCACTGCTTTAGAGAAAAAGGGAATTTTAAACACCACTGACATTATCATTACTAGTGATCATGGAATGGCAACAACACCCCAGTCAAAGATCATTAATTTGGATCAATATGTAGCTCCTCAAGATTATAGAATATTTTCTTCAAACCCAATAGGCAGCGTTTTACCCCAACCAGGTACTTTATCCATAAGTAAAGACTTAAAATACATTTTGTTTACATGTATTTAGAGATGAACCTTTTAAACATGAAAAAAATGTAGTTACAATATTGACAGATCATCATACCACATTTCTCCTGTCGCACTAGCTAGCTGAGTCCATGCACATGTATCACTATAGAAAATAAAGAGATGTGGAATAAGTGTACGCGACACAGCCCACAATTAAACGGCAATTTAGAAAAACCACAATGGACAACCGCCAGCAGCCTTCAACGAGGCCATTTGGCACTGCTCGCGGTTCTGCAATTGGCCCATGGTCTAAATAAGATGCATATAATTCAAATCCAGCCCTGAAATAGTCACAGATAGACCCCCTTCTTAAACAAGGAACAGAAAACACCAAAAAGACAAGTACAAACGAAAGCTTTGTCAAAGATTCCTGGCTTAGGACAGGCACATATAATATGTGGCGGGGTTAATCTAGTTTTTTGGGCCCAACCTTCCCCCTATCAATATTCCTAGACAAAGCACAAAAACTAAACACACAATAAAAATCAAATCGATCAAAGTCCAATTCTACTAGAGAGAACCTAAGACAAAAAACAAGAACAAACAAAAGGACGGTAAAGGAACTCTCTATAGAACACTCGCTGTTACTGACAGCTAGCTGAGAATCATCAATGGACTGATGTAAAAAAATCAAACGTATCGATTTTAAATCCGACACAACACTTCAAACAATAATGATTTAGTGTAGTGTCATCACACAAAACCGACACGCTTGATCGCTATAATGCTTAAAAATGACAATAGTAAAAACGTTTATGGAAGTTTTAAAGCAAGTATCAAGTTTTCAATATTTCTGCCAAAAAACACTAAATTCAAAGATTTAACCAAGATATTCATTTCATATCCTTTCCGTAATAAATTTTGAAGCCAATTTTTCATTTCTATTGGATTGCTTTTAAATTTGTGAGCTTTATAAAAAACATTACCATAAAATTCAGGATGTGATATTCCTTTCACTATAAGAAAGTGACGTGTACAATTAAATTTTTCAATAAGAGATCGATACTTGTGGAAGAATTTAGAAAAAGATTTTACTAATTTGTGGTATCGATAACCTTGTTTTAATAATTTTTATACGACCGCAAAATTTTTGCGATCGTATTATGTTATGGCGATGTCGTTGTCGGCATTGTCGTCGTTGTCGTCGTCGTCGTCGTTGTCGTCTGTAGACACTTTGGTTTCCGTGCGATAACTTTAGTTGTAGATAACCAAATGTTATAAAATTTTGATATGATGTTTATAACCACTAAAGGAAGGTTGGTATTGCATTTGGGGTTTCTGGCCCCTACCGTTTAAGAAAAAAGGGCCAAAAATGTGTATATTGACAAAACGTCTGTAGAATGTTTAATTTTCATCCAATTTTGATCATTCTTTTCTTATTGTATTCCTCAATAAATTCTGTCAACAAAATGTATCAACGGCTTTGATGTATCTTGTACCGTTACATTGCTACTGGGGGTCAAAAAGCGGCCACACCCAAAAAATTGACTTTTTTATTTGTGGTCCGATTTTCAAAATCTTTTTTTCATTGGAATCCTTGTGAAAATCCCTGCCTGCATTTTTCAATCAGATTTGCAATATCTCTTACTGTTTTTGAGAATTTAGGGGTCAAAGGGGCCAAAAACGCCGTTTTTAAAAGTTTGTCATTTAAACCAAAAATTAAGTTGTAGTGGGCCTGCTAATTGTTATGAAGTTTTAATATGATGATTATATCCACTAAAGGAATGTTGGTTTTGTTTTTGGGGTTTGTGGCCCCTTCTGTTTTAGAAAAAAGGGCTAAAAGTAAAACTGGTGTATTGAAAAACCTGTTGTAGAATGTATATCATTCATTCGATTTCAAAATTTTTTTTTTTATTGAATTCATCATTAAATTCTATCTACCTAATGTGTCAATGATTTTGATATGTATTTCACCATTACATTGCTACAGGGGGGCTAAAGACAGGCCACGCCCATAAAATCAACTTTTTTATTTGTGGTCCGATTTTCAAAATCTTTTTTTCATTGGATTCCTTGTGAATATTTCTGCCATATTCTTTAATCAGATTTGAAATTTATTTACTGTTTTTGAGAAATTAGGGGTCAAAGGGCCAAAATTGTAAATTAATACATGTATATAAATAAGGCTTTTTGTATTAGATGTAGATGTAAATATAAATGTGTCAAAAATGCATTTTTAAGTTCACCACAGGATGCATGTGTCAAAAAGCTTTGTAAGTCCACCATGGGCTTCATGTGACCAAAGCAATGGACTATCCATACTGGGCCTCCAACGTACAGGGTTCAACTTGTTGCGGTCGTATCATGCTGCGCTCGGCGTAGCTTTTTATTCAGTAATAAAACGGTTTTTATTATTAAAATCAGAAACACAACTGCAGATCCGAGCATATCTTACTAACTGTGAAATGTAAACCCCGTATGACGGCGCTAGTGGAACATCTCCTTCAAGAAAAGGGAAATTTATAATAGGGAAGGTAAAGTCGTCACGTTTATCATATACTTTGGTATGTAATTTTCCGTCAATAATACTTAAATCTAAATCTAAAAAAGGACATCTATCACCGGTGACGTTAGATTTGTTCAAGGTTAATTCAGAAGGATAGATATCTGTAATAAAATTAGAAAATGAAGGATTGTTGAGTGCAAGAATGTCATCTAAATATCTAAAAGTATAATTGAAAGTTTCGATTAGGTTCTGTTTGTTCGGGTCTTTTTGTAATTTAGCCATAAATTGTGATTCATAACAGTATAGGAAAAGGTCGGCTATAAGTGGCGCACAATTAGTACCCATAGGAATACCAATAATTTGGCGATAAATTTGTTTACCAAAACGTATGTAAATATTATCTAACAAATAATTTAGAGCAGTAATAGTTTCTGCATCAGTCCAGTTAATGTAACCCTTTTGAATCTCGTTACTAAAAAATGATTTACTAAATGATTTTGAAACTCTAGAACAGATATAATCACTTTTAGATTTGTCAAAACACCATTTAACCAAATATTCAAATTTCTTTTTAATCAGATTATGTGGAAGGTTAGTATATAAAGTAGAAAAATCGTAACTATCAACGGTATGAAAAGTATTTTCAAATGCACGAAGCTTGTCCAAAACATCAAGAGAATTTTTAACACTCCAAAAATAATTAATTCCACTGTTTTCGAATACCCTTTCACAGTATTGAATAATAAATTCCTTCATAGTAGTTAAAGTAAGTGATAGAACTTTGGAAATATGGGTTAAAGAACACTTACTTGAAGCAGAGATAAAACGAGATTTATATGGATTTTTGTGCAATTTAGGTATCCAGTACATAGTAGGTAACTTAAAGTATGTCGGGGCAACTCGAAGTGCTGTGGTCGCTATGATATGATCGTCAATGATACCTGATTCTGTTGAATGCACGGGAACGAAAGTGTTCGAATTTTTTATTTCGTGCATTAAAACCTCAAGGTAATACTTTCTTCATACCACAACGACATTGTTAGCTGCTTTATCGGCGGGAACAAACACGTATCGCAAACCAAGTAAACAGATTTTTGACTTTATTCGATTAAGGTAAGTATTAGGTCTAAAATCTACAAATGAATTTTGAAATTGGTTAATTCTGAGTTGAACAATTGTCATAAATTTATTAATAAAACCGTCTAGAGATTTTGAGTCGGCCCCATCTCTCCTGATCCAAGATTTGCAATAAGAGAGAAGGGAAGTTTTGATACAATTTAGGCAGGAATTCCAATTAATTTTAGTAGGTGGTCTAAACTTTGGTCCTTTTTTCAAGAAATTGATAACCTCTGGGTCATTGACGATTGAAAGGTCTCCGGTAACAACATGATCACAAGGAGCATATCTGAAATCAGATTTAGCACAGTCGCATGATAAAGGAATATTCGTGTCTAGTTCTTCATCAGTTGAAGTTGTTGTATAGTTAAAAATAATGTTACGTGTAGGTTAATTATTTCTTATATTTATATGATACAATAGGTGGTTCGGTATTAGAAAAATAAGGTGGAATGAGATCTTGAATATTAGGATCCATAAATATACTAGATATATTTATGAAGTCAAGTCCTCTATTAATGTAGGTTAATTTTATAAAATGATGAATGTGGTCTTCTGGGTTTTCAATTTTGGGAAACAGTTTATAATAACAAAAAGAAGAGATGATGAGTGCACCTTCATATAATGGACTTGCATGAGATACAGTACTACATTCCAAACGGATACTGTTTAATTTAGAAATTGGTATTGAACATAATTTACAAAACAGATGATGACGTCCATTATTTTTAAAGATTTTAATAAGATCAGTAATACTTGAGTCAGAGCGGTGTTGTTTTCTGACATTACGATTTATTCGTTTACCATGCGACCGTTATGTATGTCTTTGCTTCAGGCCCATATGAAAAAATATCCTAGATTCTCATTCCTTCCTGTCCCATTTTTTTCAGCCACCTCAAATAATTTTTTATCTTATTTTGATTTTTTTTTTTTTGCAAATTGTGTTCATTTTTGGTCTATTTCCTTGCCCACCCGCCCCATATTTTCAAGAAATTTGGATAAGAATCTAGGATTTATTTTATTATAGTCTTTATGGTGACAAATTAAATATGCTACATGTACATGTATGTTATATTACATGCACATGCACATGTACATGTAATTGTTTTACAAATGTTACACTTGAATAAATGTAACATTTGTTATATGAATTTATTATACATGTATTATAATTACAATGTTTAATGCTTCTAAAGTATGAATCAGGCCTTAATGTACCTGGATTTACTGAACATTAATGTTCTACTACGAGTACATGTATGAAAGTTAAAGCAAGTTTCTTTTTATATTGACACAGAAACAACATTCATTGACCAAGGAACAAATTTGGTGAAATTATATAGGCATAAAAATTGAATAAAAATAAATATTAAAAGCGTTTTAAAAAAATCTTAAACACCGATAAGATAAGTTGTATATTTTTAAGACATGCATGTACATTTGCATAATTTGTATTCTACCGAAAGGAGTCTCAATTAGTGATTTTTTAATTGCTCAATAAATAGTCATTATTTTTGACATCGGCAAAAAGATTTTTCGGATGACCATTTTTTTTCTTCAAATTATTCTCACATGTGCTGCTTGCCAGACAAATGTTTGATTTTCAAAAGTTCAAAAACCTTGTTATATTTGAGACAATCAAAGAAAAGATCAGATTTTTGAACTGGATATATGAATACATGTAACACATACATGTATGTTTGATATTGAATATTGTAGGTAAAGAAGATGAAATTTATCAGAAGTTATCCAACATTCCACACTTGAAAGTGTACAGAAAGGCAGACATTCCAGAGAGATTCCACTACAAAAACAACATAAGGATACAACCTTTATTGCTTGTTACAGATGAAGGGTACTCACTCAGTCACAATGGATCAACAGCACCAAGTAAGATTTACTTTTAAGATTATATTTTATTTAATTTCAATATCAGAAATTTATACATTAATTAATCTTATTGCTGGTCATGTCATTGTCAAGGAAGCTTTGTGTAGTACTACTACTTGAATGTACAATGTACATGTATTGTCTCTAATTTACTCAAATTGAAAAAAGGACAATATTTTAAAAAGTTAATAACACAAACATGACAAATATGTTTTAAATTTTTTTTTAGTTATTGGTGTGAAAAACTTCTATTAGGGAGTGGACTGAAACAAATGTTTATCAATTTCTTAAACCTATAACAATATTAGTACATGTATACACGTAACTAACGGTAACTTCTTATGCAATGGTTAAACAGACACTGGTATCAGCCTTAAAAAAAGAACCATAGTACTGAGCACATCCACATACATGTATATAGTTCTAGTCGACGGGACGGAATCATATGGCCTCTTATCTGTGCCACTTTGTCTTGCCAAGAACAAATCCAGGTTGTGGTTCCCCAATCATTTCTATGAATATAAAACATAACAATAAAATGTACATTTGTATTTAAAACTATTTTGTTATAGATGGTAACCATGGTTATGACAACGATTTAGCTGACATGCATCCATTTTTCATAGCCAGAGGACCTTCTTTTAAGAAGGGACATGTGATAGAAACCTTCAATAATGTAGATATATATCCCTTGATGTGTGCCATCCTTAACTTAAAACCTGCTCCAAACAATGGATCTCTACACAATGTACAAGAACTGCTTGTAGAAAGTACCTATAAGACAGGGCCATTGATACAATATGATTCTACATTCCTGATGTGTAAGTTAAACATAACTGGTATAGTATGTAAACGAAATCATGCAAAAATTTTACCCCGAATATTATTTATCTTTGCAATATAGTTAAAAACTTTTCTTTTACTTTCTTTTTCTCTTAAAAACACACAAGCTGATAGATTTATACAAAAGAGAAAAAGAACAGAGTGAATTCCAAACTGAGACAAATGCGGTAAAATAGCATTGTTCCTATCCAGAAATGGGTCTTTTGTTGATAATGTAGGGATTTGTTTGAATCTTACATGTATGTATTGTAATTTTAGTCTTGTGCCAATGCAAGACATAGAGCAGTGACCTCTGGTCATGTTGAAGACTGCTGGCTGTTACCATTGTGATTTTTTTAAATTGCGGTTTCTTTAATGTTGGTTGTGTCGCATACACTTATTCCACATCTCTTTATTGTCTATCTGTAAATGCAACAATAGATGGGAAAGAATGCAAATGTTGGTCCTTTTTGCATAAATAAATCTATGCATTTAAAATAAATTATAAGCACAAGCACAACCTTTCTATTTTTCAGATATAATTGTTTTGCTGTTTATTGCTACGGTTGCTGGAATATTCAGTATTGGTGCTTGTCGCCAGCAAAGAATCCATAGACATAGAAAAATGAAACTGACATCACTTTCCCCCATGACTATGCAGCTCAATTATTCATCTTCAGCAGTGAACGGAGGACGACAACCATTACTTGAAGATACAGACTCAGATGATATCTAATGCTTTTTATGCTATATCTAAGAAAAAATGGGGCTTTGCTCTGTTCCAGAAAATAATATGTCCCCCCTCCCAGGAAGGCACTTTTAATTATTTCTATAGTTTTATTGGGCGTAAGTTTCAACAAAGTCTTAAAGGCACATGTAAAATATTTAATAATTTTTTATCGGTGGTAGGGAACAAAAAATTGTGCAATCCTGAGTGGGAGGGACAGAGTATTTCTGGAACATCCCCTCAAAGTGTTTGGGTTGGTTTGTCCATTTATCTCAATGAAGGATTAACCTCGGTTTAAGGGAGTTGGGGGGGGGGGTCTAAAATTTTGACATAATATTTTTTTCAAACTTAGAGTAAATAGACGTTGGTGTGAGCATTGAAAATATACAATAAAAACAAAAGGTGTAATTGGGTTTTATTCTTTAAAAAAAAATTGTACAAATTATATAAGAAAAATCCTCAAAATGCATATATTTTTAAAATCTGACATAAAATTTTGTACATTTGTGTAAAATAACAATAATAGGATATACTTTTGATTTTTGTAATTAAAACATGGTGTCACGGTATTCCTTTTCGAGATATTTAAGGAACACTTTTTCTAAGCCATTTCTTTGTAAAAATTAGTCACACATTTTCCCGCCAATTGTCTCCCCCTGAAATGATATTTTTTAGATAAACCTTAATCTTTTAAAGTGTTCATCTTGTAATTTTGTATGAATGAAATTTAAGAAATGAACTCCACCATGTCCACACCATTTATGCTTTAATAAGTCTTTAAAATTGAAATATAGGCTAAACATTTACAAGATGACTGAAAAAGATGCTCCGTTTTAGAACCCCCAGCTCATTAATTTACTTTTCATAATGAAATTATGATCTTATCATATGCATCAGGTTGCAAAATCATACCCACCACATCAAACTTCCCTTCAGTGATTCCCAAAAAGAGTGCATGTTACAAGGTGAGGCACCATGTCTGTTGAATATATTCTTGTTTATATATCTGTGATATACATGTACTCTCAAATTTTAAAGGTGCATTAGCTGGATTTTTGTCAATTTATGAAGAGTTGAATTTGGATTGTACGTGTAAAGTAAATGTAATTGGTCATGATCAGTTTTAAGATTTTAAGTAAAATTAATCTGAGTATCTTTAGCTAACAAGAAAAAATAAAAAAGTTATTTTAATGTGCTGTACAGCATTATAGGTTCTTACATAAGTTCTTGGAAAAGAACGGCTGACCTTTCACGAGTGATAGAATTTTTTCAGTCTTTTTGCGAGTGGAGCGCAGCAGAACGAGTCAAAAGACCCAAAAAATTCTATCACGAGTGAAAGATCATTGCCGGTTTTCCAAGAACGTGTGTAAATACCTACCTCTTCCGTAAGAAATCAAATTTTATATTCTGAAACCTTAGGGGACTTCATTCTAAAAACCGAAAGTTTAAAATAACAGTGCATTTCATTGGTCGACATCATGGATCAATATCAGTACCGGCGGTTATTATTGGTTAATTAACTAGTGTGAGATCGCTGCACGTGCTCTCATCTCAACCTGGTCCTCTCACACTGAAAAGAGTCATTTACGGAAGAATTAAACTTCACAACCTAATGCTCTACTGTCATCCATCTGGAAAATTCTGGATGTTAGAATGCACCTTTGTTAAGATTTGATTTGATTTCACTCTCGTTATGACTTGTGTTTGCGTTGATGATTTCTGTTCAGTTGATTTTGTGTGTTTATGTCTTGTGTTTCTTTGTGCTGTTCTTGTTAGTGTTTACTGGTTTTGTCATTGCCCTTTCAGACTTTGCCCCATTGGTGCCTCTTTGCTGCTTTGATGTCATAACATGGGGAGCAATGGAGGCAACATGTTTATTGAAAAATTGAATGAAAATGGAATAAAAAGTCTTGTTCATCAATTTGTCATGGTGAAAGACATTTCCTAAGGTTTGCAGAGAAAGGAACAGGTTTCTCCTATTTCGTTCAACAGAGAGTACCCTTTGTACAAGTTTTCCAGTAAAATTGGGGTTATACTGCTATTATGGAACTTGAGATCTGGGTATTATTGCATTTATCATTTAGACTAAAACATTTAACATTTACACATTTTAGTAACTATTTCAAAAATCTATGTAACTAAATCACTTTAGATGTCTCTAACCTGCCTCATTCACAGGATTTGAGTTTGTGTGACCTCGGAGTAGTTTCCCTAATATTTCCAGACATACAGGTTAAATGTTTTACAATAATTGTGATATACAATGTATTTATTAAGTTTTATAAATTGTTACATATGGGTTAATATAATCTTACAAACTTTTGAACTTCATGAAAATAGGATATACATTATTGTTCACCCTCTTTCAAATGCTTGTACTTGTATATATGTGGTAGATTTATTATTTTGACAGCTTATGCGCCTTAAATTACTACATTGAAAAATTGCAAAACTATTATTTATGTCCAATGCTTATCAATGCTTATCAATGCTTATAGTAGGCTTTTAGCGAAAACTTAACTATTCGTTTAGGTTTATTTAAGGTTCCATTTCATATTTTAAAGGGGATATTTTCTATACTGATTTCGTCGTTGCCCTTTCGGACTTTTGACACTTGAATGCCCCATTGGTGCCTCTTTGCTTCTTTCTATAGAAAACAATTGATAATTTGATGAAGCTATTTAATGACAATGTTTATTTAGACATTTTTAACATGTTTGTATAATTGTTTTCTTTTATTTTGTGATCTCAATGTTACTTTCTTATTCTCAAACTTAAAGATTGAATTGGATTTTTTTTCAAAGATGTAGCAATTATTTTTATTTGATTTTAATTTAATGATATTAGTTCATGTCTCCTGTATACGTTTTGTACTCATTCAGTTTATAAAAGAAATCCAAAACCAAACTCTTATATATGTTATTTGTGTTAAAATATTAATGTTAAGATTTTGACTACATGTATAAGGATTGATCCATCCTGATTACATGTAGATCAAATATGGAATTTATTTATAATGAGATTTTATTATTGTGATGGATTAACAGATGAATGCCCATTTTAATCAAATAACAAAATAAAAAAACACCTGTGGCCTGTTTATTTGAAATAAGACAAATTCTGTGGTGTTTGTGATATTATTGGTTTTTGAAACTACAAAATTCATGAAAAAAGATAGTTCAAAATGTTATTGATCTTTGCATAATATTTTGCTTTTTAATTGTATTCATTTTATTGATTTTAAGAAATAAAAATGTCTTAAAGTACTACTATGAATTTTAAGGCTGTAAACAAAGACTGGATGTATTCAGTTTTTTAGTATTCTGTCTGTCTGCAGGTATTTCTAACACTGGGGAATTCATTGAAAATTAGTGTGTTTTCAGATCATCATTAAGATACATATAATACGTTTTACAGAGATTTTCATTTAGAAATCTAACAAATATGAAAATTTTCCAGCAGTTTTGACAAGCTTTTAAAAGAAGACAAGTGGATTTCAGTACTTTGATAAATTTTCATGGCTGAAATGCCAAAAAACAGTGGTTGCATTCAACTGAGTGAAAAAAAAAATCATGGGTTCATTTTACACCTTCAATGAGGGAGGTGTTTTACATCACTGGATGTTCAGACTTTGGGGTGAAAAGTGGTAGTACATATGAAGTTCAACCTGTTCTACATTTTGTCTCGCCAACATTGAGCAACAAGAAAGGTATTGCTCTAAGCAGGGGTGTTTTAGGTTTATGAAAACCTCCATATCTCAAAAACTATAAGTTCTACGTTGATAAAAAGTATTATGCATATATGCCCCAAATATAGATAACATATTTGTATCCCCATCTTTTGACCCTGACCTTGATTTGCTGGTTGATTGACTGACAATTTTCAGTAAATTACAAAAGCAATGTTCAACTTTTATGTTCCTAAATGTCAAGAACTTTAAGTCTCAGGTTGTTGAAACTTGGTATGCTTATCCTTATGCTACACCACTACATTAATTTTGTACCCTCATCTGATACCCTTTACCTTGGATTTTCATTCATGCAACTTTGATAGTTTTCAGGTGTACTTTTATCATTGTCAGATCTAGTATGAGTGTAATGTGGTATTACCAAAGAAATTTTATATCTGATGGTGCTTGCATGTGAGATGCTCTTTAGAGTTAAGTCTGGTGTTTATAGATTTTCATAAACTTTGTAAGAAGTACCAAAAGTAGAATATAATTCAACTTTGTATGATTTATCCCAAGGGTATACCGCACAAAAGTTGTGTTATCTGCCAACAACATGGTCACTTTTACCTGTACTTAAAATAGAACACATTTAAAATCACCTTTAATGGCTTGAACTCAGACACTATAACAGATTTGAAATCTTTTGGACGTTTAAAATCAGAATTTTTACTTAAGTCACCAGTAGATTTATATTTGTCAATTTAGGTTGAAGGGATAAATCTTTTAAAAAGTAAAAAGATCGTGTCTTTGAAACTTTTTCCAATAGAATGAGAGAGAAAAGCCTTTGAAGATAAATGTTCATTACAAAAAGCTGTAAGAAATTCTTCATTTGGCCGAAGTCACAAGATAACATTTTGAGCTGTAATGTTTCCATAAACTTTCAATTTTTTTTTATATATATTAGCCTTTGAATTAAGCCAGATAAACAAGAATTGTTATTTACTTCAAGTTCATCTGAACATTAAGCTCTACAAATATAAATATGTCCTTATATGGTTTCAGTTGTTTATATGTTTTTAAGCTAAATTCAAAATTTATAAATATATCAGTTTGAAGGTGCGATTGCATGCCATTGAAGATCAGGTTAGAGATTGTTTCCGAAAACACAGATTGTACACGAAAGTAACAGAGCAACCTGTTCATGTTTTTTTTCAAAATATTTGTATTGACTTGCTTTAGTGCTTTCGTGTGCTGATAATAATCTCTAAACTTGGGTTTGTCATATGTATATAAAAACTTTAAACCGTTGTATGTATAGAATAAAAAGCTACGCCTAGCGCAGCATGATACGACCGCAACAAGTTGAACCCAGTACGTTGGAGGCCCAATATGGATAGTCTATTGCTTTGGTCACATGAAGCCCATGGTGGACTTACAAAGCTTTTTGACACATGCATCTTGAAAATGCATATTTAACACATATAATTACATCTACATCTAATACAAATGTTCATATACATGTATTTATTATGACCCCTAATTTCTCAAAAAAATTGTAAAAGATATTGCAAATCTGATTGCAAATTAAGGCAGGGATTTTCACAAGGAATCCAATGAAAATAGGCTTTTGAAAATCAGACCAAAATAAAAAAGTTGATTTTATGGGCGCGGTCCGTCTTAAGACCCCTGTAGCAATGTAGCAATGTAACGGTTTAAATACATATCATAACCATTGACACAATTAGTAGACAGTATTTTATGAGCAATTCATCAAAAAAAGAATTTTCAAAATTGAATGAATAATAAACATTCTACAACAATTTTGTCAAGACACCCAGTTAGGCCCGTTTTAACCCTTTTTCTAAAACAGTAGGGGCCACAAACCCCAAATACAAAATCAACATTCCTTTAGTGGATAAAATCATCATATTAAAGCTTCATAACAATCGGCTGGCCCACTACAACTTAATTTTTGGGATAAAACTTTTTGCCTTGACAAACTATTAAAAATGGCGTTATTGGCCCCTTCGACACCTTATTTCTCAAAACAGTAAGATATACTGCAAATCTGATTAAAAACGATGGCAGGGATTTTCACAAGGATTACAATGAAAAAAAGATTTTGAAAATCGGACCACAAATAAAAAAGTCATTTTTAGGGTGTGGCCCCTTTTTGACCCCCAGTAGCAATGTAACAGTGCAATATATATCAAAACCATTGACACATTTGTCACATTTAGTTGACAGAATTTAATGAGGAATGCAATAAGAAAAGAATTTTCAAAATCGAATGAATTACACCCGTTTTAGCCTTTTTTGGCCTTTTTTAGCTTACCTGACCCGAAGGGTCATGTGAGCTATTGTCATCACTTGGCGTCCGTCGTCCGTCCGTCGTCCGTCCGTAAACTTTTTAAAACGTTAACTCCTCTGACACCATAAGTCCAATTGCAACCAAACTTGGTATGGTTGTTCATTAGCATTCGGTGCTTAGAACTGATGTGGGGATTTTTGATTCGTCGTAAAACATGGCCGCCATGGCTAAAAATAGAACATAGGGGTAAAATGCAGTTTTTTGCAAATAACTCAAAAACGGCTATAGATATCAAAATTCTGGCAAGGATAAAAGTGATCAGCACCTCAAGATCTACCAGCTCTGAATTTTTTTGGGATAAAACTATTAAAAATGGCGTTATTGGCCCCTTCGACACCTTATTTCTCAAAACAGTAAGATATACTGCAAATCTGATTAAAAACGATGGCAGGGATTTTTACAAGGATTACAATGAAAAAAAGATTTTGAAAATCGGACCACAAATAAAAAAGTCATTTTTAGGGTGTGGCCCCTTTTTGACCCCCAGTAGCAATGTAACAGTGCAATATATATCAAAACCATTGACACATTTGTCACATTTAGTTGACAGAATTTAATGAGGAATGCAATAAGAAAAGAATTTTCAAAATCGAATGAATTACACCCGTTTTAGCCTTTTTTGGCCTTTTTTTAGCTTACCTGACCCGTAGGGTCATGTGAGCTATTGTCATCACTTGGCGTCCGTCGTCCGTCGTCCGTCGTCCGTCCGTAAACTTTTTAAAACGTTAACTCCTCTGACACCATAAGTCCAATTGCAACCAAACTTGGTATGGTTGTTCATTAGCATTCGGTGCTTAGAACTGATGTGGGGATTTTTGATTCGTCGTAAAACATGGCCGCCATGGCTAAAAATAGAACATAGGGGTAAAATGCAGTTTTTTGCAAATAACTCAAAAACGGCTATAGATATCAAAATTCTGGCAGGATAAAAGTGATCAGCACCTCAAGATCTACCAGCTCTGAAATTTTGAAGAAAATCCAACAACCCATGTAGGAGTTATTGCCCTTTTTGTGGATTTTTTGCAAATTTTGCACCTGTTTAGCTCAATATCTTGAAAACTATACTAGATATTTGAGAAATTTAAATTGCATATTGTTAAGCACATCAAGATCTACAAAATATGTAATAGGGTCAACGTGGTAGGACCTTTCCTTTTAGGAGTTATTGCCCTTAGAACGTCAAAATTTAGCATTTTAACAGCATTTCCTCATTACATTGAAAACGTTAACTCCTCTGACACTTTAAGTCCAAATGGAACCAAACTTGATATAGTTGTTTATTAGCATTAGGTGTATAGAACTAATGTGGGGATTTTTGATTGGTCGTAAAACATGGCCGCTGTGGCTAAAAATAGAACATAGGAGTAAATGGCAGTTTTTTGCAAATAACTCTAAAACGGTGACAGATTTCAAAATTTTGATTGGGAACAAAAGTGATCAGCACCTCAAGATCTACCAGCTCTGATATTTTAAAGAAAATCCAACAACCCATGTAGGAGTTATTGCCCTTTTTGTCGATTTTTTGCAAATTTTGCACCTGTTTAGCTCAATATCTTGAAAACTATACAAGATATTTGAAAAATTTAAATTGGATATTGTTAAGCGCATCAAGATCTACAAAATTTGTAACAGGGTCAACGTTGTAGGACCTTTTCTTTGAGGAGTTATTGCCCTTGGAACGTCAAAATTGAGCATTTTAACTGCATATCCTTATATTGAAAATGTTAACTCCTCTGACACTTTAAATCCAAATGGAACCAAACTTGGTATTATTGTTTATTATTATTAGGTGTATAGAACTGTTATGGGGATTTTTGATTGCTTGTAAAACATGGCCACTGTGGCTAAAAATAGAACATTAGGTTAAACTGCATTTTTTTGCAAATAACTCAAAAAGGGTGACAGATTTTTAGATTTTGATTGAGAACAAAAGTGATCAGCACCTTTAGATCCATCATATTGTCAGATGACCCCCTTATTAATCTTATGACCCTTTCAACGTTAAATAGATTTTGCCTTATAACTTTATACTTCAGGCACATATGTCAGGTGAGCGATTCAGGCTCCTGGGAGCCTCTTGTTTTCTAATACGATTAGGGCCACAAACCCTAAATACAATATCAACTTTCCTTCAGTGGTTACAAACATCATATCAAAATTTCAAAACAATTGATCAATATTTACTCAAGTTTTCGCACGGAAACCAAATGTCCACAGACGACGACAACGACGACGACGACGACGACATCGCCACAACATTATACGATCGCAAAAATTTTGCGGTCGTATAAAAACTCCTTGCCCAAAATTGGTAATTTGGCTAGTGAAAGAAGCGGTTATTATAATTCCTAAAATACTGTGGATGTAAAAAAGAAAGGTTCATAATAATACCCCATGCACGTTTAAGACTCTTTTGAAGACTGAGATAGATACGAGTAGGCTCAAAAGAGGCCGATGAAAAGGCTGTTCCCCAAGCAAACTGTAAACTTGAGAGGGATTCGCTTTAGGATCAAACTTATTTCCAAATCCAGGATTAATAAATCAATTAAACTACATTGTAATATTTTTTTTCCTAATGATAACCCATGGTTGTTGATAGGATAGATAACAGTAAAAAAAAACCACTTATATAATATATTGAAATTTCTTTGACATAAAGGAATTTATTTTAACTTTTAATACAGTTTGTAAAATCTTTTATAAGTGTAGTTTTCTTAGTAAATAACAATGCCATACTAGTCATTACATGCATGGTATAAGCAGCTTTCCATTGACTTAAAAAGGATATTGTTGGTGATTCTTAAGACTGAAAAATAAATAAAAGAGGAGGGATTAGAGAATTTTACATATATTTTTTTTTTCAAAAATCTAATCTTGAGTACATAGCTTAAATGGCTTCAAGGCTTGTTTTTTTATAGTTCTTTTTTTTAACAAAAAGAAGCGAGGGATATGATGTTGAGCCCTCCATTTAATTTTACCAAATCAAGCTTTAAGAAAGTTTTGGACTGACGAAGTACAAACGTGAAACTTGATTATACGCATATGCATTAGAAAACGAACAAAAAATCAAACAAAACAAGAATGGAATTCCAGGGTCCCCCGTCGTGAAGCAAGAATTATCGAACACGATAAATAATGAAAATCCATCACCTTTTTAGGTATGAGAGCGCTTACAAGGTCTGTTTTGCAACAACATCAAAAAAACATCGTCGTTTTTATGGTCAAAGTCCCATTTCTCCTACAAAAATTATCGACAAATGCTGATTTTCGAATTTGTCCAAAGTAGTAGTAATATAAACATTTGGTATAAATTTCATGAAAATCCGTCAATATCTGTAGGGATGAGAGCGCTTACAAGGTCTGTGTTGCAAAAAAAAAAACAGAGTCGTTTTTATGGTCGAAGTCCCCTTACTCCTACAAAAACTATCGAAAAATGCTGATTTTCGAATAGAGTCCAAGGTTGTAGTGATATGAATATTTTACCCCCACTCGTAAGAGAGGGGGCTATATTGCAATCACCTTGTCCGTCCGTCCGTCCGTCCGCCTGTCCGTCCGGTTCAATTTCTCTGCTTCTACTGGATGGATTGGTTTCAAATTTGGTACACAGCTTCAGCATGATGAGTTATACTATGCCTACCCTTTCCAGGTCAGTCCATCATCTACTTCCTGTTTTCCAAGCCGACTTAGACTTTTTCAGACACAAAAAAAATTGAAATGTGAAATTTTTCTCAACAGATTTCTCGGCTTCTACCGGATGGATTGGTTTCAAATTTGGTACACAGCTTCAGCATGATGAGTTATACCGTGCCTCCCCTTTCCAGGTCAGTCCATCATCTACTTCCTGTTTTTTGAGTTGACTTAGACTTTTAAGGGTAAAAAATTTGAAAAGTGAAATTTTTCGTAACAGATTTCTCGGCTTCTACTGGATGGATTGGTTTCAAATTTAGTACACAGCTTCAGCATGATGAGTTATACCGTGCCTCCCCTTTCCAGGTCAGTCCATCATCTACTTCCTGTTTTTCGAGTCGACTTAGACTTTTAAGGGTAAAAAATTTGAAAAGTGAAATTTTTCTTAACAGATTTCTCGGCTTCTACTGGATGGATTGGTTTCAAATTTGGTACACAGCTTCAGCATGATTAGTTATACCGTGCCTCCCCTTTCCAGATCAGTCCAATATCTACTTCCTGTTTTCCGAGCTGACTTAGACTTTTTATGGGTCACAAATAGACAATTTTTTGTAACAGATTTCTCGGCTTCTAGAGAAGGGATTGATTTCAAATTTGGTATACAGCTTTAGCAGGATGAGTTGTACTGTACCTCCCCTTTCCAGGCCAGTTGGTCATCTACTTCTTGTTTTCTGAATGGCCGAGTGGGGGTATGCTTAGCACGACTTAGTGCAACCCCTTGTTTGGTATAAATTTCATGAAAATCCGTCAATATATGTAGGGATGAGAGGGCTTATAAGAAGCAGAGGTACCAATGGGGTCTGTATAAGGTCTGTTTTGCAAAAATAAAAGAGTCGTTTTATGATCAAAGTCCCCTTACTCCTACAAAAACTATTGAAAAATGCTGATTTTCGAATTTGATCAAGGTAGTAGTTATATAAACATTTTGTATAAATTTCATGAAAATCCGTCAACATCTGTAGGGATGAGAGCGCTTACAAGGTCTGATTTTGCAAAAAATAGAGTCGTTTTTATGGTCAAAGTCCCATAACTCCTACAAAAATTATCAAAAAATGCTGATTTTCGAAGTCGACCAAGGAATTAGTGATTTAAACATTTGGTATAAATTTCATGAAATTCCGACAAATTTGTAGCCTTGAGAGCGCTTACAAATAGTGTGACGACGGACGCCCGGCATTTCTATGTCCCCGCTCCGCGTTGCGACGGGGGACAAAAATGTTGTTCTGGTCTTAGACATATATCAGGGCAGTAAGTAATTACTTTGTAAGATACAGATGAATTAAGTAAAACCATTTAATGCGTTTACATCCTGGAGACGGTCCATCCAATCTTTAAATGTATTTATTCTTGGGTTATACAAATATTACAATATGAACTTCGAAAATAATGTTTTGATTTGTATTGTAAAAAGTAAACTTTATTTTAAAATGCTTGCTTTCTTTATTGTAGCACATACTTACTATCCCAACGTAAACACTCAATGGTTTTTGTCTATCTTTGCCAGTGATTCAATATTTTCCTTATTGTAGTACATACTTACTATCCATAGGTAAACGCTCTCTGTTTTTTTTTTGTCTATCTTTGCCAGTGATTCAATATTTTCTTTATTGTAGTACATACTTACTATCCATAGGTAAACACTCTCCGGTTTTTGTCTATCTTTGCCAGTGATTCAATATTTTCTTTATTGTAGTACATACTTTCTATCTAAAGGTAAGCACTCTCCGGTTTTTGTCTATCTTTGCCAGTGATTCAATATTTTCTTTATTGTAGTACATACTTACTATCCACACGTAAACACCCTCTGGTTTTTGTCTATCTTTGGCAGTGATTCAATCTTTCTTTATTGTACTACATACTTACTATCCAAACGTAAACACCCTCTGGTTTTTGTATATATTTGGCAGTGATTCAATATTTTCTTTTAATATTGTAGTACATACTTACTATCCAAACGTAAACACTCTCTGGTTTTTGTCTATCTTTGCCAGTGATTCAATATTTTCTGGGGTGAGACAGAAATCAAAAACCTTGAAAACAACATGAAACTAAATGAAAAAGCAACTTAAAATGGCCCTACCCAAAAATTTTTCATGATATTCTTAGGATTTCACAATCTTATGACGATTTTAATCTTGACTGCAAAGAATAGTAGCGGAAGGCGAGACATAGGTATTACTATCCGGCGGCGTGAACGTTTTTGTAAGAAGCAAAGGTGTACCAAAGGGGTAATCAAACATCATTATATACCGAAAAGACAGAAAAAATCAATAGACAAAAACAATCATCACAACGAAACAAACCACACAACAACAGACTTTTGTGGAAAATGAATTACTTGAAAAGTATAAAAGCTAGGGATCTAATATTTAGTATACAGACAGTTCAGGTTATGGTATACACAACTGTCACAATGCCTTGTGACCTTAACCCATTTTCACGCTTCAATGACTTTTTGAACTTTTGTCTTTTTTGAGGCGATTAACGTCTTTGTAAGACTTTTGTGGAGAATGAATTGCTTTAAAGTATGAAAGCTATGCTTCGATATATAGTTGCGGACAGTTCAGGTTATGGTCTACACAACTTTTACCTTTCTGTGTGACCCTGACCCCATTATCACGCTTCATTGACTTTGTGAACTTAAGTCTTTTTTCAGGTTGTATACGTCTTTGTAAGACTTTTTTGAAAAAATGAATTTCTTTAAAAAATAAAATAGCTAGCATCTGATCTTTAGGATATCAATGAATTAGATGAGGGTTTTTGGGTCTGTCATCTTGTCATCTGACCTTGACTTCATTTCTACACCAATTGACTATTAACATCGTTTTAGTGTTCAGTCTTTTATGTTAAGTCTGTTTCTCAATGACTATGATATCTAGAATCATTTTAGTTGGTCCAGAGGAAAATGTCTAGAATTTATGAATGAATAATCGAATACCAGCAGGCGAGACATATTTTAGTGTTAACTCTTGTTCAAAATTGCACATTTATATTTGCCGTGTCAGAAGAAATGTTCTACAATGTCACATGATAAAACTTCTATGACCTGCTCCTCTTTCTATAACAGCAGCTGGTATGATTGCATATATCTTTTTGGCTTTAAAAAATCCCTACCTACCTACCCACCTACCCAACCCCGTAAATCTTCTGGCATCATCAAAAGAACATTTTTAAGGGAGACCTTATTATACTAATAGCAGGATGTATAATTTACGAGTAACTACGATTCTATATGTTTATTGTGATTGACAAACAAGTTTTAACTATTAAGAACATCTCGTATGTGTGATATTGTGAATTTTTTGTCCGCTTTGTACTGGGAACTCCTTATCTTTGATCTTTGAGCCTTATAAAGCGTATCATTTTTTAGATAGATTCAAATTTCGTGGAAGTGATACCGTACTGCAGCTAAGTATTTTCGTAAAATGTAAAAAAAAATGGACAACTTACATTTAAGTTTTCTCTTAGTCTCCCTTCACTTGAACTTTTAACGACTACTCCTAGACCACGCTGAATGTTGTATCGCAACAGCACCTATATTATTTTTAATATAGGAAAAATATTTAATTGTTGAAACACATGGATGTTCCATATCAGTCAATATATCTATGTACCATTATTTTTAATTCCTTACTTGATGATGATATATTGGATTGATAAAAGTTTCAATAATACTTTACATTTAGCTGTTTAAATGATTAAGTTGGGCCATAAGTTGACAAATCGAATGAATTTCCTTGCACAATGTTCATGTTATCGGACCTGGGCAACCTTTCTAGAACAGAGTAGATTCTAATGCAAAAAAATCGAAATTGACATGTAGATTAGTAAAAAGTGTTTTTATTTGAGTTATATTGCTTTTTTCTTACAAATTTTGTTTTGTTTCATTTCATTTCCTACTTCAATGTTTGGTTATATAAAGTAAACATCCAAACTGTACCTGTGCTGGCGTTTTTCTGTGAGACAAAGCAATTTTCCCAACAGTTTCATCTTTGAGAAGATTTTCTGCATCGTCACTGAAATTAAATGAAGAAATATCGGAGATGATAACTTTCAAATACCACTACAATCCAATGCGATATAGACAAAAAAGGACTGTTTTGTAAAAAATAATAAAAGAAAATTGTTAAGTGTTATATTTTGTTTATAAATTGCTTGCTAATTGACCTATATCAAACTCTGCTATTCATTTTAGAATCAAAACTACAGTCTATAATGGTACAATGGACTCTTGCGAAATACATGTATTTGTTTTGTGATTGTTTTCTTTATCGTTTGCAATTTGAAGCAAAAGATGATGATATAAATAAAGCAAAACGATATTAAATCATGTTTTAGTGTATTGAATAAAAGAAACATACGCCCAAAATGTTGCTTCCATTCCAGGGGAACCCAATGGAGCATAGGCTGTTACAAATATTTGATGTTCCTTACAATAGTTTATGAGTTCTTTGTTTTGAAAATAAGCATGACTTTCGACCTAAAATGGAAATTAGATGACGTTGACACAAATATTTTATGTTATTTTTTGTGTAGTACCTTTTACTCCCAAACAAAACCTTGAATAAAGGGAACAAAAAGTCACTTCATGGAAATTACTATCTGAAAATATCCCCCAAAATAAGATCAGTACCTAAACTTCTATGATCAAAGGAGCATTTTTCAACAAAAAATATCAAGGTACTGAAGGTACAAACATGTCAATTTGTTTTCGAAAATAAGTTTTTCATGTGCTTTAAATATATGAACGAATTCTAAAATATACCAGACCGGTTGCTTCCATTACCATGTCTCCGTATCGCGTTACCCATAAGATGGCGTCCAGTTGTTTTAATGAAAAAAACGTTTATCGTTGAACAAGTCTGACACGTTCAAAGATCGAGTGTTTTATTTGCAATAACATGCAAATAAAGAAATAAAGAAGAACAAATGAGGCATTCAAATGTTGTCAAAGTCCGGAAAGACTAGACAAAATCAGTTGACAACAGAAAATAATAGCCCGAAAAACGGCGCAACAAAACTCGCCGCTGAAAGAAGCAAATGTGTACCAAAGGGGTAATCAGTATCATAAAACCGTAAAGACAAAGACAAAACCGGCAGACAAAAAATCATCACAACAAAAGAAACCACAAACCAACATAAAACACACACACATAACAACAAAACCGCATTCAGCAAAGCAAACTCAAGTCGAAACGAGATTGAACTCAGGTGCTCCGGAAGAATAAGCAGTTCCTGCTTGCTATAGCACACCCGTTACGTTGCCAAAGATCGATTAAATGTTGGTCAAATCCGGAAAGGCGCTGACTTGGCAATCAGCAGCACCATCTTACGTCGCAGCGGAGTGAACTTAGGTGCTCGAAAAGGGTAAGCAGTTGGTGCCTTGTCAACGATAAATTTGTGTTTATTTCCAAAACCGGCAATGGACGATAATAAAAAAAAACTGTACAAAGTCGCATTTGATCGCAATGGAAGACGGAGGTTTGGCGCGCAAAAAACCTGGTTTATCCCACCATTTAATTTAAAATGCCTGTCCCAAGTCAGGACCATTGCAATCCATAACTATACCGGTGTGTCTTCCATGTTTTGTCATATCTCTTGGACATTGAGATTGATCCTCCAAGTTCGATAATTTAATTTGTTATTACATTCATTAGATAAAAATAACACCCGGCCATAGTTATCTAAGACATCTAAGAGCACATGAAGTCTCATGTAAATGTCTTGAGTGAAGACAAGTAAATAACCGAGAAGCACAGACAAAAACAATTTTAATGTCAGGCTTGACGCTCTATAAAGGGAATAATAATTTATCCCGAAAGCTGGAACAACAAATACATTGTAAGGTAGGCGTAGTTCCTGATATGATTATTTTTAACAGAACAGCTTACTTGTATGATATGAGGTTGAACAGTACAGCTGTCTAAGATATTCTGTATTTGTTTTCTGTTAAAGTTTGAAATTCCAATTGTCCTTGTGAGTTTACTGTCAATCAGTTGTTCCATTTCCTTATAATAAAGATAAATAATTCTCACTTTTTGGACAGGACAGTTCCTATTTTTAGCGGTGTGAGATTTTTCTGTCTCACACCACCCCATGTGAGATAGCCTCGTGCAGTTTCCAAGGGACGTAACTCTATTGTTTACGTCACGCTATGTTTTGTAAACAAATCCACGTTGTACAATTTACTGGTTTTGTGAGAAAAATAATCAAACACCGATGATTAGGGCAAGATAAGGAAATCTCCGACAGCCTTGGGTAAGATTTCTTTACATCTGCAACTCGGCAGAGCCTCGTTGCAGACTTGAAATCTTACCCTCGGGGCGTCGGAGATTTCCTTATCTTGCCCTAACACCGGTGTTAGATTCTTATAATCAAGGGTAAAAACAACTTCCTACTTATATTGTTTTATGATATTCACATATGCATTGGTCAGATATTATCAGAGCAAAACTTAAAGCTGAGCTGAGATAAACTAACATCTCCTTTCCTTTTTTTAATTTTCGGACAATTTTCAAGTTACACTCTCCCAACCTTAGTTCCATTTATGTTATTGCAATTGGTGAGCTAAAATTCATCGTGCTTATAGTTTGTGGAGATTTGGAAGAGAACAACACATTTTCAGGCTAGTTAATGATAAATGATTAATTGTCTATGAGATAATATTGGTATAGCTATGAACAAAAACATGGTCTCTTGTAGGGGTTCTTTTTATCCATTATTTATTTTGTCATATCTTGAAAATATAAGAGTAACAAATTATTTATAAATAACATTTAACAAGTTACGAACCTTCCATACTTGGCGATTTTGGTCTTGTTCCATTGTAAAGTCTAGTACACTTGAAAGATCTGTAAATTTTCCTTCATTGACCAATGTTTCGAGTTCATTCTACAGAAAGAAGATATTATATTTAGTATTGAATTATAACTTTGATTTAGTATATATATAAACATTTGATAAAGGCGCAATTAATATTTATCACGATTGTTGTTGATATTTCACTGAAGCCATTATAATGAAAACAGCAAAAAATATTAAGACGGTCAAGTTTTTTTCATTTGCAATTAATTAAATCCAATTGTAAATGAGTAACATAGTATGATCTAGACTTATAATGATATCAATGCAACCGGGTTTAGGCATTAAACGATTGCTTTGTTTGTTTCCATATTAAGTAATATATTAATTACAAAATCAAAACGTTTTAGAATTTAATCAACCAGCAAATTAAAGTTTGGTTTACTAGTACCTTCATTTGTACTGGAATGTGTAAGAGACATGCGTCGACATGGTTCAGGTGTAAAGTAGATAGTAATGTCCGAAGTCCTCTCTCTATATCACCTTCGTTTTCATAGTATGGTGTCAGCTGAAATCAAACATTATAGCCCAATTTACCTCCTGACAGAGATTTGTTCACTTTTTAAAAGCAAATGCCCTTATGACAGAGATTTGATCACTTTTTCAAAGCAAATGCCCTTAAGCTTATGACAGAGATTTGTTCACTTTTTCAAAGCAAACTCAAAGCAAACCTGCCTGGAATATGTTTGGATTTTGAAGAATTTATTTGATCATGCAGATCATCTTTTTTTAAGTGATTCAATTAACCAACTTTAAAACTGTAAAATTCCACACTGGGTGTCAATGAAAACGGGAACATTTGTTTATATCCTGAATATACCAACACGTATTTCGAGTAAAAACCTCATACCAACATGTTCTGAATCAAAAGCACCAATCATGAAAGATGCTTGAATTGGAACTTTGAATACCTTAGCTGTGATGAAGAGTTCTTCTCGTTTTACTTTTCCCTCAGAAAGTAATTGACGTATTGCTTCACCCAAAGCTGCCTTCGTGAAGTAAAACTGTGAGGTATCAATGTGGCGGTATCCTATATGGATTGCTGACTTAACTACATCAATCGCTTCTTTTAAACCAATCTAGCAAATCATAAAACATGATAATTTTAAGAGGTATGTATGTTTTGGTAATCTCTGATTACTTTTACTTAAACTGGTATTTAATAGTAACACCTAACACAGAAATCGTAGAACTTTTTTCGTTTTAGGTTATAATTATACTTCCATGTCTTTTCCCTTGAACATTGAGATTGATTCTCCAAAGTCAGTATTTTTTTATTACCTTTATTTACTAAAAAAATTCTTTCTTCGTTATCAGCCACTAGTAGAAAAGTTCAAAATTGAGTTAAAAGATATGGTAGTTAATTGTTTTAATTAGTGTTTGACTGGTCTGCTGTACTGAGATGATCACCTCAATATCCCTATTGTGTCTCACAACTATGTTGTGTTCTATGGTCATTACCGGATCCTAAGATCGCAAATGAAGAGGGAGGTTTGGCGCCATATAAAACCTGGTGTAACCTACCTTTTCGTTTGAAGAAATGCGTGTACCAAGTCAGGACCATTGCGATCCACCCATTCTCCGGTATGACTGATTCGTTTTTGTCATTTTCTCTGGACTATGAGATTGATCATTCAAGTTCGGTAGTTTTGTTATTACCTTTATTTATTAAACTGAACATTTGATACCGATAAGATTTATTACACCATGGACCAAGTTTTCTACAGATGGGATTGATTTCCTGATTTAATCCTTAACTCTGAGGATTACATTGAAGGAATCATCTTGTATCAGACACTGCTTTCTCCGTGACTGACTTTTAGACCAAAGTTATTAAAAGGTATCTCTGTAAACTTTTTCTTTCGATATCGGCCATTGGTAGAGAAAATTATTACGGAAGATTCATGATTTCATGAACCCACTATTGTCTTGTTGTCTCTCGCCGTCGTGTTGTGTTTAGTGTTGATGCTCCAGACATTAAGATCGCAATGGTATAGGGATGTTTGATGCCATAAAACACAGTTCCACATGTCATTTCTTTTGATATGCCTGAACTATAATTTAGATCCATTGCAGTCTCCGATTTCTCCAATATATTTTTGCCTATAGTGTTGTCTTTTCTTCGACACTTGAGGTCGGTAATTTTGATAAAGCTTTACTTCCCTATGTTCCACATGTAATTTGGCATTTCGTTACATTATACAATTTAATTTTATTTTATTTGAACAAAATGTAGAAACTGTATGAATATTTGTCCAAAAGACGTGATGCCCGGCCTAATTACATACCGCAATCACTAAACCATATGAAAATTTATGATGATTTTGCTTGTTTCAATGCCCTAGCTTTTGCATGTATAAGATTTCACAACTAGGGAAAAAAACCTGAAACCTCTGACAAGCCAAGCTGATTTATAATTGGCAGACAATCATACTTGAACAATTAATGTCCCTTTTCTTTCGCGGAAGAAAATTTAAAACTTTGGGTGGACGGACGAAAGGACCCGAACACCATACTAGCATACGGGGCATAAAACGTTAAAAGATTTTGGATCTAAAATTAAGGGTCATTCTTCAATGTTTTATTGTTTGATACATTTAGATCAGTTCAAGTGTCCTATACTATGATATTCTTATTTGCATTTTCCATTTTCTTTCAATTTGGAGAAATAAGAAGCTGTTTTTAAAAGGTTAAAACCTACCCTTGATGTTCCCAATGCTATTAATGGCATTTTAACTCCATTATGTAGTGTCACTTGATCAGAAATACCTTCGGTCTCCAGTTGTTTTGCCATCTTTAATTGTGTTGATATGATAACATCTACATGTACTTGCAATTGATGATAACGTATAATATACATTGATGACATTCAAAATGTGATTTTGCATATCTTTAATCTATATATTCATGTCACGTCAAAATTTGAATGGCCCTTTGACTTTTCTATGTCAGAAGACCAATTATGCTTCACCTTTTTTTTCGACAAAAATTATTATAATGTAGGCAATTTTAGACCTAAAAGACCTCTAAAATGTAACTTTAAAACCACAGGGACGAATTCACTTTAAAAACGTCGATTCCCTTCTTTCATCTCACGCCCCTCCTTGTACCTTAACTGAGGGAACAATATTTTTAAAAGTTGATGCTGATGGATGAAAATGAACTTTTATTTGTTGATGTAAATAAGTTCTTTTAGAACTTAGCAAATAGGTTGAATCAATGTTTTATTAAGGAGGTTGGGGGGTCTACAAATTTGACATAGGATCTTTTTCAAACTTTTACAGTAAATTGACATTATTATGAGCATCGGAAATTTACAATAAAAACAATAGGTCACGGTGCTTATTTTTGAAATAAATGGGTTTCAATCTTTAAGAAATTTGTATGGATTGTATAGGAAAAATTCTCTAAATGCATATTTTTTCAATATATATTTTTCTGACAAAAATTTATGTAAAATAACAATAATGGTATAAACTTTTGATTTCTGTAATAAAATCATGGGGTCACGGTACTCCTTTTCGAGATATTTAAGGACAACAAATTGTTTAATACATTTCTTTGTAAAAAATAATAGTCACACATTTTCCCGCCAATTTTTTCCCCTGAAATAAGATTTTTTAAGAAAAAGCTAAATATCTTTTGAAGTTTTTATCTTGTATTTTTTTTATTTAATAAGATATAATAAAGAAATAAATTTTACATCATTAATGCTGTAACAAGTCTTTAAAACTGAAATGTAGGCTTAAAGTTTGCAGGATGACTGAAAAAGATGCTCCGTTTTAGAACCCCAAGCCTCCTAAATTCCTTAAAAATATGACAGCAGTAAAGTAAAGATTAAACTGACAATGGTATCAGCCTTAATAATAGAAGCTAAATATCAGTATATATTATGCTTATAATAGCGGTAACTATTAAAAAATATATACATGTTACTTAGTGAATATAGCTAAGATAACCTTGCACCTGCCTCATTCTGTTGATCATTAGTTGCTGGTATATTTCCAAACATATATATATGACAAGGTTTAATGTGATAAAGAATGTATAATATGCAAATGTTCCATTGTATTTAGGTTATGAATATATATTCTGGAGATGAGTTATTTTTCACCCCTTTTTAAATGCTTGTACCTGTATAAATGTGGTAAATTTATCATTTTGACAGCTAATGCATAATCTTCAACATGATGAAGGAGGCAATTATGTGGCAGAAATTCAATTTTCAATTACAACATTGAAAAATTGTAAATTATCTATTTTTAATGTTTATCATACTTATAATAGGCTTTTTAGCAAAGTATTATTTTTTAAGGTTTATTTAAGGTTCCATTTTATATTTTCAAGGGGATATTTTCTATAGAAACAGTTCAGTACTATTCCACATAAAGACCAGACAGGGGGTGGCGCATTGATATTTTCCAATTTTAGACTTTGGGGTATAGATGCATTCATAACCAAACGTTTACTTGGGTTGTTTTACCGAATTTTATTGCAATAATTTTTGTGTATTTGTTGTCGATGTGTCGTCTTTTAAATGGTATCTGTCTGATTCTTAGAAAAGGTATTACTTAATTGATAATTTGATGAATATTATTTTAAAGGCAATGTTAATTGTTGAGACATTTAAAAACAACATTTGTGTATACTTTTTCCCTTGAATTTGTGATCTCAATGTTTCTTTCGGTTTTTTACTTTTTCAAAAACATTGAATTTGATGTTTCCAATGATGTTGTAATTATTAATATTTCATTTTAGATATAATTAAATTAGAAAAAATATCCCAACTTCTCATTCAGTTTATAAAAGAAATGTGTGACCAACTTTGGCTCTAATCTATGTTATTGAAAATATAAATGTTAAATGTTTTCATTTTAGGTAAAAGAATTGGTCAATCCTTTTAAGTTCATGTTTTGAACATGTATAATGTGAATTTTATTAGTGTAATCGGATGGATTAACAGATGAATGTCCACTTAACGGGATAACGAAAGATAAAAAAACCTGTCACCTCTTGTTTTAGACTTAGTTAATTTTTGTGGTGTTTGTGATATTTTTGATGTTTGGAACAACAAAAGCATGAAAAAAATTGTCAAGAATTTTTAGTTTAGTTCAACATCGGTATTGTTATGTTGTTATGCTAATGTCCTGCAAGCATCAACAAAAGGTTTCTGGTTTATAAATTTAACAAGATTTAACACTAAAGTATGTCTCGCCTGTCGGCAGCATCAGAAACAATTATTCTTTTTAACCTCCACTATATTTTGAATTTACATGGATTTTCAGTTTCTGAGATCAAAAGATGTTTATAGAACTTAAACATTGCTAATCTATGCAATAAAAATAATCAAAGCCACTCAACCAGAAAATCAAGGTCAAGGTCAAAAGAAGGAATGCAACTGTGCTAAGCTATTACTAGGGCATATGCATACCGAGTTTCATCAATCTAGGACCAATAATACTTGAGATATGGAGGTGCTTGCAAAACCTTAACATTGCTATTACATGTATATGTATTGAAAATTGTCAAAGTTACTCAAATGGAAAATCAAGGTGAAGGTCAAAAGATGGGGATACAACTGTGCCAAGCTACTACTGGGGCATATGCATACCAAGTTTCATCAACCTAGGACCTATTGTTCTTAAGTTATGGAGGTGCTCGCAAAAAATTTCCATTGCTATTATATGTATTGATAATTGTCAATGTCACTCAACCAGAAAATCAAGGTGAAGGTCAAAAGATGGGGACGCAACTGTGCTAAGCTACTATTGGGGCATATGCAAACCAAGTTTCATAAACCTAGGACCTATATTTCTTGAGATATGGAAGTGCTAATAAAACTTTTCCAAAAAGTTAACGCTGCCGCCGCCGCCGGTAAAGTAACACCTATGTCCCGCTCTGCTTCGCAGGCGAGACAAAAAGCAGGAAAAGGTTTGAAATCTCATAAAAATCTGAAAATATGGCCACTTGTCATATATAAACAATTGATTTCAAAAATGTGTCTTAAAGATATTGTTATATACCAGGTAGGAATGAACCCTTTTGGTTTTGGGAAAACTCCCCCCAAAACCAAGGTCACAGTGTCAGGAAACATTAATAGAAAAAAATAAATAGACTTTTTTCATGACAATAATACATTCTTCGAGGGTCCTGAATAGGGGTGTATCAGTTACAAAAGGTTTCTTATTGGAGAACCTTTTTATATATGTAAATGTTTAGGATCCCAGGATCAGCTTTTGCTTTCATATAAATATTATGTATAAATGCATGTTAAATATCTTTGCATAGTTCTTTGCTTTTTATTCTATTTATTTTAATGATTAAAAGAATAGTACTGCAATGTATTTAGAATAAGCAAAAGGTCACAAATGGGGCGTTTGAGTGTCAAAAGTCCGAAAGGGCAACGACAAAACCAGTAAACACGGACGAGAACAGCACAACGAAACACAAAACATAAAAAACCACAATATCTACCAAACAGTAATGAACACCGCGAACTCAAGTTGTAACGAGAGTGAATTCAGGTGATCCGAAAGATCAAGCAGTTCTTGCTTGCTATAGAACATTCGTCGCGCTGCAAATTTCCATTTCAGTGTGTCAAATCCGAAAAAGGAAGACAGAACAAAACCCCATGACAAACAAAAATCAGCACTCATCTGAGAAATAGAAATCCCATATTTGTCTATAAGCGCATGATCTTCCGTAAAGTTTTTTGAGTGAATACATCCTATGTAAGCATTTTTTTGTGTCAGACGTGACGCACTGCCAAGGAAATCGATGTAATTCCCGCAGCTCTAGAGTAATGAATCAATTGTGATACGTAAACTCAATTACATGTAGCTGGAGCAGACGGAACGTTGTTACACAAGAAAGGAAAGCTAACGATTCGAAAGTTTGTCATTACATTTGTCAAAGAGTTCTGTTGAAAGTTTTCATTGAGATTTTGTTTCCAGATTTAGATGTTATAAACAAAGCATGCAAAGTGCGGATGTAATCAGATTTTTAGTCTGTCTGTCTGCAGATAATTCTTTCACCACTTGATGGATTCCATTGCAAATTGATGTGTTGTAAGATCATCATGTAGATACATATATTCATTTGACAGGGAATTTCATTTAGACATCTAACAAAAGTGTAGTCATTTCAATGCAAATTTGTGACGCGCATGGTCCTGGATTCCTAAAATTCCTTAGACTTTTCTGAAAATTTTGCGTAATGTTTGGTAATTATGTTGAATATGCATATTGTCAAGAATTTTTGTTTGGAGATTTTTTTATGCAGTATTACAGATGTTAAAAATGTGTAGTGAACTCTTTACATATCTGGATGAATTGCTTCAACTTTGCATATTCTTAAAAACTTGTGCATTTGCATTTGTTCAGGTGTTTAAAAGGGGCACAAAATGTGTTTACAACACTGGGTGTTCAGATTTTGGTGACACAGGATCTTCAACATGTACATTTTTGTCTCCCCTACACAGAGAAACAAAAAAAGTATTGCTACTGACAGGAGCGTTAACTATCAGTGTTTAAATGATATGAAAAACTCCATTTCTCAAAAACTATCAGTCCTTAGTTGATGAAACATGGTAAGCACATCCTGGTTTTAACTTAACACATTTGCAGCCCCATCTTTTGACCCTGACCTTGATTTCGAGGATGATTGGCTTACAATTTTCAATACATTGCAATCGCATTGTTCAAGTTCTACAAGCTCTTCCAGATCTCAAGAACTAAGTCCTTTAGGCTGTTAAAACTTGGTATCCTCATGCTAAAACATGGTCACGATAGCATGTTTACGGAATCTTATTTTCGGCTAAATGCTCACAACATGAAGCTGTACGAATTTCACTGGTATGTCGAGGAGCTTGCTTTCAATTATTCCACATGGCATTCATTTAGATATAGAAAACCCGAGTAGGGGAATGATATATGTATCTAGATGAGAATGCGTCAGCATAGAATGAAGTGCTTAACCTATCGTTATCATAGTGGTATAAGAGACACTAATCTGAAGTTCCTCACAGTGCTTGTCTCCTATGAATATATTTTAAGTTCTAGAAAATGTTTAAATCCTAATTTGTGACTATATAACCCGGATAGAGACTTTCTTACCGAACTTGATGTTATAAACACAGGAATTCTTTACCTGTGTGTTCTACAGATAGTGGGGGGATATACAGAACCAGGAGCCAAAATCATGTTGTTGTTTTTTTCCGCATACAGACTTTCAAATCATTCATGTAGAGTGAATTTATTGTTTTAAGTTCAGGTGACAAAGCTCTACAAATGTCTTCATTTGGTTGACAAATTGCAGTTGGTTATAAGGTTACAGATTTGTCCAAGATATCCAAAACCTTTGCAGAAAATCAACACCGAACCATTGAAGATCAGGTTGTTTTCCGAAAACATAGAATGTGCTTGCAGAGCACTATATTGAAAATATTTGTTTTGACTTGCATACTTAAGTGCTTTCCGTGTGCTGATGAAAATCTCTAAACTGGAGGTCAAAATCTAGCCTCATTCAAACTTTAAGCCAAATTTTACATTTTCAATTTGTATATAAAGTCTGCATAGTAAAACACTCTGCCCCAATCGGTCAAATGAAAGAATCAGTTTTTAAAAATACTGTGGACTTAAAATGCTTTGTTCATTTCAATAGATAACAACTAAGACTGTTAGAAAAGTTTTGACCTCCTTGGATAGTCTAAAATATGGTCGACAAAACAAAACCGTTTATCCAATATTTGGATGAATATACAAATGTGACTTTTCTCCTGTATTTTAGATTGTTACAGCTTATATATAATCATCGGTATCAATGATGATTGTTTGATAATATTGTTTTAGTACGTCGTTTGATCGTCGTAAGGGTGAAAATTTAATGAACAAATTCTCCGATTCTCTCTTGACACCACCAAGACCATTTTCGAGAACTGTCTAAAGAAACGATGCTTTTCCTTCTGAAGAGACAAAAATGGTTGTCCCGTGTACATGTATCGGGAGGGTAACACCGCATGCACGTGTAAGAGATAAATACGAATTGGCTTAAGGGGAATGATACAAAGGCTACACTCGCAAACTCCAAACTTGAGATGCATTCATTTTAGCACCAAGCTTGTTTCAAAATCCAGTACAAAAAGATAAGTTAACTTTTTTATAATGATAACCAAAGATTTATTTCTTTAATATTTCTTTAATATAAATGAATATATTTCAACTTTACAATTAATATACTGTTGTTGATAAAATCCTTTATCGGTATACATGTAGTTTTCATAGTAATAATAATTTTCATATTAGCCGGTACATGCATGGTGGAAGCAGCTTTTAATTTTACTTAAAAAGGATACTGTGGATGGTTCTTAAGACTGAAAAATAAATTAAAGGTAATTTAAAGAATTTAACATGATTTAAAAAAAAATCTGAGTACATATAGCTCTTTACAGTTTAACGCTTTATACAAAGTAGGGAGGGATATATGGTTAGAGTCCGTCCATCTTGTTTACCAAAATAAAGTTTAGGAAAATTATAGACTGAAGATGTGAAACTTGATTATATGCATATGCATTAGAATACGAACAAACAAAAATTAACATAACAAGAGGCTCCAAGAAGCCAAAATCGCTCACCTTGTCCTTAAGCAATAAGAGTGTTTCCTATAAGGGGTCTTACCACAACTTCGAATCAAAAGACTTGCTGTGCTTAATGAGATAAACGCTTAAGCAAGGAACGGCCTTTCTCTACCTGCATTTTTTTTTCATTCTATAGGACCAAAACACCCGCTATTTTTAAACTTTAAAGAATATGAACAGCTATAAGGGTCATCTGAAAACTTCGACCCAATAGAGACTTTTGTAAAGCTTCATGAGCTGAATGTCTAAGAAGGCAACAGCTTAGCTTTACCTTCAATAGTTTTCATTCTATTCGGCAAAAACATAAAAAACGCCTTTTTTAACCTTTAAAGGGTCATTACTCCTATGAGGGGTCATCTGACATCTACGACCCAAGGAGGAATCCTTGTCAAATAAAGGTAATAACAAAACTTCCGAACTTGAATGATCAATCTCATAGTCCAGAGAAAATGACAAAAACGAATCAGTCATACCGGAGAACTGGTGGATCGCAATGGTCCTGACTTGGTACAGGCATTTCAAACGAAATGGTGGGTTAAACCAGGTTTTATGGCGCCAAACCTCCCTCTTCCATTGCGATCTTCAAGTCCATAATATATATAGTTACGTAAAATAGTGTGACACTGTAACATTTTCTATCGAACATAATAGGACATGTAGGATATGACAATTATCATGAACAAAATACAGAAGCTTTTGTCTGGAACTATGAGAGAAACACAAAACCAAAGCTTTTGTTTGTCCCTGTAGGCTATCTGTTTTTGTTGGGTCTTTCGTTCATAATTTAGGGACTTATTGGAATGTTATGTATTGTATTTTTAGTCTTTGGCAAATGCAAAACAGCGAGCATTGACCTCTGGTAATGTTGAAGATTGCTGGCTGTTTTCCATTATGATTTTTTTTTTCAATTGCCGTTTCTTTATGTTGGTTGTGTTGCCTACACTTATTCAATATCTCTTTATCGTCTATTTCTAAGAGCTGAATGAGTTAAAGGTTTAAGCAAGCAAAAGCTTAGCTTTACCTTCAATGGTTTTCATTCTATTTATCAACAAGAGGCTCCCAGGAGCCTGAATCGCTCACCTGACAAATGTGCCTGAAGTAAAGGTTATAAGGCAAAATCTATTTAACGTTGAAAGGGTCATAAGATTAATAAGGGGGTCATCTGACAATATGGTGGATCTAAAGGTGCTGATCACTTTTGTTCTTAATCAAAATTTTGAAATCTGTCACCCTTTTTGAGTTATTTGCAAAAAAATGCAGTTTAACCTAATGTTCTATTTTTAGCCACAGCGGCCATGTTTTACAACCAATCAAAAATCCCCACAACAGTTCAATACACCTAATAATAATAAACAATAATACCAAGTTTGGTTCCATTTGGACTTAAAGTGTCAGAGGAGTTAACATTTTCAATATAAGGAAATGCAGTTAAAATGCTCAATTTTGACGTTCCAAGGGCAATAACTCCTCAAAGGAAAGGTCCTACAACGTTGACCCTGTTACATATTTTGTAGATCTTGATGCGCTTAACAATATGCAATTTAAATTTCTCAAATATCTTGTATAGTTTTCAAGATATTGAGCTAAACAGGTGCAAAATTTGCAAAAAATCCACAAAAAGGGCAATAACTCCTACATGGGTTGTTGGATTTTCTTCAAAATTTCAGAGCTGGTAGATCTTGAGGTGCTGATTACTTCTGTTCCCAATCAAAATTTTGAAATCTGTCACCGTTTTAGAGTTATTTGCAAAAAACTGCCATTTACCCCTATGTTCTATTTTTAGCCACAGCGGCCATGTTTTACAACCAATCAAAAATCCCCACATCAGTTCTATACATCTAATGCTAATAAACAACTATACCAAGTTTGGTTCCATTTGGACTTAAAGTGTCAGAGGAGTTAACGTTTTCAATGTAATGAGGAAATGCTGTTAAAATGCTAAATTTTGACGTTCTAAGGGCAATAACTCCTCAAAGGAAAGGTCCTACAACGTTGACCCTGTTACATATTTTGTAGATCTTGATGTGCTAAACAATATGCGATTTAAATTTCTCAAATATCTAGTATAGTTTTCAAGATATTGAGCTAAACAGGTGCAAAATTTGCAAAAAATCCACAAAAAGGGCAATAACTCCTACATGGGTCGTTGGATTTTCTTCAAAATTTCAGGGTAGGTAGATCTTGAGGTGCTGATCACTTTTACCCTATGCCAGAATTTTGATATCTGTAGCCGTTTTTGAGTTATTTGCAAAAAACTGCATTTTACCCCTATGTTCTATTTTTAGCCATGGCGGCCATGTTTTACAACGAATCAAAAATCCCCACATCAGTTCTAAGCACCGAATGCTAATGAACAACCATACCAAGTTTGGTTGCAATTGGACTTATGGTGTCAGAGGAGTTAACGTTTTAAAAAGTTTACGGACGACGGACGACGGACGACGGACGGACGACGGACGCCAAGTGATGACAATAGCTCACATGACCCTTCGGGTCAGGTGAGCTAAAAACATAAAAACGCTATTTTTACCTCTAAAAGGTCATAACTCCTATGAAGGGTCATCTGACAATATCGACCCAATTGAAGCTTTTGAAGAGCTTATTGAGCTGAAGGTTTAAGCAAGCAAAAGCTTTTATCTATCTGAAATAGTTTTTATTTATCAGGCAAAAACATTTAAAAAAATGTTGATTTTTTTATATCAAAATGCCCATAGTTAACCCCTATTTGGATTCATCTGACAACTTAGTCCCAATGAAGACTTTTGTAGAGCTTTATGAGCTGAAGGTTTAAGCAAGTAACAGCTTTTCCCTATCTGCAGTAGTTTTCATTCTATTAAACAAAAACATGAGAAACGCTATTTTTGACCTTAAAAGGATCATAACTTTGGCAGGTTAGCTAACTGGTTGTTCGGATTCTAAGAAAAAAACTTGGCAGAAATTAGATACAGATGAAATAAGTAGAACGTTTCAGTAATGTATGTACATCCTGGTGACAATCCATTCTACTCTGTCTTTATATTTATGTATTCTTAAATGTGTGTTGAAAATCTCTCGCTTTTTAGTCCAATCTCCAGCCAAAAAAATCTAAATCTCCAGCTTTGTCATCACAGATCTGTCACATGTATGATTTCTTGGTTATACAAACGTTACAATATGAACCTAGAAATTAATGATTTCATTTTATTTGTAAAAAGTACATGAATATTTTCTTTATTGTAGTACATACTTACTATTCAAAGGTAAATACCCTCTGATTTTTATCTATCTTTGACAGTGATTCAATATTTTCTTGGGTAAGACAGAAATCAAAAACCTAGAAAACAAATCATAGACTGAAATCCTAAACCTTGAAAACAAAATCTAACTATTGTAGAGAGGGAAAAAGCAGTAGCTTGAGTTAGAGGATCGGTATCATCGACCAAATATATTCTCCATCTAAACTCGACTTGCATATTTTACGCTATGCCATAATGAATCCGTGCACATACTTAACTTTTTGCTAAGGGACCGACCATTTAACTTGAAGGGGGCCTTGGTTTTTTTCCTAAAACAATATTCTGAAAATTATTTTTGATGAAAAAGATATTTTGGCAGCTGAGGGTAAGAAAAAAATATTCTGAAGAAGGATTTCTGCTATAAAAAATAATGCTGATAATGAAAAAAATATTCTGTCGCGACGCCTTCGAAAAATAAGCGCGGAAAAAAAATTCTGATCAAAACAAAAAAACCAAGACCCCCCTTCAAGTTAAATGGTCCGTCCCTAAGAATACTAATGAAAATATAATGAATTAACAAATGTCCAATTCATGCCATTATAAATAGTCGGTAACCATCGAAGAAAAACATGTTAATCAAGTCTTGCTTATTTCCGACCAGTACCTCCCCGTTATGCACGACGGGCACTATTCCAGCGAAAACGAAGATTTTAGTATCGGGTACTCTAGAGCAGCTAACACTGGCGGTTATGTGTCATAGGCTGGACGACCCATGGCACACAGTGTGTCTAAAAGGCATTCCCCTTAGTTGCGACTATAAAACCCGTCAGTCAGAAGACAACGTACTCAATGTAAACACAAAACTGCAAGCCAGCAACGCAAACACATATCAAATTATGAGGGTTTGGCCTCTGTTTGCAAGAAAATAAATAATCTGTCCCAAGGTCCTTGCTCAATTAAGCTATTGTATGCAGAAAATAAAATTTCTTGCCCGCAAAATTTTGAAAACAAATAATCTGTCTCGACCGAAACTGCCAGGACCCCTTCAGAATCAAATGGTCGTCCCCTAAATTCTGTGGAGGTGATACTGTATTTTCGAAAAATGTTAATTAAAAATCACAACTTATAATAAACTAACTTACATTTAAGTTTTCTCTCAGTCTCTCTTCTCTTGAACTTTTAAAGACTACTCCTAGACCACGCTGAATGTTGTATCGCAACAGTACCTATCGTAAACAACGAATCTTATTTCAAAATTATTTTCAGCCACGTATTGGATTAATATAAGCTTCAATATCAATATACATTTAGCTGTTTAAATGCTGAAGTCGGAACCATAAATCGTCAAATTAAATGATTGTACATGTACATTGTACGTACATGTTATCGGACCTGATAAAAAATAGAGTGTTTTAATTTTAGATTTTTTTTGTTACAAACTGTGTCTTCTTTTATTTCATTTCCTACTTCCTAGTTTGGTTATATTAAGTAGACATCCAAACTGTACCTGTGCTGGCGTTTTTCTGTGAGCCAAAGCAATTTTCCCAACTGTTTCATCTTTGAGAAGATTTTCTGAATCGTCTCTGAAATAAAATGAAGGTGTACCGGAGATGATAAACTTTCAAATATCACTGAAATTCAATTTAGGCAGAAAATGACTTTTTTTCAAAAAATAAATACATTTGAATATAATAAACGTTATATTTTGTCTATAAATTGCTAGCCTAAATCAATCTGTGCTTTACCTGTTATATACAAAGAAAATCTAAATGCGACTGATTTTTGAATAATTTTAAATATATATATATGTCTTCATCCACTAAACGGTTGTATATTCATTTTAGCAAAAATTATATACCAGAACTGCCTGTTATAGTACGATAGACTCTACTAATTTATTTGTCTCCTGGAACTTTATCGAGTGCACCTTGAACACCAATGGTGATTTAGAGCACAGCATAATGATATATCAACTCATGCTTCAGTGTATTGAATAAAAGAAACATACGCCCAAGATGTTACTTCCTTTCCTGGCGAACCCAACGGAGCATAGGCTGTGACAAATATTTGATGGTCCTTACAAAAGCGTATGAGGTCTTTGTTTTGAAAATATGCATGACTTTCAACCTAAAACAGAACAGGTGATCTTAAAAAAAACTGTGTGATTATTTATGGAATATGCCAATAAAGAAATAAAGAACTGACAATAGGACTTTCAAATGTTGCCGAAAGTCCAAAAAGACAAAGGCAAAACCAGTTTAGTTTTGACACAAAAGATAAGTCCGAAAATCAAACATCAGCATAACAAAATTCACTGCTGACATAGTACTGCCAAAATGCATTCAGCAGCGCCATCTTACGTCGCAGCGGAAATTGGGTGCTCGGGAAGGGTAAGCAGTTGGTGCCTTGTCAACGATAAATTTAGGTTTATTTCCAAGACCGACAATCGACAAAAATACAAAAGTTGTTCAAACCCACATTGAGTTATGAATCACATACGGCCATAGTTGTCTACGAGATGTACCATTTCTTGAGTGAAGACGACAACTTAATAGCAAAGAAAAAATGATTTTTGTGTCAAGCTTGACGCTCTATAAAGGGAATCATAATAGGTCCTACAAGCTGGAACAACAAATAAGGTAGGCAATGAGTACATACTTATATACTTATTTAAAACAGCATTATATAGCTTACTTGCATGATATGAGGTTTAACGGTACAGCAGTCTAAAATATCTTGTATTTGTTTTATGTTAAAGTTAGAAAGTCCTATAGTCCTTGTGAGTTTACTGTCAATCAGTTGTTCCATTTCCTATTGATAAAAATAAATAAATCAAGGGTTAAAAAAACTTGATACTTACTTTATGATAATCATATAACTGAATTATTTCTAAAACAAAGCTTAGCTGAGATAATTACCTTTAATATTTCAATTTTCGGACAAGTTTCAAGCCTAAGTTCCATTTGGGCTTTAAGAATTGGTCAGCTCAAATTCATCGTACTAATGGTTTGTGAAGATTTGGAAGAAATTACAACACATTTTCGGGCTAGAAAATGATATAGGTTTATTTTATTTTCAAATGAAATTTAACAAGTTACGAACCTTCCACACTTGTCGATTTTGGTCTTGCTTTATTGTATAATTAACACTTGTACGATCTGTAAATTTGCCTTCATTCACCATTGTTTCAACTTCATTCTAAACAAGAAGTTTAGTATATTAGACCAAAGTATAAGAAGATACATCTCATACGATCCCTAAAAAAATTCTTCCTTCGTTATCAGCCACTGGTAGAAAAAATCAAAATCATGTTAGGCGCAATGGTTAATGATTGTTTCGATTAGTGTTTGGCTGGTTGTTGTACTGAGATGGTCACCTCAATGTCCCTTTTATGTCTTGTGTTTTGTGTAACTACCGGACCCAAAGATCACAATGGAAGGGGAGGTTTGGCGTACCTGCTTGAACCTAACATCTTTTGAAATGCCTAGCTGTACCAAGTCAGGACTATATTGCAGTCTTCGATTTCTCTGGTATGTCTTCATTGTTTTGTCTTTTCTCATGGACATTTGAAACTGATCCTCCAAGTTCGGTAATGTATTATTACCGTTATACAATTTATTCTTAATTTAAAATAAAGAAGCATATTCACCACTGGCTTGTTGGTATTTTATATCATGCTACATGTGTCCAGAGCAATTGACTATTCATATTGGGCCTAAAACGTACAGTGTTCGACATGTTGCGGTCGTATCATGCTGCGCTGGGCGAAACTTTTTATTACAAGGGTGTCTATATAAAGTAAAATTGTAACCTCACCATGTTAAGATGAGGGTCAGCTTGATCCTTTAAAAAAATACAGATTTTTAATGTTAATATTGTTATTTTTGGTATCTCTACAATGACAAAAGTGTAAGTTAACATGGTTAGATTAAAGCTTGCAACCGGGTTATGACATCAATAAATTGCTGCATTTGTTTCCATTTGTAATATGCTTATAACAAAATCAAAAAGTTTATAGAATTATTATTAATCATCCATCAAAGGTTAATTAAGTAAATTTACCTTCATTTGTACTGGAAGGTGTAAGAGACATGCATCGACATAGTCCAGATGTAAAGTGGATAGTAATGTCCGAAGTCCTCTCTCTATATCTCCTTCGTTTTCATAGAATGGTGTCAGCTGAAATTTTAAAGACACTATATTTATCATATGACAGTTCTAAGCATTTAATTTAATTTGTTTTGCTCATTTGTTCATTTTTTGTTTATTTTGATGTTGTTGTTGTTGCCGTTGTTCTATCTTTCAAAGAAAATGGACTTCGTTTAAGATAGATAGAAGCAGAGGTACCAAGGGCTATCCGAATGTCAAAAGTTCGAAAGGGCAGAGACAAAACCAGTAAACACCAACAAGAACGGGACAAAATCAGACAACATGTAAAACACGGAACACAAAATAACTGAATATCAATCAACAACGCGAACTCTCGTCGAAACAAGAGTGAACTCATGTGTTCCGGAAGAGTAAGCAGTTCCTGCTTGCTATAGCACACCGTTTAAGATAGATTTCAGTATTTACTATCCAGATTGTCGTTTAAAAAGTATTTAAATAAACTAGCTTTATCCAATAAAGTTCCAGATCGAGTGGGACAACTGTATATCACTTTATTTAAACTGAATGTGGATGTTTCGACGAGAAGCCTCTATTCAACCGCAGGTTAATGAGGACAGATGTCATGTGACCAAGCACATCTAAATATGCAAAGAAAATGCCAGCATAACAATAAATACAAAACAAAGATATCATATGAGTTAATCAAAGAAATTTTAAACATGTAATAATATTTTTTAAACAGAGAAATGATTATTAACTTAATAAATCATTGTTTTGAAAATATCAAGGGAGATAATCATTGTAAAATATTACCATCAAAATACAATGGATTCTACAGGCAGATTCAAAACGAAGTTGGTGACCCCCTATTTTCTCACTCTTATATCAAATTTGTCTTAATACTGGTGTTACATACTAGTTTTTCCCCCGTACTAGAATTTCCCCCCGGAAAAATGAGTATAAACTGAGCTTTCCCCCGGAAGATCTAGTATGTATTAGATGAGTATATACTACGTTATCCCCCAGGGGAAAATCTGGTATGTGTAAACACATACTCATTTTTTCCGCCATACTAGTCTTTCCCCCCAGTATTCAAGACCGTTGTACCTCAAAGTGTATTATTCGAAGTGTAACATTGACATAGTGATAAAAATTATAGCATTAAATCAAGCAAGACTAAACGGAGCCTTAATATGAAGGGGGAAAGATCAGTATGGATTTGCGAAAAGGGGAAATCTAGTACATACTCATTTTTCCTACCAAAATTTAAGGGGGGAAGATTCAGAATATACTGATTTTTCCGGGGGAAAAAGATGAGTAAGGAGAAAAACTAGTAAGTTACACCGGTAATATTAATTCTGATCAAATAAAATCAAATTTGTAATGTCAGATTTTTTCTTGAGCAGTGATTTTATATAAATGCATTTTATATGTCCTTTCCTTTAGTAGCCATTGTAATTTAGTCAAACTTTGAACCCTTATATGGGAAAAACAAGCCTGGTGACCTAATTTTATTTTAGTTTTATATGAAATATATCAACATTATTTGATATTTAGGCAATAAAATTAGATTTTTAATGAGCAGATATTTTCAGAGTCAGGTGTCCTCATTAACCTTAAATCAAAACAGTTGAAATGTAGAAAACTTAAAAAAAAAACGCTGATTCTATGCAGGGAATCACTCGTTACCAGCTGCAAAACGAATATCAATGATATCATATCAACATATCAAGTTTACCTTGGCTGTGACGAAGAGTTCTTCTCGTTTCACGTTTCCCTCAGAAAGAAGCTGACTTATGGCTTCACCCACAGCAGTCTTCGTGAAGTAGAACTGTGCGGTATCAATGTGGCGGTATCCTATATGGATTGCCAACTTAACCACATCAATCGTTTCTTTTATACCAATCTGGCAGATAATGAATTGTGTGAATTATAAGGTGTTTATGTCTTAGTCCTCTATTGAGTTTTCTTTTTTTACTGTTGCTTGTAAATGTACTTATTTTACGATTTCATGATTTCATCAAAGTTCGCGGGTATTTAATTTCGCCGGCGTTTTCTGCTCATTATTCTATCCAGTTCATGCAAATCATTTCATTTCTCGGGTATTTAATTTTAAGAATAATGCTTTACCGCGAAATCCTTGAAAATAAATACCTCGCGAAAATAAGTACGTTTACAGTAGTAAGTGGAAATCGTTTTAAAATGAATCTTTCAAATCCGGGGACCTTTTGGTTGTTTTAGCCTTTATTTCTACTTCTTAAAAACATCTTATAAAGATAAAATATGTTAAACTACGGACCAAGTTTACAGTATGTTTGATTTCCTGATTGAAAACATTTTTCCCAACAATAAGTTGGTGTTTCATTTGGAACAATCTCTGCTTTTCTCTCCGACAAGTTTGTAAACGCTACTTCTACAAGACTGAATTTCTTGAGAAGTTTAAAAGGATCACTTATATATTGTTGTTCTGAGATCACCGCCCAGATCAAATTCGAAATGCAATCCAAGATTGACGTGAGAGTTATTTTTAATCCCAAAAATCTGAAAAATACATGGAAGGAATCCTTCCAATATCCGGTATTGCTGTCTCCGTAATCTGAATTTTTCTTTCGATAGACAAAAACATTGATGGTTAATAAAAGGAACGATTCATGATTGTTTTGGCCAACTACTTTCTCTGTTGTGTCTCACAGCCGTGTTGTGTTTTGTGTTGATGCCGCGGACAATAGGATTGCAATGGGAAAGAGATGTTTGGTGCAACCCTATGGCAAGCCGTTTTTACATTTATTCCTCTTTATAGATATCTCATAAACTTTATAAGATATCTCATATACTTTATAAGATATCTCATAAAGTTTATAAGATATCTTATAAACTTTATAAGATATCTTATAAACTTTATGAGATATCTTATAAAAAATAATTTATAAGATATCTCATATACTTTATAAGATATCTTATAAACTTTATGAGATATCTAATAAATTTTATAAGATATCTTATTTACTATATAAGATATCTTTAAAAGAAAATGAGATATCTACTAAACACAATGTTTATAAGATATCTGATAAAGTTTATAAGATATCTCATAATGTTTATAGGATATCTTATAAAGTATATGAGATATCTTATAAATTATTTTTTATAAGATATCTTATAAAGTTAATAAGATATCTTATAAAGTTTATCAGATATCTTAAAAACTTTATGAGATATCTTATAAAGTATATGAGATATCTTATACATTTTATGAGATATCTTTAAAGAGGCCTTATAAAAATATAAGATATCTTATAAAGTTTATAAGATATCTCATATATTTTATAAGATATCTTATTAAATATATAAGATATCTCATATAAATGGGAGTTTATAAGATATCTTATAAAACATATGAGATATCTTATAAAACATATAAGATATCTCATAAAACATATAAGATATCTTATAAAACATATAAGATATCTCATAAAGTTTATTAGATAACTTATAAAGATTATGAGATATCTTATATAAAATAATTTATAAGATATCTAATAAAAGTTATAAGATATCTTATAAAGTTTATAAGATATCTCGTAAACTTTATGAGATATCTTATAAAAAATAACTTATAAGATATCTCATAAAATATATAAGATATCTAATAAACTTTATGAGATATCTTATAAACTTTATAAGATATCTTATTAGTTTTATAAGATATCTTATAAGTTTTATAAGTTATCTTATAAATATTTTTTTTATGAGATATCTAATAATCTTTATAAGATATCTTATAAACTTTATGAGATATCTTATATGTTTTATAAGATATCTTATTTGTTTTATAAGATATCTTATATGTTTTATAAGATATCTCATATGTTTTATAAGATATCTTATAAACTACCATTTGTATGAGATATCTTATATATTTAATAAGATATCTTATAAAGTATACGAGATATCTTATAAATTTTATGAGATATCTTTAAAGAGGAATAAATATAAATATCGCGTGCCATACAACCCGCTATGAATTCATTGTGGTCTTCAAGTTTTGAAATATGTTATTTCCTTGCTTTGTCTGTTCTTTTTGGACACTTGGGATTGATCATATCAGTTCTGGAACTCAGATTTTTATAATCTTAACTTTTTCTTAATTTTGTTTAATTGTTCATTTAACTTACATGGAATTTAACATTTCTTTATCAGATATACAATTTAATTTTACTTTTGTATATCGAAGTGTAGTTGTAAAAAGACTTTACTTTTGTATATCGAAGTGTAGTTGTAAAAATAATATGGTCTGTGACGTCCTGCCTAGTAACATAATCACTTAACCATAAAGTTTCTGTGAAAGGTAAATTTTGTGATGATTTTAGTTTTTCATCCCCTGATTATTTCATACGTGTAGAAGGTTTCACATGTGCCCGTGGAATGCTTCTTTCTTCAGAAACACATTAAACCTCAAGCCAAACTAATTTATGGTTGACAAATAATCAAACTTTAACTTTTTAGTCCCTCTACTTTCGACGAACACTTTGGACGTACGGGCGGCCGGACAGACAAACGGGCAGCCGGCTAAAACACAATTTTCTTTTCTACTTTAATTATAGTATTTTGAAAAAAAAATCATAATATCTTCGATCTACATATAGTCTGATTCATTCAAATTGGGCAAAGTTTCTTCTACTAAAATGTGATTCTATGTGCATTTTTATTTTTCTTCTAATAAGACCAAAAGCTTTTTGTAAAACTTTACTAGAATAGTTACCCTTGATGTTCCTAATGCTATTAATGGCATTTGAACTCCATTTTGTAGTGTCACTTGATCAGAAATACATTCCGTCTCTAATTGTTTTGCCATCTTTAATTGTTATGTTCTTTCAATGGATGATAATGTATAGAAACATTGATGAAAAAAATATGTGATTTTGCAAATCTTAAAGTGATATATTCATGTCACGTTTTTTCGAGAGGTGAATGACCATTTTACTGACTTTTCTGTGACAAAGGAGACCCAATATTCTCAACCTTTTCAGTCCTAATTCACCGACAAAGAATGAGTATAATATAGGACCATTAAGCTAAAGAAAAAGCTCTAAAATGTAATTTTCAAAACCTGACAGAGACGAATTTACTATATGCAACGTCGATTTCCCTTCTTTCATATGACTTAAAAGCCATCAAGTTATGTCAAGAATTTCAAGAAAATTTACTAGTATCGCTGGTTTTTAAGGTCTATGTTATCAGAATTTCATAAATGTGGGAGTCAGTGTTCAAATAATGGCATAGTAAAGTTCCATAATTAGACTGAAATTCGGAAGCACGGAGAGACTAATTGACCATCCTTAAAGGATAAAAACTGACCCAAATCGTGATGATAAAACTTTTATTTTTTAGTCGTTGAAAACTAAAAGATATTTTTCCCTTTTTTCACAGGTGAAATGCAATTGGTTTGGGAATAAAACATTGATATCATGGGAAGCAAAAAAGCAGTTTTATCTTATATTGTTCTATGCTCTTCATAATCATATTTTGTTTGGCATTTCAATATTTTTGGCAGAGTGCCTCTGATGAGTCTGAATAGACAAAACGCGCGTCAGGCGTAGCAAAATTTATTGTCTGGAACTTTGTTGTCATTTTTATTTCGAACACCATTGAAGGTTAGCACTGCCGGTGGAGTTTTAATTCCCCGAGGTTAGCCCGCTCCGGCACCAACACTTTTGTGTTGGAGAACACATCAAAGCTTCAAATTATCCGTTTAAATTTCAAAATTGTCTAAACCCTAAGATTCTTCCTACTCCAGACACAGTTTGGTTCCCCAGTTTGGTACTTTTGGTTTTATTGTTCTATGCTCTTCATAATCATATTTTGTTTGGCATTTCAATATTTTTGGCAGAGCGCCTCTGTTGAGTCTTGAAAAGACGCGCGTCAGGCGTAGCAAAATTTATCGTCTGGAACTTTGTTGTCATTTTTATTTCATTTTTGATAAAAATGTTACCCATCCTGGTACAATACCAATAACAATATTTTTATTCCAATTAAGTTCCCTCAAGAGGCTATGACAGTTCATTTTACATTTTAAACAGAATATGGAATAGTTACATAAACATAGATAGTTTTATAAATCACAGTACAAGAACGGGTTAGAGCTACACATTTTAACACCAGTCTTATGACTGGTTTCCGATTGTCAACAAATGTAAACATCAAGAAAATTAATTTGAATAGAAAACACAGTGATCTACTATGGTAAAGTAATAAGTATTTGAATACCAAAAATATTTTTCTCTCATTCAGTTTTGCATTACTCCAAATTTCAAAGCTGTGATTCTCTGTAAAATTTCTAACGCCTTTAGACTTTAACGCCAACCAAGAGGGGGCGTGTCACACATTCAATCTTACTGCAAATCAACCATAGTTATTCTGTGTATGTTTGTCTTTTTAGAGGTTTAGATTTTGTGGAGACCTAGATTGTCCTGATTGGGTTCTGGCTGAAATAAGTACATTGTCAAAAGTTGTAAGTATAATATTACAATACAAATGTACTTTCACAGGTGTCTGAAAATATATCAATGACATACATGTAACCCCTCGCTTGCTCTATAAGTATTACAGGGCTACAATGTATGTCATTGATATATTTTCAGACACCTGTGGTACTTTACAGGGTCCACTTTACATGTTAATTTGTTAATAAAAGTTGCATTGTCAGACAAGTAATTAATGTACTTCAAAGGGTCAACTTTACATGTAAGTACAAGTTTTCAGACAAATTATATGGACTAGTTTTAGCCTAAATTTGGCTAAGTCTGATATGAATTTTTCTTTAAAATTAGAATTTTTTTTGAAATATATGAAAACTCTGTCAACCAACTTCATCATGTTCATTACACATGTTACAGACTTTAATAAACACAGTTATTATTTCTTCTTCAAGTACTCTCTTTATAAAGTGTTTAATGCCTCTTGTTAAAAAAATACAGCAAAGAGGAACACATCTATTTTTAATTAGTGTGTACACGTACATAGTACATTGTTCATATTTCAAGTTATATAAACATGATAAAAGCACATTGCTTTATTCTATTTCAGACCTCAGTAAAATTTAAGCTACTATGTGTTCAAGTTATCAAAGATCTTCTTGATGTTAACTTGGATGTAGGTATATTATTTATATTGATCATACTCATAAATTGTGTAGATATATAGCATAATGTTTAAATTTTGAATAAAAAGAAACATAAATATATTTTTAAATTTTTATGTTAAATTTATTAATCTAAAATAACAATGTGTAAAACCAGCACGACCCAACCAATGTATTTTTTTACTTCCAGCTTTTGAGCATGACTAGTACTTCATTTGTGATTTAATAAGTACATTTGAGACATGTTCATGACATTCATGAAATCATATTAAGCATTTTTTTGACTAGATGTAAAATTCTTTAAATATTTTTTTCTCTACTATATTTTATCACAATTTATGCCATACTTTATCATACTTATTCAATTTGTATACATGTACATGTAAATATAAAATTCAGTGCTCAATCATGTCAATACATCTTAATTTTTGGTGTTTTTTTTTCAGTATGAAAAAGTCTACAAGCTGACATCAGATGCCAAGTTTGGTAATTATTTTAATATTTTGATAGGGTCATCTTGTTGGTATATTGGTGATAATACTAGAATTCTACATGCCTTATGGTAACTTGTTACTATCTTCAGAAAAAGAAAATGCTCTTTCATTTATAAACTCTGGATAAAAAATCAACATATGAAGCTTTCTTCTGGGGGGGGGGTCATGTCTATGTACCTATGATTTGCATTTTGTATGAAATGTACCTATACATTGGGGGCTTGGGGCTGTATTTTTATCATAATTTGATTAGCATCTATATGTACAAAAATGTATGGTAAATTACAACACATACAATAACAAATAAATGGATTCTGGTTTCATCATTTATTTTAAATACAATTTTTTATGGATGCTTGTCTTGTACATTTATATTTATTCTGTGTATATCTTAATTATCAATACTCTTTTCACAATTTAAATGTTATATAATTTGGTCTTATTTAATTCTCTTAGATACATTTACCAAATAATTTTATTTTTTCCTTTTTTACACATTTTCTAACATTTTCAAGTTAAAGTTAAACCTTTTGCATTTAATTCCCCCCAATGAAAAAGTACATCTGGTTAAACATTTATTAAAATATAGATAGTTCAAATTTTGTTATAATCACAGTCCTTACATCAGTTAGACATCTATCCTATAACCTTAAATCTGTTCAAATAAGAGATTTATATGTACATCTTTAAAGTTGTTACATTTTCACTCTTTATTTTATGTTACCAGAGACAGGAGATGTGAAAGCCAGTATAGCAGTTCTGTCCTTTATCCTGTGTTCAGCAGCCAAGTACAATGTGGATGGGGACTCCCTGAGTAATGAACTACAGCAGTTAGGATTACCTAAAGGTTTCTTACCTTGATACCAATTAGTACTCAATTAACAAGATTATACACTGGAATCATAATGGAAATGGAGTTAATATGCATGAGGCAAAATCCCATCATAAACATTGAAATATTAAACACTTCTTTTACGAGAGTGCTGATGAGATGAAAAGATAGAAAATAATGGCCTAAAATTCAACAGATTATGATACCATCCCCAAATAATGAAGAATAGAGAGTAATGATCCTAAAAATATGTCACAGTTGAAGATAAAGAATAATGATATTAATTGCAAAATAATGTAAAATAAAAAAAGTTAAAGAAGCAGACCTGATGACCACCACTCCCATCACCTTTAATTTCTATTCTTTATTCTTAAGTGTCAGGGAGGCAGGCCAATAGTGTGGAGAAAAGCTTGCACCTCTAAAGGGTAGTCCTTAGTGCCCAGTCACAAGCAGAATGTTTTCCCTTAATACAAAGCCATCTTTAATTTTAAAAAAGTCTCATTTTGAAATTAATTGTTAAGTCAACTGTATTTTATACAGGGTCAAAGCTATTTCTATATCTTTTTCTGATAACTTTTCATTTATAAAATGCTTCACAAGTATTATTTTCAGTATTCGTTTGTGATTTATACTTAGTTTTTATGATGCCTTTGTTTACAGAAAAAAATTAAGACATTTTTTTTTTGTCTATTTCTCAGAACATTCTGCAGCTATAACAAAATCCTACAGTGAATCACTGGACAAGATTCAAACACAGCTACGATTGCAAAGTCTAAGATGTAAGTTTTGTTATGATGTTTTTGCTTTGCCTGCACAGTGGAGTGAGAGAGACATAGGTGTTACTTTACAGGCGGAGGCGACCACTGTGTTACTTTTGTGTTCAGGTTTCATGAGCACCTCCATATCTCAACAGCTATAAGTACTAGGTTGATGAAACTTTGTTATCCAATGCCCCAGTAGTAACTTAGCACAGTTGCATTCCCATCTCTCGACCTTGGTTTTGCAATTTAGTGACTTTGACAATTTTCAATACATATAATAGCAATGTAAAGTTTTGCGAGCACCTCCATATTCTCAAGAACCAAAAGTCCTAAGTTGATGAAACTAAGTTTGCATATGCCCCAGTAGTAGCTTAGCACAGCTGCATCCCCATCTTTTGACTTTGACCTTGTTTTCCCATTTGAGTGACTTTGACAATTTTCTGTACATATAATAGCAATGTTAACATGGTTAAAGTATTATGAGCACCTCCATATTTCAAGAGCTATTAGTCTTAGGTTGATGAAACTTGGTATGCATATGCTCAAGTAGTAGCTTAATTAGCACAATTGCATCCCCATCTTTTGATCTTGACCTTGATTTTCCTGTTGAATGACTTTGACAATTTTCAAACATATACAAAAGAAGAACTCTTTATTATCCAATTAAGGACCCATTATGGGCATAATACACAATACAATGACATTAACATGACAAATAAATTTAAATTACATATATATTTATGGTATCCATAGTTATACAATATCAAAATAATATAACCAATGGACAGCTGGTAAAATACTCTTTACCTCAAATAATACTAAATGTCCATGTATGGACAACCACCATAAGTAAGTAATAGCCCCGGGCTTGCCACAGATGTAACACGTAATGACTGAATTTTATATTAAAATTGCTGAAACAGTGTATTAGTTAAAATGTGTCTGTTATTATTTGCAGTCTAGTTTAATTCCCATCACAGCCTACCCCGTGTCTCTAGCAAATAGAAAAGTTAAAGTTTACACTGCATGTAATAGCAATGTAAAAGTTTTATGAGCACCTTCATATCTCAAGAACTATTAGTCTTAGGTTGATGAAACTTGGTTTCATCGTTTCATCAACCTAAGACTAATAGTTGTTGATGGATATGGATATGGCATATGTGGCAGTAGTAGCTCAGCACAACTGCATTCCAATCTTTTGTCCTTGACCTTGATTTTTTGGTTGAACAACTTGATAGTTTTAAGGAATAATCAGGTATGTGATGGTGCTGGCAGGGGAGACGATTCCTTTAATATAACAGTAAACTCGTGTTTACTTTTTGTAAGGCTTCACATGCAGGCATTAGACAATATATAGAACTCTTTTATGTTATTATTATATTTAAAAATTAGATAAGGATGCATCAGAATAATTAGAAACAAGAGGCTCCCTGGAGCATGAATCACTCAACAGCTGGTCCATTAGGGTATCTTTTATTGGTTTAAAAAAACTAAATACAGTTCATTTTACAACATCAGTCCAATGAAGGCCACTTATCTATCTGTAACAGTTTTCATTCCTTAAGCCTAAAAGGTTTTATTTACCTTTTAAAGGACTTCACCCTTAAATAGCGGTCATATAACACTTCCACTGATTGAATGCAACAGTGTAGGCTGTAGCAGGCAATAGTTTTTTTCTCAATCTGCAATAGTTTTCTTGCTATGAGCAAGAAAAATCATGATTCTTGACCTTTAAAGGGGCATAACCCTTACAAGCGTTACCTGATAACTTTGGACTTATCATAGGCGGATCCAGGGGGGGCCCTGGGGGGCCCGGACCCCCCTTTTGGTGGAAAAATTTGGTTGAATATATAGGAAATCATTGAAGCATGACCAAAGCGGGCCCCCTCTTAGGCCAGTCAGTGGGCCCCCTCTTTTCAGACTTTCTGGATCCGCCACTGCTTATGAAGACCTGTGGAGCTACCTGAGCTAACCCTTCTAACAAATTTGATACAATGACATCTTTTGTAGACTTGTTGCTTCTATTGTGCTCTTTCCTGTTTGTTATGGTTTGAGTTGTCAACTATTTAAAATGATTTTACCATGTTTACAATATGTTCTATTTTTAGTAATAGTGACCATGTTTTTTTTATGGATCTAAAATCCAAACACAACTTTTGTGTAGGATACACTTAGAATCAATCATACTGAGTTTTGTATAATATAGTTCAATAGTTTCAGAGAATATTTTTTAAAAAAGTTAACAGACAATGCCACTATGAGATTGCAATAGGTGACATGGACCTGGTCTGGGCATTCAACTCACTTTAAAGTTTAGTTAAAAAAAAACACCATTAATTTTTCAGTTGGACTTAATTATTTTAACGGGGCCTGGGTGGCTGAGTGGTCTTAGACACTGGTTTATATACCACACAATTGATCACTAGCTGATTGCCTGTCAGGTGGTGTTCAAGTTTTGCTTAAAATTTTCAAAAACGGGGCTTCCACCGGGTACACCATTTTCCTCCACCATTAAAACCGACTGCCCTATATGGCCCAGGTGCGTCAAAAAGGATGACTAACCCTAACACACAAACACACACACACATTTTATTAAAACAAAGTTTGAGGCATAGGTGTCAATAATTGTAATTTTAATTTTGCTTAATCAATAATATATTCTTTCTATCTTCATAGCCTTATGTATCTTAGCCTTTCCAATCTTTATTATTGATCATCTTGATGAGTTGTAAACAGAAGACACAATAGAAATGTCCAATCGTTTATATACCATTTTTATTGATATCTTTTTTAAATATTTAAAAAAAAACAAGACACACACATTTATAATGTTTGACAAATTAAATTTGTGTGTGTGTGATAACACTTTGTCTCATTTTGTCTTGTTTTATATTCACAGTATCACAGTTAGTCTCCACAGAATGGAGGGTTGATTATGTTCTGAGTTCAAGTCAGCTGAAAAACATTGATGAACCCTGTGTTCAGCTGAGGTTAAAGGTCAAAGATACAAACTCTGATACAGTTTCCCCAGTCACATTTACAGTTTCAGTTGACAAATTTAGATTGTTATTACATGGTGGGTATAAATTACTGGTGTGTGTTTGAATCTTCTGGTCTTCCAAAATTCCGACCAGTACCTCCTCGTGGTGGAAGATTGGCCCTGCATCCATCGACAAAAAAGGATATTATAGAACAGCTAACACTGGCGGTGGTGTGTCATGGGCTGGAGGACCCATGGCAAAAAGCAAGTCTTTACCTTTATTGGTAAAATAGTCGATGCAGAGGGCATTCCCCTATAGTCACGACTATAAATACCCATCATCATCAGTCTTATGAATACAGATAAAACACATTCTTGTTGGGTTTTGTTAAAAAATAAGAAGCAGAACAAAAGGAAACATGTTTCCATTGCAGTTTTTCAAATTTTTGAATCATATTACAGTGGTTTCATTATTATCAGTGGGGCATCAATTTTTTGTGGTTTTCATAGATGGCCTTGAGCCACAAAATTTGATACCCCACAAAAGGAAATTTATTATTGATTTGTATGTTGAAAAGCTTCCAAACCATGTATTTGAGAATCCATGATCAGATCCCTTTTCATCAAACCATAATTGGTTCCCACGAAAATAAATGAATCTTTAGTATGTATGTATGTTGTGTGGCATACACTTATTCCACATCTCGTGATCTTCTATGTAAAGAAATTAAAATCACAATGGTTCTTGCCGTCAGTGTACTGGCATTTAATTGTGGATGGAACAAGGCATTGCTGCACTGATTATTTTAGGCATCAGTCATATTATCTAATCAATACTATAAACATGCAAAATACACAACAATGTTCCATTTACATGTAATTTAAAAATGAAACAGATTGCAGACATCAAATACATAGAACTCACCTATATTAAATATTCAACTACTAAAAAGACATAAATATAATTATTAATTACATTTTATATAGCGTATTACATTTTGTAACTAATTACAAATTCTTCTTACACTTTGCAAAGAATTAAAATTGTACAAAATAAGATATACATGACACAATTATAAACAGGATTAAGTGACAATAAATACTAAATAACTCTAAATTCAATAAGTATGGAACTGTGTAATTGAAAATTATAATCTAATGGTGTAGTGTGAAAAATACCACAAGTCATTGAATGTCACTATGCATGATATGGGCAAATTCAAAAGTCAAATAGATAAGAAACATTACCTTTAAATAAAGAAAAAAAGACAAAAACCATTGAACATGAATGACTTTAAATTAAAATATATATAACAAAAAGTTATGAGTAATGAATTAATTGATACACAGACCTTACAAAAAGTTAGTATAAGTTTATCTATAAAAAAATGAGTTTTTAAACAAGATAATTTAATAACTAACCATAAAATGATACAAAATATAATTCCAAAGAAATCTAATGTGTAAAATACAAAGTATGTTTAACTCAGAATTGTTTTTTTATTGTAACAGCGTCATCAAAGATTGATATTTTCTTTAATCTTGGTAATGCATCAACATTTCTGAATAAATTTGCTCTTAATATCCATTTCAGAAATTTATTTTTTATTGAGTGATAATTATATATTTAATAGAAAAATGATAATGAATTTTGATCATTCTGATTTGTTGAGACCATCCAGTTCCAATGTGTCTATATGTCTGTACATAGATTGAAACTTCTGTTTTCCCTGGGCCTGTATTATTTAATGCATGGTAAACTTTATTTTTGTAGAATTAAAGCAAGCTGACAGTATAATGGAGAGTATGATAGCCTGATATTTACAGTTCCTAACAAAGACTTCATAAACAATAATTTTATTTTATAATTGTTGTAGATTACTATTTTCAACATTACCATCTCTTTGAGTTTTGTTTGTTTACTTACTTAGATATAAATTGTGTATTATACACGATGGCAAATTCAATGTAAGAATTGAAAGGTCTGCAATCAACAAATGATCATACAATCCATGACTACATGTAAATGATGCACAGGGTTGTTTATTAGAGATAGTTCGAAAATACTCTAACTACTGCAATACTTTGATAATTTACCATGAATGAACACAAATTTATTCATCATTGATCAAGTTTTTGCTGTATTTCACAGAGTGAAAATTCTGTGTATAAAATGGTGCCTATTGGGGAGGCGGCATGCGGTGGATGGGCCATTGGTTGTGCAGGCAGGAAAGTAATTTTCATAACAATTTTCTCAGCAACTAGTAGTCACAGCAACTTGATGTTTGGTATACAGCATCAGGGTGGGGTACCATAATGCTGGATTCGATTTCAGGTCTGTGGCTCACCTACTTCCTGGTTAACTAAATCTGACCATTTTTGACTTTGTCAGATCTTTTTAAAGTTGGTTTCAAGATTCAATGGACCTGATAATGTTTTAACATGTTTGATAGACGAGGAAATGTGTTTGATATTTTGAGATACTTAGAATATATTTTGTTAAATTTTTACTGTTAATAAAACATATGATTGAAAAAAGAACACATACTGTTCATAAAAATTCCTCACATGGAATCACTGCAATGTACTGAATAATTTTCTTATTTTTTCTAAGCTTATAAAGTCTTCCTTTTTACTTTCATATTGTTTATGAGGATATATTTTGTAACTACAGTAATGATTATGGATGCAGGTAAAAAAGTAATTTACTAGAATTGCGTTTAGAAAGAGCAATAAATCGAATAGACAAAAAAGAATTTAATTTTACACTTGAGGTTATCCTTAACAAAATCAGATAATGTGGTGTAAAAGTGTCTTCTTTATATACAAATATTTGATAAGCACTGTCATGTATGGTTGTTCTTCTTTTGATAATGTGTATTTGGTAAATTGACTTTTGTAAAATGATAAATTTATCTGTTTGGTCATTGTTGTAATATTTTTGGCTTCTGTTTTTTTAACAAATCTAATGTTCTACCGGTTTTCCAAGTTTTTACTCCTAGCGTGTCTGATGAAGGTTAATCCAGAAAAGCGCTTCACACGCAGTGAAATTTTGCTTTTGTACATTATTAAAATCATTTCAATATGTGGCTTGTGTCTTTTTGGTACATATTCCATATTCTTTCGTTTTTAATATTAAAAGACCTCCTCTGTGTATTTTGCTGCTATTTTTTCATAGGTTTTTTAAAGAAAATATCATGTGCAGAATATATATATATGGATACTTAGTTAGCCTTTTATGGAACAAAAAAGAAAAAACAAAACAAAACAAAAAAGAGAGAATTCAAATATGATTAAAAAAATTAAAACAAATATTTTTCTCTCTTTAGTTTTTAAAAATGAAATGAAAGTGATGAAAATGCAAAGATATCATATTACAGATGTACTTAAATTTACTGAAGTTTTTCAAATACAATGTATTATTGTCATAAGCATATAAAGGTGACCACAAAATTACTGAACATGAGAGGTTGAGAAAGACATACATATTACAAATTGGTTTTCTACCTAACTTAAGTCTATCAAGGGGCAATGGACAAATCTTATCATGTTATTATATGATATTTATAACAATATATTTTACAATTAAAATGACAAAAATACAATATTTGGGTTAATGATGATATAGTATTTTATATAAAATAGAGTTGTCAAATAGTTGGGAAGGGTCAAATAAAGTACAATTCCACATAAGGATCAGGCAAATGTTTTTGGGGTATAGATGCATTGGTTTTACCTGAAAAACCTACCCAAAGCAGTTTTTATGTTTCAAAATATAGTTGGTGTCTAGATATTGTTTGACTGAATTGGGACTGGAAATTTTCTGGTACTTTTCACTGTTACAAAGTAACTAAATTTTGACTGGTAATATCTCCTAGACTCAAGACTGACTTAAAAATTAGTGGCCAAAACAGTCTTCTGGGGTTGTTTTACCTAATTCTATTGATTTTTTTGTGTGTATTTGTTATTGATGTCCCATCCTTTAAAAAGTATCTGCCTGATTCTTAGAAAAAGTAGTACTTAAGTTACAATACTGAGGGAATAATTTTTCTGTTGTACATCAGACCTGAGGGAAATGCATAACAATTCTTTTGAGTGAATTTGCTGTGCATTATGCAGCAGAAAAAGAAATTTACCAAAAAAAAAATCATGTTTATATTATTTTATTATGGAAATATGCTGTCTAAATCCATGTTAGACAGTATGAATAAAAGTCTACATAAACATTGAAGCAGCATTCAAATAAACTACATTTTTACATGTAATACTTTAACAACAAAATGTGACAACAAAATACAATAAAGCAGTAATAAACAACAATTGCTTTTGTGGGTAAAATCCAGGGGCTGCTGAGATGTAAGGTGCATAATAACAATCATCTAAACTGTTGTCAAAAGTAAATCCTGAAAAGACAGTTATGTCCCCTGCATCAGTTCTAGAAATATTCATACTTCCAATATGGTTCAAATCATGAATCGTGTTGTTTCGTTCTACTTCAATAACAATCCGTTTATTTCCGTAAGGCTCTTGATGAAATTTTACAAAGGCGTTTGTCCAGTATAATACTATTCTCTTTTGGTTTATAGTGATCATGTGGGACTTAACCATTGGTGAGTTTATATCGCTAACATTAGTAGACTGTGCATCTAGTTGAATCAGAAGAAACTGAAACCATGGAAATGCATTGTCTAATGCATGAAACATGCCGGGTATTCCATGATCTCTTTGTTTATTCATTAACTCTGCTGCTCTATGGAGAAAGACTGGACACGTGTTAACAATGCACTCTCTATAGAATCGTTTCATATGTTCGTTTATACCATTAATCATCTTCTGACATTCTAGTATGAATATAGAGTCTTCGGATTTTAACCTCTCAGCAGCAGTCACGACAATACAACCGTCTATGAAATGTGTTGCTAGATATGTATACATATTCTTTATTAAATCACCCTCATAGTATCCATCGCTGTCTTTTAACAGCGAAAAGTATGAAGGGGAACTTGTAACAACATCCCCCGAAAGGTAACCTCCAAGAGATCGAACGTTTTTCATTGAACTGTAGCACTGCAACAAGTTGGTTCTGGCGGAAGTTGATTTAGGAAAATTAAGAAAGTTATAAAAATCTTTCTTACAACTTTTAATTTGTTCAATGTGCTGGCTTAATAGGATGTTATAGGTAAGTCTCTCTAAAATTGCTGTGGCATAATTTAATTTAATATGAACATTGTCAATGCTGGCCTTGAGCTCAGTAATGCTCTTCTGAACATCTTCAATAGCTTCATCATTAATGACTGCTGTTATTATGTCTCTCCCAAAAGTAATGATATCCAATGATTTCAATGTTACGTCGAGAATAACAATCCCTGTTGGTATAAAGCTGCCCTTTAAACAAGGGGCCAGGGAGAACACTAGTAATAGGTTCAACAACATTTTCATTCATCAAGGCACCTGGAACAAAAAAGTCTATTATTCAAAGAATAGCATAAAGATTGTTATGCCTTATGAGTTTATTGTGTATCATATACATGGCAGCTACATTGATCTTAACTTAATTTTTTAAATCTTGATTTAGGGTCATGGATTATATTAGAAAAAAAAACGAATTCTGACAGACACGACAAAGACATTGCAAAAATGACCTACTAGATGAGCTAATTAATAGATTTTAATAAGGAATAGTCTTTTTTTTTTCATTTGCATATTAAAAATATATTGATCATGAATTTCATGAATATTGTCCGTCATAATTACATTGAATTGAAACTGGGACACCCTCTCACCTTCTGATGACGAAATAATTAAACGCCAGCTATATCTATCATGTCTATATCATTCAGACCATACAATATGTACAGGGCATAATAAAATGGGTGTTGCTAAACGGAAACGGAAAAACGGAATTTCAAATTTATTTTTTTATAGTATTTCTTGCGTTATACTTCATATTTTACGTACTTTTAATGCTGATATAAGTTTTTTTTGTACTTAACGTATAAATATAAAAATGTTTGTTATAGTTGTTGCATTTTTTTAAATTATTTATTCATCCCGTACATTATCACATTCTTTTTATACTTTAATAACGTACCATCGGCTCCAGTTTATCAAGCTAATATTTAGAGCATGTAGGATTGTAGCATATAATGATTGTTTTCTGTATACGATAAACAACCGCGTATAAAAGAGACCCTGTTGTTTAGGTCGTAGCATCCAAAGAATACTTCTATAAATATTCCGAGGCAACAGTCTCTTAAACTAAGAGTATTGTACGATCAAATTGGTACACTTGTTATACTATAATTTGATATTTTACAAATTTGTACGATGAACTGTGTTGAAGAAGATAAAAAAGTATGTATATGTTTTTTATAAGACTTTTTTTTAAATAGTTTTGATGTGTTCTTCAGTACAAAAGTGTTGATACCGGAGCGGGCCAACCTCGGGGAAATAAAACTCCACCAGCTGCGCTAACTTTCATGAGTTTAGAAATGCAAATTTACATCAACGTACCAGACAATAAATTTTGCTACGCCTGACGAGCTTTGCTATTCAAGACTCATCAGAGGCGCTCCACCCAAATATTGAAAAAGCCAAACAATATATACAGATTATAAGAGCATTGAATAATATAAACTATAAAACTACCGAGTAGGAAAACCAAATTACGACTAAGATCAACCCGTGTCTGGGGTAGGCAGAACCTTAGGGTTAAGACAATTCTTAAATTCACACGGATAATTCATCGCACTGATGATAAGAAATATAGACGTGGGATGGGAATCAATAAATTTTGAAGGACAATGGAAAGGGGATGTGGTGCACTACTTGGTAGTTCACAAAGGGATCTTTTTACGTGCATGAAGCACTCTCCACACAGATCAGCGGTCAGGCTTTTTGTATTATAGACCTCACACGGACGAGAGACACCCTATTAAGCCACCTAGGGTACACTCCATAGTCGCTCTTTTGGTTTAGCACTAACCCGATGTCAGAACCACAAGACCCTTAGTCGTCTGCTTACGGCAGGCTAGGCTCTGTTGTGGGCCTACTTCGCCAGCCGGGTCCATCACAGAACCATACGTAAGAAAATCGTGGTCTTTAATATAAGCACGTACATTGTAGCTAGGAATTGGTTTTTTTTAGCTTACTAGTCTATGATTGTTTAAGTTTTGGGACGATATATGGTTTTCCGATCTGTACTTAAAGTACGTTGAACACAAAACTTCACTGTTATGCATTTTTTTTTATGTATTCGCTTCACAAGTTTGTTTCGTTCGTCTTCTAACCAGTTTTTTCATAATCTACAAGCCAATTAAAGTATAAAAAAAATTCCGAGTCATAAGTTGAAAAACATCGAATAAAAATAAATATTTTTGCTATATTAATTAATTTAAAATTCCGTTTTTCCGTTTCCGTTTTTCCGTTCCGTTTTCCGTTCCGCCTTTTAGCAACACCCGCGTAAACCATATCCTGAACTGTCTGTATACCTACTATCAGATGCCTAACTATTATACTTTTCCAGCAAATCATTGTCCACAAAAGTCTTACAAAAAAGTTTTCGGCCTGAAAAAAGACCTAAGTTCACAGATTCAATGGAGTGTGAAAATGGGGTTATGGTCACACGGCATGGTGGCAGTTGCATAGACCATGACCTCAACTGTCTGTATACCCAATATCAGATGCCAAGCTATTATACTTTTCCAGCAATTCATCGTCCAAAAAAGTCTAACAAAACAGTTTATGGTCTGAAAAAAGACATAAGTTCACAGAGTCACTGGAGCGTGAAAATGAGTTCAAACGGCATGGTAACAGTTGCATAGACCATAACCTGATTTGTCTGCATACAAAATATCAGATGCCTAGCTATTATACTTTTCCAGCAATTCATCGTCCACAAAAGACTTACAAAAAAGTTTGCGACCTGAAAAAAAACAACTAAGTTCACAGAGTCACTAGAGCATGAAAAAGGGGTCAAGGTCAAACGGCATGGTGACATTTGTGTAGACAATAAGCTGAACTGTCTGTATACCAAATATCAGATGCCTAGCTATTATATTTTTCCAGCAAATCATTGTCCACAAAAGTCTTACAAAAAAGTTTACGCCGCCGCCGCCGCCGGACAGTAATACCTATGTCTCGCCTTCCGCGTCGCAGTCGAGACAAAAGGTGTCAAGTATATATTAAGTATTACTTGTTGAGGGAATTCTTAAAGCTTGATGAACAGTACAATTTTCTAATTCAATAAGATGATAACTAAAAACATACCTCAAGGCTGACTTCCATCAATCTACAACGATCATATAAGATTATTGGAGTTTAAATATACGACCCTATAACTTAGACCTTGTGCTATTGATTGGGGATTTCTGAAAACATTTCGCAATATCGAAACTAAAACTTGATCAATTAAATATATTCTATACGATTAACATTATCATTATTTATACACATTTTCTGAAAATGTAAGTTCATCTTTCACTATCGTCGTCTATGTATGAAGTAAGTACGTTATCTATTATTTTTTTTTAATCTTAAAGGCGAGATTGTTGCTGTAAATGAATCAAGACGATTTTGAAGAAAATAATCGAATAACACATGTATTATCTCAACCCTTATTAATGACGACAGACGCTAACTGATGCACTTCATAACGCCCACATTGGCCATATAACACTCAACTTCAATTGCCGACAGCCCGCCGTGCATGATACATAATATATTCTTCAATACAAGTACACATAAAATTCAGTATAATATTAATATATTAAGTACAAATGAAAATAATCAAGTGCAAATAGTTTCAGCTCTTCAAGCTCAATCTAATAGTGTCATTTTGACTAAAAAGCAAAGCAAAAAATACTACTGTTACAATAGCTATTAAATTAAAAATTATCCTTCCTCGATAGCCAGGGCCGCCAAAGAAAAACCACGGAGTCCATGGAAACCTGTATCCGAAATCTATGCACAAGCCTATCTCGGGATAATGATGTCGGACCTCATCATTCACAAAATATTTTATAGTTTATCAAATTTAGAATTTAAATAATTTATCAAAATGAAGTTTACTTATTTGGTTAAACGACGGCTAGAAAGTGATTACAAAAAACTAGCTATACTCGAACACACCCCATGGAAATTACCGGAAAATTACGTCTCAAAACTTTATTGGCTAATAACACCCCTTGGTACCCGAATATTAATATTATGCATACCGACAATACAACATTTTCCCGCTATACTAGACGAAACGCGGGAAAATATTAGTATTATCTCAACCCTTATTAATGACGATAGACGCTAACTGATGCACTTCATAACGCCCACATTGGCCATATAAATAAAACACAAACACTCAACTTCAGTTGCCGACAACCCGCCGTGCATGATAGAATACAAAGAAAGGCGTGTATTTACAGTCCAAGACACTTTGACATGGCCAAACGTTTCTCTGTAGAATCTACAATATAACCATCTTTACTTGAATCTGATTTCCACCTTCCGTGTCTCTTCAGACATCTGTCGCTAACATCAGCGTTAGCAGCAACAGTGGCACTCCCAGAGCAAAAAGAATGTAAACCTATATTACAATCTGGAAGTACAACTTTGACGTGTTTTAAGATTGACTCTGTAGCCGCCGAATAGCTCAACTTTTTATTTTTATATATGAGTTTACAAATGCTACCTGATCTAAAAACAGGCCTAAATAAATAAAAATGTTCAGGAAAATTTGAAAAATCTACTAATTTAATATATCTAAAGTACATAGAACAAGGACATGCAGATGTTTCACCTTTAGATACTAAAACCTGAGAACCTTGCCTGTATTGATCAGTTTTACTTTTTGAAATGTTCAAAACTAAATGATCGTCAAATACAACTACATCGCAAAATCTTAAACTAACGAGTTCATCAAATCTTAAAAAAGCGGAAAAGGCTAATACCATCATAGTTAAATCTCTTACTATGAGAGTGTCTAAAGAATTATTGTACATTTCGCAAATTTGAATTAATGCTTCTTTTGTGATAGGATCTTTTTTATCTATATCTTTTTTGGTGCTACCCTCTTTGCTGCATCTAAAATTGACATTACAAAGTTATTTGAAGTCGGGTCTTTAAATCCGTTTATCTCATGTGCCCATTTTATACCATAAATAGCGTTATATACGGGATGATAAGTACTACCAAAGATGAGTAAATGAGTTAAATATAAAGCAACATGGACTGGTTGTGCAGGTAAAGCTTCATGCCCTTGAGATGAAATAAAAAGCTGCCATCTTTTAAAAGAATTAAAATATGATTTAACGGTATTGTCACTCTTAGAAAAAACTAAAATATCACACATCTTTTGAAAAAGTTTATATAAATAGCTGTCTTCGTCTATTCCGCTCTCCTGCACCAAAGCCCCAACATTTCCATTCAGGCGGATCGATCCTGTCAAAAAAGAACAAATTGTAAGTATCATAAAATCTTATCTTAAGAGCTAACATTCTAAATTTCAAAAACATTTGTGCAAACATTCCGTTATTTCCTCTTCCTTCTTTTGTTAAATTTTCCCCGTTCAAAATAATGTGATCTACAACAAAAGATTTGCAAAAGCCTGCCCCATCGTTAATCATAGGCCAAAATGGTGAGGATGTCCATTCTGGAATAACTAATGTACAAGAGCATTTGTCTGATTTTATCTTGTTAATTAATTGTGGGATAAGACTTAGCGGTGGCACAAGCCAATTATTACAACCTTGCCAGGGCACCGTGAAAGCATCGATCGCTGATGTACCCGGATAATATACCTTCTAATTAAAACTTGCACATTTTTTGTTGTAATCAGTAGCAAACCTGTCTTCATGATATGGCCCCCATAAGTTGATTAAGTATGTAAAGATATAGTCTGCTATCTCCCAATCGTCACAGTCGGACACCCTGCTTAAAGTGTCTGTATGCTTGTTAAACTCTCTAGGAATCCAAGTATAGCTCAAATTAATGTTATTCTCTTTACAGAATGTATGAACTAATATAGCCTTTTCATGTAAAAGAATCTTTCTACTTCCTATGCCCAATATATATGTCACGTTCTTGTTGTCAGTAAACAGTCTGACATTCTTACCTGTTATAATATCTCTGAAATAAAAGATAACCCTATTTGCAGCCTCTAGCTCTCGCCATGTAGAACTTTCTACACACTCTGAATCTGACCATCTACCAAAGATTTCTAAAGGTTCGTCCTCTGAACCAGTGGTAACGAAACCACCAAAGCCTACCTCTGAGGCGTCAACAAATACAAAGTAATCTTGAAATTCATTGTACGTCAAATGACTCAACTGAGATCCTATCTCATTCATGCTATCAGCATCTTTATACCAAAATAAGCATTCATCAAATTCACCTGTACTAACTTGTACTTGGGCATTCCAGCTGGCCCTTTGTAATATACAACTGTATAAAAATCTTGTCCTTAGACGTGCCTCGTTACCGAAAACAGGCTGCATGGAAATGATTTGACCAACTATGCTAGCAATAAACCTAACTGCGAACAGTCTACGCCCACTCGTGAACTGACCTATAAAGATTCGTAGAATATCATTGAGTTTCTTCATCCTTTTCTCGTTAATTTTAATGACTCCGGCTTCCATATCCCAGTAAAAACCTAACCATTCCAATTTTTGAACTGGTGACCAATTGCATTTTTCTGTGGCCAAAACGAAACCAAATCTCTCTAAATCTAATTTAACGACTTTTTTTTAAATAGTTTTGATGTGTTCTTCGGTACAAAAGTGTTGATACCGGAGCGGGCCAACCTCGGGGAAATAAAACTCCACCAGCTGCGCTAACTTTCATGAGTTTAGAAATGCAAATTTACATCAACGTACCAGACAATAAATTTTGCTACGCCTGACGAGCTTTGCTATTCAAGACTCATCAGAGGCGCTCCACCCAAATATTGAAAAAGCCAAACAATATATACAGATTATAAGAGCATTGAATAATATAAACTATAAAACTACCGAGTAGGAAAACCAAATTACGACTAAGATCAACCCGTGTCTGGGGTAGGCAGAACCTTAGGGTTAAGACAATTCTTAAATTCACACGGATAATTCATCGCACTGATGATAAGAAATATAGACTTAGGATGGGAATCAATAAATTTTGAAGGACAATGGAAAAGGGATGTGGTGCACTACTTGGTTTGTCACAAAGGGATCTTTTTACGTGCATGAAGCACTCTCCACACAGATCAGCGGTCTGGCTTTTTGTATTATTGACCTGACACGGACGAGAGCCACCCTATTAAGCCACCTAGGGTACACTCCATGGTCGCTCATTTTGTTGAGCACTAACCCGATGTCAGAATCACAAGACCCTTAGTCGTCTGCTTACGGCAGGCTAGGCTCTGTTGTGGGCCTACTTCGCCAGCCGGGTCCATCCCAGAACCATACGTAAGAAAATCGTGGTCTTTAATATAAGCACGTACATTGTAGCTAGGAATTGTTTTTTTTTAGCTTACTAGTCTATGATTGTTTAAGTTTTGGGACGATATATGGTTTTCCGATCTGTACTCAAAGTTTTCCGTTTCCGTTTTCCGTTCCGTTTTCCGTTCCGCCTTTTAGCAACACCCGCGTAAACCATATCCTGAAATGTCTGTATACCTACTATCAGATGCCTAACTATTATACTTTTCCAGCAAATCATTGTCCACAAAAGTCTTGTAAACAAGTTTTCGGCCTGAAAAAAGACCTAAGTTCACAGATTCAATGGAGTGTGGAAATGGGGTTATGGTCACACGGCATGGTGGCAGTTGCATAGACCATGACCTCAACTGTCTGTATACCCAATATCAGATGCCAAGCTATTATACTTTTCCAGCAATTCATCGTCCAAAAAAGTCTAACAAAACAGTTTATGGCCTGAAAAAAGACCTAAGTTCACAGAGTCACTGGAGCGTGAAAATGAGGTCAGGGTCAAACGGCATGGTAACAGTTGCATAGACCATAACCTGATTTGTCTGCATACAAAATATCAGATGCCTAGCTATTATACTTTTCCACCAATTCATCGTCCACAAAAGTCTTACAAAAAAGTTTGCGACCTGAAAAAAAACCTAAGTTGACAGAGTCACTGGAGCGTAAAAATGGGGTCAGGGTCACACAACATGGTGACAATTATGTAGACCATATAAACCTGAACTGTCTGTATACCAAATATCAGATGCCTAGATATTATACTTTTCCAGCAGTTCATCGTCCACAAAAGTCTTACAAAAAAGTTTACGATCTGAAAAAAGACATAAGTTCACAGAGTCACTAGAGCATGAAAAAGGGGTCAAGGTCAAACGGCATGGTGACATTTGTGCAGACAATAAGCTGAACTGTCTGTATACCAAATATCAGATGCCTAGCTATTATATTTTTCCAGCAAATCATTGTCCACAAAAGTCTTACAAAAAAGTTTACGCCGCCGCCGCCGCCGGAAAGTAATACCTATGTCTCGCCTTCCGCGACTATTCGTCGCAGGCGAGACAATAAGTGTCAAGTATATATTAAGTATTACTTGTTGAGGGAATTCTTAAAGCTTGATGAACAGTACAATTTTCTAATTCAATAAGATGATAACTAAGAACATACCTCAAGGCTGACTTCCATCAATCTACAACGATCATAAGATTATTGGGGTTTAAATATACGACCGTCCGGTCACCCTATAACTTAGACCTTGTGCTAAGTATGATTAGGGATTTCTGAAAACATTTCGCAATATCGAAACTAAAACTTGATCGATTAAATATATTCTATACGATTAACATTATCTATTATTTATACACATTTTCTGAAAATGTAAGTTCATCTTTCACTATCGTCGTCTATGTATTAAGTACGTTATCTATTTTTTAATCTTAAAGGCGAGATTGTTGTTGTAAATGAATCAAGACGATTTTGAAGAAAATAATCGAATAACACATGTATTATCTCAACCCTTATTAATGACGACAGACGCTAACTGATGCACTTCATAACGCCCTAATTGGCCATATGAATAAAACACAAACACTCAACTTCAGTTGCCGACAGCCCGCCGTGCATGATACATAATATATTTTTCAATACAAGTACACATAAAATTCAGTATAATATTAATATATTAAGTACAAATGAAAATAATCAAGTACAAATAGTTTCGGCTCTTCAAGCTCAATCTAATAGTGTCATTTTGACTAAAAAGCAAAGCAAAAAATACTACTGTTAGAATAGCTATTAAATAAAAAAATTATCCTTCCTCGATAGCCAGGGCCACCCAGGAAAAACCACGGGGTCCATGGAAACCTGTATCCGAAATCATTGCACAAGCCTATCTCGGGATAATGATGTCGGACCTCATCATTTACAAAAAAAATATTTTATAGTTTATCAAAATTAAAATTTAAATAATTTATCAAAATGAAGTTTACTTAATTGGTTAAACGACGGCTAGAAAGTGATTACAAAAAACTAACTACTCGAACACACCCCACGGAAATTACCGGAAAATTACGTCTCAAAACTTTATTGGCTAATAACACCCCTTGGTACCCGAATATTAATATTATGCATACCGACAATACAACATTTTCCCGCTATACTAGACGAAACGCGGGAAAATATTAGTATTAACTCAACCCTTATTAATGACGATAGACGCTAACTGATGCACTTCATAACGCCCACATTGGCCATATAAATAAAACACAAACACTCAACTTCAGTTGCCGACAGCCCGCCGTGCATGATAGAATACAAAGAAAGGCGTGTATTTACAGTCCAAGACACTTTGACATGGCCAAACGTTTCTCTGTAGAATCTACAAAATAACCATCTTTACTTGAATCTGATTTCCACCTTCCGTGTCTCTTCAGACATCTGTCGCTAACATCAGCGTTAGCAGCAACAGTGGCACCCCCAGAGCAAAAAGAATGTAAACCTATATTACAATCTGGAAGTACAACTTTGACGTGTTTTAAGATTGACTCTGTAGCCGCCGAATAGCTCAACTTTTTATTTTTATATATGAGTTTACAAATGCTACCTGATCTAAAAACAGGCCTAAATAAATAAAAATGTTCAGGAAAATTTGAAAAATCTACTAATTTAATATATCTAAAGTACATAGAACAAGGACATGCAGATGTTTCACCTTTAGATACTAGAACCTGAGAACCTTGCCTGTATTGATCAGTCTTACTTTTTGAAATGTTCAAAACTAAATGATCGTCAAATACAACTACATCGCAAAATCTTAAACTAACGAGTTCATCAAATCTTAAAAAAGCGGAAAAGGCTAATACCATCATAGTTAAATCTCTTACTATGAGAGTGTCTAAAGAATTATTGTACATTTCGCAAATTTGAATTAATGCTTCTTTTGTGATAGGATCTTTTTTATCTATATCTTTTTTGGTGCTACCCTCTTTGCTGCATCTAAAATTGACATTACAAAGTTATTTGAAGTCGGGTCTTTAAATCCGTTTATCTCATGTGCCCATTTTATACCATAAATAGCGTTATATACGGGATGATAAGTACTACCAGAGATGAGTAAATGAGTTAAATATAAAGCAACATGGACTGGTTGTGCAGGTAAAGCTTCATGCCCTTGAGATGAAATAAAAAGCTGCCATCTTTTAAAAGAATTAAAATATGATTTAATGGTATTGTCACTCTTAGAAAAAACTAAAATATCACACATCTTTTGAAAAAGTTTATATAAATAGCTGTCTTCGTCTATTCCGCTCTCCTGCACCAAAGCCCCAACATTTGCATTCAGGCGGATCGATCCTGTCAAAAAAGAACAAATTGTAAGTATCCTAAAATCTTATCTTAAGAGCTAACATTCTAAATTTCAAAAACATTTGTGCAAACATTCCGTTATTTCCTCTTCCTTCTTTTGTTAAATTTTCCCCGTTCAAAATAATGTGATCTACAACGAAAGATTTGCAAAAGCCTGTCCCACCGTTAATCATAGGCCAAAATGGTGAATATGTCCATTCTGGAATAACTAATGTACAAGAGCATTTGTCTGATTTTATCTTGTTAATTAATTGTGGGATAAGACTTAGCGGTGGCACAAGCCAATTATTACAACCTTGCCAGGGCACCGTGAAAGCATCGATCGCTGATGTACCCGGATAATATACCTTCTAATTAAAACTTGCACATTTTTGTTGTAATCAGTAGCAAACCTGATATGGCCCCCATAAGTTGATTAAGTATGTAAAGATATAGTCTGCTATCTCCCAATCGTCACAGTCGGACACCCTGCTTAAAGTGTCTGCATGCTTGTTAAACTCTCTAGGAATCCAAGTTTAGCTCAAATTAATGTTATTCTCTTTACAGAATGTATGAACTAATATAGCATTTTCATGTAAAAGAATCTTTCTACTTCCTATGCCCAATATATATGTCACGTTTTTGTTGTCAGTAAACAGTCTGACATTCTTACCTGTTATAATATCTCTGAAATAAAAGATAACCCTATTTGCAGCCTCTAGCTCTCGCCATGTAGAACTTTCTACACACTCTGAATCTGACCATCTACCAAAGATTTCTAAAGGTTCGTCCTCTGAACCAGTGGTAACGAAACTACCAAAGCCTACCTCTGAGGCGTCAACAAATACAAAGTAATCTTGAAATTCATTGTACGTCAAATGACTCAACTGATATCCTATCTCATTCATGCTATCAGCATCTTTATACCAAAATAAGCATTCATCAAATTCACCTGTACTAACTTGTACTTGGGCATTCCAGCTGGCCCTTTGTAATATACAACTGTATAAAAATCTTGTCCTTAGACGTGCCTCGTTACCGAAAACAGGCTGCATGGAAATGATTTGACCAACTATGCTAGCAATAAACCTAACTGCGAACAGTCTACGCCCGCTCGTGAACTGACCTATAAAGATTCGTAGAATATCATTGAGTTTCTTCATCCTTTTCTCGTTAATTTTAATGACTCCGGCTTCCATATCCCAGTAAAAACCTAACCATTCCAATTTTTGAACTGGTGACCAATTGCATTTTTCTGTGGCCAAAACGAAACCAAATCTCTCTAAATCTAATTTAACGACTTTTTTTTAAATAGTTTTGATGTGTTCTTCGGTACAAAAGTGTTGATACCGGAGCGGGCCAACCTCGGGGAAATAAAACTCCACCAGCTGCGCTAACTTTCATGAGTTTAGAAATGCAAATTTACATCAACGTACCAGATAATAAATTTTGCTACGCCTGACGAGCTTTGCTATTCAAGACTCATCAGAGGCGCTCCACCCAAATATTGAAAAAGCCAAACAATATATACAGATTATAAGAGCATTGAATAATATAAACTATAAAACTACCGAGTAGGAAAACCAAATTACGACTAAGATCAACCCGTGTCTGGGGTAGGCAGAACCTTAGGGTTAAGACAATTCTTAAATTCACACGGATAATTCATCGCACTGATGATAAGAAATATAGACGTGGGATGGGAATCAATAAATTTTGAAGGACAATGGAAAAGGGATGTGGTGCACTACTTGGTTTGTCACAAAGGGATCTTTTTACGTGCATGAAGCACTCTCCACACAGATCAGCGGTCAGGCTTTTTGTATTATTGACCTGACACGGACGAGAGCCACCCTATTAAGCCACCTAGGGTACACTCCATGGTCGCTCATTTTGTTGAGCACTAACCCGATGTCAGAATCACAAGACCCTTAGTCGTCTGCTTACGGCAGGCTAGGCTCTGTTGTGGGCCTACTTCGCCAGCCGGGTCCATCCCAGAACCATACGTAAGAAAATCGTGGTCTTTAATATAAGCACGTACATTGTAGCTAGGAATTGTTTTTTTAGCTTACTAGTCTATGATTGTTTAAGTTTTGGGACGATATATGGTTTTCCGATCTGTACTTAAAGTTTTCCGTTTCCGTTTTTCCGTTCCGTTTTCCGTTCCGCCTTTTAGCAACACCCGCGTAAACCATATCCTGAACTGTCTGTATACCTACTATCAGATGGCTAACTATTTTACTTTTCCAGCAAATCATTGTCCACAAAAGTCTTACAAAAAAGTTTTCGGCCTGAAAAAAGACCTAAGTTCACAGATTCAATGGAGTGTGGAAATGGGGTTATGGTCACACGACATGGTGGCAGTTGCATAGACCATGACCTCAACTGTCTGTATACCCAATATCAGATGCCAAGCTATTATACTTTTCCAGCAATTCATCGTCCAAAAAAGTCTAACAAAACAGTTTATGGCCTGAAAAAAGACCTAAGTTCACAGTCACTGGAGCGTGAAAATGAGGTCAGGGTCAAACGGCATGGTAACAGTTGTATAGACCATAACCTGATTTGTCTGCATACAAAATATCAGATGCCTAGCTATTATACTTTTCCACCAATTCATCGTCCACAAAAGTCTTACAAAAAAGTTTGCGACCTGAAAAAAAAACCTAAGTTGACAGAGTCACTGGGGCGTAAAAATGGGGTCAGGGTCACACAACATGGTGACAATTTTGTAGACCATATAAACCTGAACTGTCTGTATACCAAATATCAGATGCCTAGATATTATACTTTTCCAGCAGTTCATCGTCCACAAAAGTCTTACAAAAAAGTTTACGATCTGAAAAAAGACATAAGTTCACAGAGTCACTAGAGCATGAAAAAGGGGTCAAGGTCAAACGACATGGTGACATTTGTGAAGACAATAAGCTGAACTGTCTGTATACCAAATATCAGATGCCTAGCTATTATATTTTTCCAGCAAATCATTGTCCACAAAAGTCTTACAAAAAAGTTTACGCCGCCGCCGCCGCCGGAAAGTAATACCTATGTCTCGCCTTCCGCGACTATTTGTCGCAGGCGAGACAATAAGTGTCAAGTATATAATATTAAGTATTATTTGTTGAGGGAATTCTTAAAGCTTGATGAACAGTACAATTTTCTAATTCAAGAAGATGATAACTAAGAACATACCTCAAGGCTGACTTCCATCAATCTACAACGATCATAAGATTATTTAAGAAATAATTCATGGCCTCCCGTGGTTTATTGGAGATTTAACCATGGGTGCCCATTATTTTCGTGGATATTTTACCCAGAGCGTAGCGCAGCGGAGCGAGGGGTTAAATACACGAAAATAATGGGCATCCATGGTTAAATCTCCAATAAACCACGGCCGGACATGAATTATTTCTATTCTAATATGACAATTTTGTGTTTTCAAAGACCTATAGTGTACAATGCTACAGAAGCCATTTTGTTGTTTCTTGCTACGTTTATGTGCAAATGATCCTTTATGACGTCGGCAATTTCAGCGTAAAATCATATAATGACGTCGGAAAATGAACTGTGACGTCGACCTGTGTTTTATTGGAATTTAAACATGGCTTGTCGTCATGGTTTCTATTGTTCTTTCAGCGGACCCATATTAGAATGGGGTTTAAATATACGACCGTCCGGTCACCCTATAACTTAGACCTTGTGCTAAGTATGATTGGGGATTTCTGAAAACATTTCGCAATATCGAAACTAAAACTTGATCGATTAAATATATTCTATACGATTAACATTATCTATAATTTATACACATTTTCTGAAAATGTAAGTTCATCTTTCACTATCGTCGTCTATGTATTAAGTACGTTATCTATTTTTTGTTTTAATCTTAAAGGCGAGATTGTTGCTGTAAATGAATCAAGACGATTTTGAAGAAAATAATCGAATAACACATGTATTATCTCAACCCTTATTAATGACGACAGACGCTAACTGATGCACTTCATAACGCCCTAATTGGCCATATGAATAAAACACAAACACTCAACTTCAGTTGCCGACAGCCCGCCGTGCATGATACATAATATATTTTTCAATACAAGTACACATAAAATTCAGTATAATATTAATATATTAAGTACAAATAAAATAATTAAGTACAAATAGTTTCGGCTCTTCAAGCTCAATCTAATAGTGAATAGTGTCATTTTGACTAAAAAGCAAAGCAAAAAATACTACCGTTACAATAGCTATTAAATAAAAAAATTTTCCTTCCTCGATAGCCAGGGCCGCCCAGGAAAAACCACGGGGTCCATGGAAACCTGTATCCGAAATCATTGCACAAGCCTATCTCGGGATAATGATGTCGGACCTCATCATTTACAAAAAAATATTTTATAGTTTATCAAAATTAAAATTTAAATAATTTATCAAAATGAAGTTTACTTAATTGGTTACACGACGGCTAGAAAGTGATTACAAAAAAACTAACTACTCGAACACACCCCACGGAAATTACCGGAAAATTACGTCTCAAAACTTTATTGGCTAATAACACCCCTTGGTACCCGAATATTAATATTATGCATACCGACAATACAACATTTTCCCGCTATACTAGACGAAACGCGGAAAATATTAGTATTAACTCAACCCTTATTAATGACGATAGACGCTAACTGATGCAGTTCATAACGCCCACATTGGCCATTAAATAAAACACAAACACTCAACTTCAGTTGCCGACAGCCCGCCGTGTATAATAGAATACAAAGAAAGGCGTGTATTTACAGTCCAAGACACTTTGACATGGCCAAACGTTTCTCTGTAGAATATACAATATAACCATCTTTACTTGAATCTGATTTCCACCTTCCGTGTCTCTTCAGACATCTGTCGCTAACATCAGCGTTAGCAGCAACAGTGGCACCCCCAGAGCAAAAAGAATGTAAACCTATATTACAATCTGGAAGTACAACTTTGACGTGTTTTAAGATTGACTCTCTAGCCGCCGAATAGCTCAACTTTTTATTTTTATATATGAGTTTACAAATGCTACCTGATCTAAAAACAGGCCTTAATAAATAAAAATGTTCAGGAAAATTTGAAAAATCTACTAATTTAATATATCTGAAGTACAAAGAACAAGGACATGCAGATGTTTCACCTTTAGAAACCTTGCCTGTATTGATCAGTCTTACTTTTTGAAATGTTCAAAACTAAATGATCATCAAATACAACTACATCACAAAATCTTAAACTAACGAGTTCGTCAAATCTTAAAAAAGCGGAAAAGGCCAATACCATCATAGTTAAATCTCTTACTATGAGAGTGTCTAAAGAATTATTGTACATTTCGCAAATTTAAATTAATGCTTCTTTTGTGAAAGGATCTTTTTTTATCTATATCGTTTTTGGTGCTACCCTCTTTGCTGCATCTAAAATTGACATTACAAAGTTATTTGAAGTCGGGTCTTTGAATCCGTTTATCTCATGTGCCCATTTTATACCATAAATTGCGTTAGATACGGAATGATAAGTACTACCAGAGTTGAGTAAATGAGTTAGATATAAAGCAACATGGACTGGTTGTGCAGGTAAAGCTTCATGCCCTTGAGATGAAATAAAAAGCTGCCATCTTTTAAAAGAATTAAAATATGATTTAACGGTATTGTCACTCTTAGAAGAAACTAAAATCTCTCACATCTTCGGAAAAAGTTTATATAAATAACTGTCTTCGTCTATTCCGCTCTCCTGCACCAAAAGCCCCGACATTTGCATTCAGGCGGATCCCTGTCAAAAAAGAACAAATTGTAAGTATCCTAAAATCTTATCTTAAGAGCTAACAGTCTAAATTTCAAAACAATTTGTGCAAACATTCCGTGATTTCCTCTTCCTTCTTTTGTTAAATTTTCCCCGTTTAAAATAATGTGATCTACAACGAAAGATTTGCAAAAGCATGTCCCACCGTTAATCATAGGCCAAATTGGTGAAGATGTCCATTCTGGAATAACTAATGTACAAGAGCATTTGTCTGATTTTATCTTGTTAATTACTTGTGGGATAAGACTTGGTGGTGGCACAAGCCAATTATTACAACCTTGCTAGGGCACTGTGAAAGCATCGATCGCTGATGTACCCGGATAATATACCTTCGAATTAAAACTTGCACATTTTTTGTTGTAATCAGTAGCAAACCTGTCTACATGATGTGGCCCCCATAAGTTGTTTAAGTATGTAAAGATATAGCCTGCTATCTCCCAATCGTCACAGTCGGACACCCTGCTTAAAGTGTCTGCATGCTTGTTAAACTCTCTAGGAATCCAAGTATAGTTCAAATTTATGTTATTCTCTTTATAGAATGTATGAACTAATTTAGCCTTTTCATGTAAAAGAATCTTTCTACTTCCTATGCCCAATATATATGTCACGTTCTTGTTGTCAGTAAACAGTCTGACATTCTTACCTGCTATAATATCTCTGAAATAAAAGATAACCCTATTTGCAGCCTCTAGCTCTCACCATGTAGAACTTTCTACACAGTCTGAATCTGACCATCTACCAAAGATTTCTAAAGGTTCGTCCTCTGAACCAGTGGTAACGAAACCACCAAAGCCTACCTCTGAGGCGTCAACAAATACAAAGTAATCTTGAAATTCATTGTACGTCAAATGACTCAACTGAGATCCTATCTCATTCATGCTATCAGCATCTTTATACCAAAATAAGCATTCATCAAATACACCTGTACTAACTAGTACTTGGGCATTCCAGCTGGCCCTTTGTAATATACAACTGTATAAAAATCTTGTCCTTAGACAAATGATAGAGGTGCCTCGTTATCGAAAACAGGCTGCATGAAAATGATTTGACCAACTATGCTAGCAATAAACCAACCTAACTGCGAACAGTCTACGCCCGCTCGTGAACTGACCTATAAAGATTCGTAGAATATCATTGAGTTTCTTCATCCTTTTCTCGTTAATTTTAATGACTCCGGCTTCCATATCCCAGTAAAAACCTAACCATTTCAATTTTTGAACTGGTGACCAATTGCATTTTTCTGTGGCCAAAACGAAACCAAATCTCTCTAAATCTAATTTAACTGCCTAACTCGCCGTTAAGGCAGCCTGTAAGTTTTTGCCACCTCCTAGACCATCGTCTAAATACATAATGATCTTTTGGCCTTTACTTCTCCAGTATTTAATCACTTGTCTCACAACCTTTGTAAATATGTAACCACTGGATGACAATCCAAATGGCAATACATTATACACATAGTATGATTCTTCCCATTTTAACCCCAAATATGTAACATAAAAAGGGGAAATTTTTATATGGTGATATGCGCTTTTTAAATCATAAGAAAAAATAAAATCCCCTCTCTCAAATAACTGTCTTGCAGTCTTAGCATCTTCATACTTATGTTTATACTTAACAACATGAGGATTTATGTGTCTTGCGTCAAGAACTAACCGTAACTTAGATCCACGATTGTGAGCTACTGTTAGCAATCCAACTACATGTGGTTTGTATGAAACTTTTGAAATGCACCCTTTTTCTAGAAGTTTGCTAATCTCGCTAGTTACAAAATCTGGATTATCTTTTGCAGATTTATTATTCTGCAACTCAACTTCATTTGGTATTGTACTAAACGGTATTTTATATCCGTTTCTAATGATATCCAAAACAAAATCAGTTCACCCTATTTTCTCCCATTCGGATATTTTGTCGTTTAAATAACCTACACCTGTGTTTTTGTTTTTAGGCAGAGCCTTATAGCGTCATAAAGCTATCTGATTTTCGCGTTTTTTTCCGTCTAGACTGGGTAAATCGGTCAGTCAATATTGCTACCAGAGGATCTATTACAGAACATTATTCGTGTATTGTATTTTAAATGTTATACGTATTGTCTAAAAGACACGAGGTACATATTTATATCCCCAACATAAATGCGATATAAATGTGCACTACATATCGTGTATCAATACTCGTTGACGTTTACTTAAGCATTTTTGACCTTTGACCTTTGATCAAGTGGGCGGAGCTTAATTACAGATTTCTTAACAAATGTGTAAGTGTGCGGAGGAAACAAAATGATGTGCTATGTTTCAAGTTTATGAAACACAGATCGTTCTTTATTTTTAGTGCTTAGATTTAGCTCTGCCTTTAAACGCTATAGCGCTTTGATTTACTACGTTGATAGTATGTGTATTGCTCATTGACTGGATATGATCACGTGATGTCTGTGTTGTTGTTTGAGTATCATTGCTTAAAGAATCGAACATTTCTTGTTCTATATTTAGATCAATTACGCTTGAATTACCACAATAATACTTATCTTATTTTTCTGCTCAGAATAAGCCTTGGGACAATTCCTTATCCAGTGCCCGAAACCATTACAGTAGTAACATCTGCCTGGACTATTATTCTCTGCCTTTGAACCTATATTTACGGGGATCACATTTCCTACTGACTGTGCGTCCTGCTGTACTCGGACTCTGTTGTAAGGATACCTTTTCCCTCGGATCGTTTCTTCATTCTCTCCTTGCGTATCTTGCTCTCAGCTCGAACTTGTGCCTTAAAGATTCCCTTCTCGTCATCGGAGTCATCGGCGAGAGGATTTGATACGTATTCATCGACCACTCTCCATCCGGCATCATTAGAATCGGCCAACTTAATGAGTTTCTGTCTACCCCTTACCAAATCCATACCTTCGGTGATTTTCCTTTTAGCACTGGAGACATTATCAGGTGTAACCACATCGCTGTCTAATTCTGACTTCGCTTCACTGAACTTGACAAATACCTTCTGGTTGTGCTTGTACTGCTCCTCGTTTCCACGTTTGCGGAATTTGTGTGAATCATTAATGGACTCGTCGATTTTAGCTATTTGATTCTGCGATATGTTCCTCTGATTTTCATTAATTTTCTTTTGAAATCCATCTAAACGAGAATCCAATAACACTGACATGTTGTTTAAAAGTTGGTCCTGGGAAGCTTTTACGGCATTTTGAACTTCTTGTTGAATAGCATGTTGTAAATTGGCGTCCATCTTGGTTAAACGACGGCTAAAAAGTGATTACAAAAAACTAACTACTCGAACACACCCCACGGAAATTACCGGAAAATTACGTCTCAAAACCTTATTGGCTAATAACACCCCTTGGTACCCGAATATTAATATTATGCATACCGACAATACAACATTTTCCCGCTATACTAGACGAAACACGGAAAAATATTATTATAAATTTAAGATGGACAGTCATGTGATTAATTGTTTCCGGTAATGTTTAGAGAGAAAAAAAACATTTGGCCTAGAATGAATTTTGCCAAAAAATATTAGTCCATCATTTCGACGTGAGTTTGCGTTGCTGATTGAGGTTTGATTATTTTGTGTATCTTTTTGTTTAAGTTTGCTGTGCGTTCCCTTTTTTATTTTGTTAAAAGTAAACGTCAGAATACAAAAAACAAATGACAACAAAGTTCCAGACATTAAATTTTGCTACGCCTGACGCGCGTTTCGTCTATTCAAGACTCATCAGAGGCGCTCTACCAAAAATATTGAAAATGCCAAACACTGTATGAATATGAAGAGCATAGAACAGTATAACCAAAAATACCAAACTGGGGAACCAAATTATTACTAAGATATTCAACCTATGTCTGGGGTAGGAAGAACCTTAGGGTTTAGACAATTTTGAAATTTAGACGGATAATTTAAAGCTTTGATGTATTCTCCAACTCAAAAGTGTTGGTGCCGGAGTGGGCTAACCTCGGGGAATTTAAACTCCACCAGCAGTGCTAACCTTCACGTGTGTTCGAAATACAAATGACAACAAAGTTCCAGACAATAAATTTTGCTACGCCTGACGCGCGTTCGTCTATTCAAGACTCACCAGAGGCGCTCTACCAAAAATATTGAAAATTCCAAACACCGTATGAATATGAAGAGCAAAAAAAAAAGGAAAAAAATCATCACATTCATAATTTGTATTTCTGTAGGTGTTAAATAACTAATCCAGGCTCCAATTAATTACTTTCTATGTTAAACCTGGTTTAGGGGGGTTACTGTCAAACTCAGAAATGAATTTTTGGGGTGTGACAGTACTTGTGCCTTAAAGTAGATGCATAACAGTACCTTTCATGTAAATCAAATATAAAGTTCCTCGGCATTTGGGAGAGAACGGTTAAAGTATAAAAAGAATGTTCCATAATGTACGGGATGAATAAATAATTTTAAAAACTGCAAAAACTAAAACAAATATTTTTATATTTATACGTTAAGTACAAAAAAAACTTATATCAGCATTAAAAGTACGTAAATAAAGGTAATAACAAAACTACCGAACTTGAATGATCAATCTCATAGTCCAGAGAAAATGACAAAAACGAATCAGTCATACCGGAGAATTGGTGGATCGCAATGGTCCTGACTTGGTACAGGCATTTCAAACGAAATGGTGGGTTTAACCAGGTTTTATGGCGCCAAACCTCCCTCTTCCATTGCGATCTTAGGATCCGGTAATGACCATAGAACACAACATAGTTGTGAGACACAATAAGGATATTGAGGTGATCATCTCAGTACAAAAGACCAGTCAAACACTAATTAAAACAATTAACTACCATATCTTTTAACTCAATTTTGAACTGTTCTACTAGTGGCTGATAACGAAGAAAGAATTTTTTTAGTGATCGTATGAGACGTATTTTCTTATAGCCCTGCTCCAAAAGTCGGTCACGAAGAAATCGGTGTCTGATCAAAAAATCTGTGAAATGTGTGCAAGCTCTGGCATATCGAATAAGTTGTGAAATATAAACACCGTATGCAGGAGAAGTAGGTATATTGCTCTGTAGATTAGGAAAATTAATAATTTGAAAATTAAAATCGTCTCGTTTATCGTAAATTTTTTGTACTGAGATGAAGTATAACACAAAAAATACTATAAAAAAATATATTTGAAATTCCGTTTTTCCGTTTCCGTTTTTCCGTTCCGTTTTCCGTTCCGCCTTTTAGCAACACTCTAATAAAATAACTCGAACCCGGAGGAAATCTTCCCTCAAACAGTCACAGGTAATACAAAATAGGAAATAACAGAACTTTTGAACTTGGAGGATCAATCTCAAATGTCCGAGAGAAAAGACAAAGCATACATACTGAGTAAAAATAATCTTTAAGGTTACTACAGGGTTCCCACGCCATCCTTGAATTCAAGGAAACCTGGAAAAGTCCTTGAATTTTATTTCAATGCTCAAAAAGCTGGAAAAATCCTTGAATTTGATCAAATATCCTTGCAAAAACCTTGTAATTTTGTAATATGCAGATTTGTTGACCGTTTGATAAAAATGGCCGAAAAATATTGGATATTTTAAAAATTTTGCGGACTATTTTAATCCTTGAAAATGACCTCAATACCCTTGAAAAGTCCTGGAAAAACCCTTGAATTTTGTGTCCAAAAATATTGGGAATCCCTGTTACTAATATATGTTAAACCGTAGTTTCACTTAAGCATAACAACTTGCATAATGAGGTTTATCTATTTATAAGATAAACCAGTTTAATGAAAGCGAGATTAATAAATTTTCTATTCTCTCTCCGTAATTTAATATCCGTATTTGTTCCGGGTTTTATAATTTTATTCACGAATTGACATGTGATGGACGAAGGAAACAAAATACGTTGTTTTTACATAATTGGAGGAAATTTGAAAGTAATCCAGCCAACGAATCAACAAAAATTGTCAACAAACATTGCCTTAAATATTTGTTAAATAATTTGAACCCATCTGTTTGAACCATCGTAAAACCAAAGGAACTAACGTTCTTTCCTGGACTTGAATCGTTTATACAACTTGACCCGGAGGAAAAACGATAAAAGAAGAAAGATTTAACTCTGTCGGTACATATCTTTTTGTCGAAAAACAGAACTTACTAAGGAAAAACGATAAAAGAAGAAAGATTGAACTCTAAGTTACTAAGAACGCGTGATGTCAAATACAGGACGATGCTGATAGGGCCATCTGGTGCTTCAAGGAGTCAGAATAAAGCAGGATCATTGTACATGTAGGCTTGCACATTTCCGAGATCAGATTATAATTCAAGGTACATGTTTATGTTTAATTCAAAATAGCAGCTACACATAAATAAATTTACATGAAAAGTAAAGCTTAAACTCAGCTTATACCCAGCTTATACCAGGACAGTATATATATATAATTTATTGACCATTAAATTTCAAATACACGATCATGACGATATTTATTACTTCCTGAAGTAAATGTTCTTGTCAATGATAAAATTAATCACATCTTGTTTGCATTTGTACGTCAACCAAATCACACGACGGGCACCTGTTAACCGACGTTACGTCACATCCAAATCAAATCATTGATGTCATGTTCACGAAAACAAACCACTGCATAAAACAAACTTAACATCGAACGGAGTTATTATATTTATTTCAAATTTAAATCGAATACTGCTTGTAATGTTATATTTCAGTTAACTTTTCTGTTGTGTTCTCTTATATGTTTATTCGTTTGCTTTATTGCATTTCAACTTCCTTTGCCTTTGTTTTACTTATACTTCCATATCGTACTAGGCTGGTGCATGGAGTGACAGGTCAAATCACTGTGTCTGCCCGTCCGTCTTTGAACACGGCTTTCAAATATTAAGAAATACTCGAATCGATCCAAACACCTTTGACATAAATAAGTTCACACTGTCCTTATCTCCAAACCAGGTTTAATTACTTGTAAAGCTATTTTGATTTGTCCTGCACGGGGGCTAGCTACATTTAAATCATTTTATATGTTTCCGGCTTGACAGTATATTGAATAATAAAGATGATATCTTTAGATGATTTCCTGCATTTAACGTGCTGATCCTCTGATAAGCGACATAAGCGTTCACAGTCACAGCATGTCACGTTAGAATTTGTCTTGTGGGCATTGCCCCCCCCCCTCTTGTTGTCCTAGTTTATTTGAAATTGCAGATCAAATACTTTTATGGTTGCTGTGGCAGAATTCTCCACAGCCGAGACTTAAAATCTTTTTATCTGTGTATATGCATTTTTATTTTATACCATTTCGGCATCATTTGAAGGCGTTTTGTCTGCCAAATTCCCATTTTTTCGCATGGCTCTCCAATCTTTTGATGTCATTTTGAACGTCATACGAAATGTAATTAGGGGAAACCTTTGAAAATATATCATGTTTTTATTTAGTACCAGAACTGCATTAGACTGGGTTTTTTCGCTCACAATTGTTAGACCAACGTGCGGGTTGATTTTGTTTTGCCTTCGTGACGACAAATATATTTTAAATGTATTTGTTGCAGCCATCAGTCGGGATCTCAGAAAGCTTTAATGTGGTGACGAATTGAACAGGTTCATTTATATAATCATTTTCTTTGTTTGAAGACTTTGGCGTTTTTCGCCGACATTTGTTTCTACACGGACTGAGGTCTGGGACTGGAGACGGATGCTTGCAGCGTGTATGAACCGTAAAACTTTTAAGCAAAGTTGGATACAGTGTGCATGTTAAAGGCGGGATTAGAGCTCATGAATGTGAATTTTTGTAAAACTTTTCATGATTAATGTTTTTCCGGTTTTTAGATTAATTTTGTTGTTTACATGTTAAAGTTTAAATTAGACAATGCCAAAATTTTTCTTTTGGCCTTTTTGTTAGTATAAAATTATTTTCGTAGACATACTCCCTTTAACTTTTATTCAATTTATAAACTTTGTATTCTACATAGTTTTTCTCGATAGTCAATTGATTGCGTAAGTATTGATTACTGTCTAGTTTCTTATTATTCGCATGCCTTATTGTACATGTTGACAATTAAAATATTTAAGAATGCAGACACTAAACATTCACATGTACTCGTGCTTCTGAGATTGAAACTATAGGCATGCCAAATTAAACTAGTGGCTCAATAAGAAAACTTGTTTGCATATATTTACTAATATACAACATGTTTCAATCAGGGCATGATTACTTAACAACATGAAGTCACTAGATACGTTATAGAGATTCGTTCAGGCGATGATTGATATTTTATGTTGTTTAATTTTTCATACATTAAGAAGTGCCTTGTTTTATCACATTAAAAAAGGCAATTATTCTCATCTTATATATGCTCAGTTTAGACCGTGATTGAATGAAGAATTTAAGTTATTCAATACCTTATTAAACATGAACAGCCAAGCAATACCTACTTAGGTGGGAAATACAAATTATATTTATGCTTTCTACTATATTGAATAATTCAATTATACGGTTACCTATTGGCCCTTATTCACTCAGATTGAAAGAATGGTAGATAAAGTGGGCCGGTTGGGTAAAGTTTGAGCGTGTATAGACACTCTCATTTGGCAATAAAAAGGGGAAACACTGTTTTGCTCCATAAATATCAATTAAAAATTTTCAACGCTTTACCGTTGAAATTTGGTCTAGATCATCTCATGCCTCCATGAGTGATCGGTTCTGATCTGTTTCCGGATTGAATTTGGCCAGTGCATACTAAAAAATAAAATCCAACTACAAATTAAACAAAAGAAAGTGTGTCCCAAAAGGGGGCCGGGATGTATTTTTGAACGTGTATAGACACGCTCATTTGGCGATAAGGGGACACTATTCTTTCCTTAATTGTACGTCGGGTCATATTACCATTTAAAACTTTCCAACGCTTTACCGTTGGAAGTTGGTCTAGACCATCTCATGCCTCCCATGAGTGGTCGGTTCTGATCTGCAGTCACCAGATTGAATTTGGCCAGGGTATACAGTGTCTGAAATAGGAAAACCCAATCTGGTGGCCCAAAGAAAATTTTTGGGCCAGTGTTCTTATATGTGTCAAAAATCTACTCGCAATTGGCCAGTGGGCAAGTGGCCATTTCAGGCACTGTGTACAGTATAATAAAAGTAAATCCATGGTAAATCTAAATCAAAAATAATATTAATTTTACTCCCATGATAAACCATGGGGTGACAAAATATGGGCTGGCGTACTGGAATATTGTGTCCCTCGTTCTCTCCAGGAACCTGAGAGGAATGTGAGCATCCATTGCCTACCAATGGTGCACAGATTTGTCCGTATATCCTAGTGATTGGCATTCTGTTTCCCTATCTTGTCAATTCCTCTCTTGCAGCTAGCTGTGGCCGTAATTAGCCATTTAATATGTTTGTCTCAATATTTATGCGCCAAATTATTGAGTCTTTAATTAATGAGGTTTATCTATTTATAAGATAAACCAGTTTAATGAAAGCGAGATTAATAAATTTTCTATTCTCTCTCCGTAATTTAATATCCGTATTTGTTCCGGGTTTTATAATTTTATTCACGAATTGACATGTGATGGACGAAGGAAACAAAATCCCTCCATCCACCCCCTTTTCACCGTCCAACATTTTTGCTGCTGTTGTTTTATTTTCTCTTTTCAGGCTCTTCAAATATGACAACAGGAGCTTCAGAGGATCTTACAATTTTGAGCTTAGAATCGACAAATCTACAAATTTGCGGACGATGCAGTTTGAAATACACTTGGATTTTACAAAAATATCCGTGTCAATGTTCATTTGAATGACTTTTTTAAAATGTTACTTAATATATATTTATTATTTTCTACCTGCATATCGCGAGTATACCAAATACAGACTTTTTAAAGTTCTAAGTTACCAGCTTTCATTCAATTTTTAATTATTTTTGTGTTCGTGTGTATATGCTTAATTATTTTTAATAAAAATTCCTGTCACAGTCTACTAGGGCGGAATTTGGCAAGATAAGGGGACACTATTCTTTCCTTAATTGTACGTCGGGTCATATTACCATTTAAAACTTTCCAACGCTTTACCGTTGGAAGTTGGTCTAGACCATCTCATGCCTCCCATGAGTGGTCGGTTCTGATCTGCAGTCACCAGATTGAATTTGGCCAGGGTATACAGTGTCTGAAATAGGAAAACCCAATCTGGTGGCCCAAAGAAAATTTTTGGGCCAGTGTTCTTATATGTGTCAAAAATCTACTCGCAATTGGCCAGTGGGCAAGTGGCCATTTCAGGCACTGTGTACAGTATAATAAAAGTAAATCCATGGTAAATCTAAATCAAAAATAATATTAATTTTACTCCCATGATAAACCATGGGGTGACAAAATATGGGCTGGCGTACTGGAATATTGTGTCCCTCGTTCTCTCCAGGAACCTGAGAGGAATGTGAGCATCCATTGCCTACCAATGGTGCACAGATTTGTCCGTATATCCTAGTGATTGGCATTCTGTTTCCCTATCTTGTCAATTCCTCTCTTGCAGCTAGCTGTGGCCGTAATTAGCCATTTAATATGTTTGTCTCAATATTTATGCGCCAAATTATTGAGTCTTTAATTAAAGACTGCTTATTCAAAATACAACAGCTTAAGTAAAGGAAAGCGATCAACACATAAATTTGATGTAGGAAACAATGAAGAAAATATAGTCATTTAAAACATGTTGTCTTCGAAAAAGAATGTGCTGTTAGAGTCAACATCTCATTAATGCATGTATTTAATATGTATAACATGATCTAAATGATAGAATTAGTTTATCAAACTTCAATGATAAAAAAAATTAGATTATAAGTTTTTTCATTAATTTTCCTGGTAAATAAATAATAAAAAGGCTGGCCTAAACAACTAAATATGCAATTATGTCTTTCCTTTTCAAATCTGTTTATCTCATAAAAATCTATCATAACCAGGTTATTTTTATTTCATTTTTTTTTTATTTTAAGCAATAAGTCTGGGGCGGTGTTCTCGAAGCTATCTTAGGACTAAGACGTGTCTATAGACCATCTAAAGACTCGTCATAGTCTTAAGTCGTGTTCTCGGAGCAGTCCTATTTTAAACTTTTGTCTCATTTTAGGATAAAAACTAAGACACCAAATTTGATGTCTTTATACCATCCAATCTTACATTTTACATATTTTATACACTAAAACTCACTATATTTTGTCGATGTGTTCACCTAATGATATTTAATCATCGATTAACTTGTATTCAAGGCATCATGCATGATTTTAAACTTTAAACTTATTTTTACATTCTTCAATGACTCTGTATGTTGTTTTAATTATTATAGGACAACGTGGTTATGATTTTAAAATAAAAATAGTAGTTAATTACATGTTGACTTTTATTTTAAGCATTCAAATCATAGCCCTTTTGGTGTACATTCAGATGAATATATTGTTTAAAAAAATTAATTATCTAATTTTGTTTCAATTTAAATTTTATTAAATCTATATTGAGACGTCCTAACAAAAGACGCGTCTAAGATAGTTTCGAGAAACAGATTAAGATGGTCTAAAGATGGTCCAAACTAGGTCTCAAAATTTGACTTTGGACGCGTCTTTAGACAAATTTTAGGATACTTTCGAGAACACCGCCCCAGGAGGATCAAGAATAGTCCTAAGACAAATCTTGATAGTTAATTTTTCTTAGGACACACAGAAATTACAAATTACACTGGATTAAATCCAGGGCAAATCAGAATTCCAATTTGTTTAAGGAGGATTCCAAATTGCTCTAGATTCCAATAATAAGAATAAGAATAAGAATAATTTTATTATCCAGTGACTGGGCCCATTTCTGGGCAAAGGTTACATTGATCTAACAATAAACATACAACATGTACAAAGACATTACATGTACAACAATAATGGTGTTATTTAATTTGTTGTCACAGAATCAGAGCCTGTACAAAAAATTTATAATAAACATATATATGCAGTGTAAAACGTGTGGAACAATAATGGTGGTATTTCCCTCAGCAGTTGATCAGTTTTGTCTTAATTCAAACCCTTTAATTATAAATTTACCCAAGTTCTTTAATATAAGCAAATCTTCATTGCTAGTTAACCATAAAAATTTATCATCAGTAGAGAGATTAATAAAATTTGGACACATTGCAGAAATATCTTTAAATAAAATATCCCTCTCCTCTTTATATTTTGGGCATTCAACTAGAAAATGAATTTCATCTTCTACTTTGTCTAATGAGCAATTTAAGCACTTTCTTTCAGACCTCTCTGTTTTATTCTTATCATATCTTTTTCTCTCGATTTGTAGATCATGAGCACTAATTCTAAGTTTGCATATTGTGCGTCTAATGTTAAAATTTTCAATCAGAAGGTAGGTCTCAAAGCAGTAGTTTACTTTAAATTTAAAATATGTATCTAATTTAGTTTGTGAGATGGATGATCTTTTCTTGTTCCAAAAATTGATGTAACTATCACAAAGTTTCCTTTTTACAGTGTTAATAAGAGTAGTATATTTAACATTATGTGACTGTACACCCAATTTTTCTAGAATATAAACAATAGAGGTATACCAACAATCTGTGTGATTTTGATACATGGTTTTGTTGCATATATATGCATCATATAGTAGTCCCTCATTTAATTCTTCAAGTCTAAACCAATATTTGATCTAGATTCCAATATGTCGTATGACATATATACTTATGATTTTTTTTTTTCAAAACAGACTGAGCTGACTTTGAGTGTCCTCGCATTTAGTATTTGATTTCCAGAAAATATGCATGACCTACATGATAAAGGTATGGTCTTCCAATTCAACGATAGTTTATCGACAGAATGACATCTATATTAAAGGCACCATTGTATTTTACAAATCAATATCAATTATAGATCGTTTTAAATTATCGTCTGGTGCCAGGTTTCAAACAACTCGCACAATGTATTTCACAGATTGTAGTCTTGGATTGGGGATAAAGGGTGGAGTCTGAAGAGGTTTTTAAATGAATTTTATTTTCCAATTTCCTATCCATTAAAAACAATATTCAATAATTTGTGTAATAATATTCATAAATTTCCATCTAAAGATAGTAAATTTCAATTAAATTTCATCATTTGGGTCTGTGTTTACGACAAATTAAGCATATCTTATTACTCTATTGTGTTTCCATATTATTATTATTAAATAAAAAAACAAGTCAGATTATAAAACAGTATTAGAACTGCATTGTTGGACTATATTGATGTTGATGTTACTTCTTTTTGTTTCAAATATTAAGAATTTATTCTAATATGAATATAAGTGCTATCATACATATTGAAGTTTTATTCCAACTCTTAGCATTATTTATGTACAGTTTTTTACTTTGATTTGAAAATTTTGGGGATCACATCAGTTGTCAAATATACTTTTATGTCCATTTTTGTTTTGTCAGTGGCATTCTTGTTTTGGCAATTTAATGAAAACTGGTATACTGTGGCGGATCCAGATATTTTCAAACGGGGGGGGGGGGGGGGGAATTATAAAAAACCTTCTGGGACCTCTTGTTTCATACAGTTCCTAACCATTTTTTTGTCAAACGGGGGGGGGGGGGAGAGACGTGCGCCCGGTACACCGGTCCTAGATCCGCCTTTGGTATATATAGTAATAAATGAGAATTGACAAAATTTGATAATGATTTAATGAACAGAACACATATACCAGTGTTGCTGCACTGTGTTGCTGTATTCCACTTTGTAATTTTGTACCGTACGTTGAGTGAAGCATATTAAACGACTTCTTAAAATTTGATACTAGTAATTAAGACATACCCGTAGCCAGGGGGGGGGGGTTCGAGGGGTTCGGACGACCCCCCCCTTGTGCGAAAAAATTGAAAAATATAGGTATAAACAAGCTGAAATTTGGTTAAGCGCTATCAAAAAAAGGAATATTTGGAAAATCGACCCCCCCCCCTAAAAAAATTCTGCCTACGGGTATGTAAGATTAGCGCAGTATATCGGTTCAACAAAATAAACAATACAAAAATAAAAACTTACTGTTATGTGATTCTCATGGCCTCAATTTGATTTTCAGAAAATGTACATGACATAAATATTAATGTGTGAAATATCTATCCCGGGTATCTTCGATGTGTAATTTAAAGATGACCTTACGAGTAAGTCATGTAAGTCTAAATCTAAATAGATGCAGCATTTCTGTATTGTATTTTCTAAAAATGATCTATTTGTATAGAAGATACTCAGCCATGCATGTCAAACTCCCAGATGGAAAATAAGTATTCACGTATGATTGAACACTGAAACTTGCAATCACTTTATCTGCAAAGACACCGTATGGACTCGTGACCAGAGGAAAAGGTTATTCACGTACATGGAAATGGTTAATAACACACTTTGAAAAGGGATAAACGGATTGAAAATAAAAGAGGGTATGTTTGAGTATCATTTTTCTTTACCCATTTCAATTAAATATTAAATGCCATGGCTCACGGAACATTTGAAACCATTCTCTTTCTTAAGATGCAAGATATTTTTCGATAGAATGTTTCAGATTTCTTCCAACTAAATGTCAAAATGATGTTACCAAAAAAATAAAAACATATTTTTCTCTAATGAAATAACCCTTTTAAAGAATATAATGTGCATACACGTGCTTTTAAGAAAAATAAATATACCAAAACACCGTTTTTTTTATAGGCATGCATTATGCCCTATAATTAAAGTAACGCCGTCTGAAAAGGTTATCAACCGGTAACGCATATATAAAAATGGTCAAGAAACAACAAATGATTAATGCTGGAGGAGTTGGTTAAATGGCTGTTTTTCATTGTGATTGTTTAAATTGCCGTTTCATAAATGTTAGTTGCGTCGCGTACACTTATTCCACATATCGTCTATATAACGGTAAATCTGTCTTATTCCGAAAGAATCAACAGCCTGTGTAACTCAATTTGTAAACCTACTAGTCAGTGTCCATGTAATAAATGAGAAATCACCGGAATACCCGTTGCTAAGCAACTAATAAATCACGCGCAAGCAAAATGATTTAGCTTGAAGTGGAACTTGTCTGCAATGATATGTCTGAGTTTGAAAACCGATGTACCTTTAATTATTTTTTGAGACCTCTCATAAATTGCACCGACGTCCATTGGACATCCCAAAATCGGAGGTATTGCCTAATATGGTGAATGGTTTTTATCTTTACTTTGGTTAGTTAGTTAGTTAGTTATTGCTTTACTCCCAGCACACGATATTTTCTTTGCTAAAATATGTTATAACTATTATATTTATTTTTAAATTATTACAATAAAAAGTTATTCCATGGAAACGGTGCCACACTGGTAGATCTTAGAAGACAAAGACGATATTTTAACGTTATTGTACATTCAAATACGGAAGAAAGGACGTTTAAAGACTGCCGGGCAAAAAAAGGTACAAATCAAATTGAATCGTAATTTAAAAAAATACTGCTTTTAAATAATAAGTCGGGAATTCTTATTTATGAACACTTTTTATCATCTTTGAAAACATGTACACAGTGTTCGGCTATTCCGTCAACTATTTCAATGCGATATTAAGCATATTGAAACATGACAACCATTTATTTCAAATATACGTTTTAGAATACAAAGTATTTATCAAATTCATTTTACACATGTAAAACCCGAAACACTAAACGTGTCCATTTTAAAACTTTGTCTTTGTGACCCTTATAAATCGAAGGAAAATTCCTTGGCAAAATTTAGTTTCAACGTCGAAAAGATTGTCAGACATTCAACTACACAGCTCACTTTAAAACAGCACTATGCATCAATATAAGTTTTTTCCTTCATTTAAGAATTAAGAAGTACACTTTTTTCAGGTAAAATGTCAATAAGAAAGAAAACAAGACTATGGCTCTACCGACCAAAACAAAAATATGGCACTAAAAGACAATTATTAGCAGAAACCACCAGTGACCCTACGTGTATACCAACAAAAAATATCGCTTAGAATTAGAGTCTGAAAATAAAGATACAACGATATAATATTCGAGTGATGCTATTTTGAAATTAAAAAAAAGATGAAAATGATACCAATTCATCTGATTCAACGGATGACAATGCAACATCAACGAAACCAGTCAGTCTTACAAATATATCAAGAGCATCCCTTGATACTGTTTTAATTTGTAAATAAATATAATTTAACTTATAAGTCACATAATATTAGGAATTGCGATGCAAGCTTCTTCAAATCTGGACATTGTATGTCCGATTAGAAGTGGCGCAATCAAAATTGCGCTGTCACTGAATTGCCCCGTATTACAAAAGAGATATATTACTTAATCAATACATTAATACTTCCATGATCAATACAAGCATTAATTTTATAATTCAAAATCGTCAATAAGCAGTTAAAGCAAAAAGTTAACATCAAGTTTCAAAGAAAACAGGTTAAATTAAGACAAGCAAATACATCAAATTTCTACGCGTGCTATCTTTATCTTTATTTGACAATTAACTTCTTTTCGTTTGCCTGATAATTAAATTTATTTTCAAAACAGTAACACATATTTATTTAAAGATGTATGTATATTTATGCAATTTGAGATTGGTTATTCACGTGTTTGTTCTTTTTTTTTTTCGCCTTTTGTATATGCAACATTTGATTAAAAATAATATTAAATGAGAATAAAAAGCAACTTTTTAAAACAAATTGCGCTTATTTGCATTGTTATGCTATAATATATTACGCATTGACCCTTTTTAGCTTTCTCACGTATTTTTTAACCTTTTCGTCCTGCGTTATCGGTGTATCGGCATTTTCAAGCGATATATAAGATAAATGAACTCATTTATTATGTTAACATATTCCATGTGATAATGATTGTTCTAAAAATATTGACCTGTATGAGCAGAAATGTGTGTAAAAACTTTTTTTGTAAGTAAATTCATATTTCAAATGAAGTATTGATTTTGTAAAGAGGTTGTGGAACAAATCGTTCAATAATGAATTATGATACCAACAAAATTAAACACCTAAAGATATGAGGTGTTCCGTGCAATAGCATTTGTTTCTATATAATAATGGCTGCAGGGCTTATTATGGACCTTTTTGATGACATATTGCTATTTTGGAAAATTTTGCCTTTTCAAAGTGTGTTATTCACCATTTCCATGTGCGTGAATAACCTTTTCCTCCGCTCACGAGTCCATACGGTGAAAGAGCAACAATAAAGTAGCAAGTATTTAAGTAAGAGACTCAGAAATTTTCGTTCTTCTTCTAGAGAACGTTCAGAAAATGGAACCGGTACGGAACTTGTTGATTGATTGATTGATTGTTAGTTGTTTAATGTCCCGTCGGCGATATTGCAGCCATCATCGGGACATAAACAGGTTGAAATAATTATGTAAATAACACGTTGATATAAAACAAAGTCAAAAGACCGTAGATAAAACAAACATTATGACTAGAAAATAAATAGATGAAATAAACACTAAAAAATAAACCATTTATCAGCGTATGGGTAATATGTCTATGATAAAACTTAGTACAATCATTGTCAACGAAATCCCTTGTACTATGATAAAACACAGATTAGTTTACGAACGATGTCAGAGAGATTTTTTATACGACCGCAAAAAATTTGCGGCCGTATAATGGTATGATGCTGTCGTCTGCGTCGTCTGCGTCTGCGTCGTTGTCTGTTAACTTTAGTGTTCCCACAATAACTTAAGTTCTAGTTATCCAATAGCTATGAAATTTGACAGTGATGTTCCTTACCATAAAAGGATGAATGGGATTGATTTTTGGGGTTACCCCTTTTTTCGTTTCGAGATTAGGGGCCCAAAGAGGCAAAAAATTCATATATTTTATTTGTTTCCACCATAACTTTGGTCCTAGTTGGCCTATTGCTGTGAAATTTGTCAAGAATGTTTCTTACAATAAAAGAGTGAACCTGATGAATCTTCTTGTCCCCTTTTTTCCGCGATGTAGTTAGGGGCCAAAAGGGGCCAAAATCGAAACTTTTTTATTTGTGGTCCGATTTTGAATTTTTTTTTTTTGCATGTTTGTTCTCGTCAAATAGGGGATACACATATTGTCGGTATCGTCAACAGATCGTTCGATGCGTGCGTAGTGCCTTCAGATCTTAAAAAAGCACTCGTAAGACCGATAGTTACTTAAGAAACCTAGTTTAGACGTAGAAACCCTTAAAAAATATTGACCTGTATCAAATTTGCAATGTATGCTTGTCAAAAGTTCTCGAAAAGGGAGTAGTAAAACGAATCGATGTCCATCTCGAAGAACATTCCTTTAGCGATACTTTACAATATGCGTATCGGTCGCACAATTCAACAGAGCATTGACAAGAGTCCAACATGACATCGCATCAGCTTTATACAGTCACCGGTTGTTATTGCTTAACTTGGCTTATTTGCTACCTTCGATGTTATAAATCACATAATGACGAAAAGATATCAATGTGTGGCCATTGGAACAACGAACTATGGGAAACTTTACTTATCATTTGGCGTGCCACAAAGATCAGCAATCAGTCTTTAACTCTTTTGCCTGTTTTAAAGCCAATTTGTGAAACATGTCGACGCAATGGTATGACTTTTCAATGTTATGCCGACGATACACGGGTTTACATGCTTGGTCATCAAACCCCATAATAACTGGAAGGATTACTTTACCAAACTCGAACTTTGTCTCGCCGATATAGGAGAGTTGATGTCACGGGATTCGTTTAGTGTACCATGTGTCAAAAGCCTTGGAGTCTTTTTTGATCAACATCTCACAAACGAACGACAGATATTGTCAGATCATTTAACTTTCACATCTCCAACATAAAACGAATTCGCCGCTTCATCACAACATCAGCGTGTAAAACTTTTGTTAATTCCCTAGTAACATCGAGGTTACATAATGGAAACACTTTGATTTTCGGTATAAACAATAGTTTTTAGCAAGTTCAAAATGCAGTGCTCAGCACAACTTGTATAACTAAAACCAAACCTCGTGAACATATTTCACCAATACTTGCTGACTTACACTGCCTTCATGTCGAAATTAGACCCAAGTACAACAAGGGGTTGCACTAAGTCGTGCTAAGCATACCCCCACTCGGCCATTCAGAAAACAGGAAATAGATGACAGACTGACCTGGAAAGGGGAGGCACGATACAACTCCTCATGCTAAAGCTGTATACCAAATTTGAAATTAATCCCTTAAGTAGAAATTGAGAAATCTGTTCATTTTTTACCCTTAAAATAGTCTAAGTTGGCTTGGAAAACACGAAGTAGATGACCAACTGACCTGAAAAGGGGAGGCACGGTACAACTCATCATGCAGAATCTGTGTACCAAATTATAAATCAATCCCTTCAGTAGGAGCTAAGAAATCTGTTACGATAATGTTTCCATTTTTGACCCTTAAAATAGTCTAAGTCGGCTCGAAAAACAGGAAGTATATGACCGACTGACCTGAAAAGAGGAGGCACGGTACAACTCATCATGCTGAACCTGTATACCAAATTTAAAATCAATCCCTTCAGTAGAAGCTGAGAAAACTGTTACGAAAAATTCCCCATTTTTGACCCTTAAAATAGTCTAAGTCGGCTCGAAAAACAGGAAGTATAGGACCGACTGACCTGAAAAGGGGAGGCACGGTACAACTCATCATGCTGAACCTGTATACCAAATTTAAAATCAATCCCTTCAGTAGAAGCTGAGAAAACTGTTACGAAAAATTCCCCATTTTTGACCCTTAAAATAGTCTAAGTCGGCTCGAAAAACAGGAAGTATAGGACCGACTGACCTGAAAAGGGGAGGCACGGTACAACTCATCATGCTGAACCTGTATACCAAATTTAAAATCAATCCCTTCAGTAGAAGCTGAGAAAACTGTTACGAAAAATTTCCCATTTATTACCCTTAAAATAGTCTAAGTCGGCTCGGAAAACAGGAAGTAGATCATGGACTGACCTGAAAAGTGGAGGAAATGTACATTGCATCATGCTTAAGCTGTCTACCAAATTTGAAATCAATCCCTTCAATAGAAGCCGAGATATTGTACCGGACGGACAGACGGACAGACGGACGGACAGACGGACGGACAGACGGACGGACGGACGGACGGACGAGGTGATTGCAATATAGCCCCCTCTCTTACGAGTGGGGGTATAAAATTGTAGTGTATGCGTAGAACGCCATAAAGGGAAACGGACCAGCCTACATTCAGGATCTTATACATTTGAATGCTCAAAAGTTATCTACACACACACTTATTGTTCCAATAGTACGCAAAGTCATACGATCAGTCAGAGACAGTTCAGTTGGGAAGCATCATTTAATTATATGGAACAACCTGCAAGTCAATTCAAGTAGAGACAATGTAATTCTGTGGAAAGTTTTAAATATCAGATGAAAACTCACTTTTATCGTATTGCTTTTTCTTAAACTTGATTTTAGTTTAGAGTAGCATGACTGTCACATTTTCGAAGATGATCGACCTATGTCTGTGGTAGGAAGAACCTTAAGGTTTAGAGTTTAAGACAATTTTGAAATTTAAACGAATAATTTAAGGCTTTGATGTGTTCTCCAACACAAAAGTGTTGGTGCCGTAGCGGGCTAACCTCGGGGAATTAAAACTTCACCAGCAGCGCTAACCTTCACGGGTGTTCGAAATACAACAAAGTTCCAAACAATAGATTTTGCTGCGCCTGACGGGCGTTTCCATCAATTTGAATTTAACGTTCATATTAACTTTGATTACGCAGAAGTTTTTTTTTTATCTTGATTTGTTCTGAAGGTTAATTTATGTATTAATTTTTTTGTTAATTTATTTATTTTACTTTTAATGTTAAATAAATTTTATATAATATTTATAGTTCTAAAAGGTGCTATGATTTTTTTTTAAATTTTTTTGTCCCCCACCGCAATGCGACGGAGGGACCTAGTAATGGTCTTCGTCCGTCCGTCCGTGCGTCTGTCACACTTTTGTGAGCGCAACTCCTCTTAGACCGCTCAACCAATTTTGATGAAATTTTGTAAGATTGTTTGTCATAAGTAGTTGATCATACAGCACCACCATTTTGATTTGACAAATTTTATTGGAGTTATGGGACTTTATTTACTTTGTTCATATTAGGTCATAGGAACACTTGTGAGCACAACTATTCTGAAACCGCTTAACTGATTTTAATGAAATTTTGTAAGATAGTTTGTCATGATATGTAGTTGACATATCGCACCACCATTTTGATTTGATAGATATTGTAGGAGTTATGAGGCCGTTTATCCACTTTGTTCATTTTAGGTCATAGGAGCACTTTGTAAGCACAGATTTTGATGAAAGTTTGTAGAAGTGTTTGTCATGATATGTAAGTAATCATATCGCAATGCAATTTGTATTCTTCAAATTTTAGTATATTTTAAACTTTAATGCGGTGGCGGGGGACATTGACTACGTGTAGCAATCTTGTTTGTAAGGTATTCATATGATTGATTTTAGAATTAATCTACTATATTATTAATAATTCTCACATGAACTCCAGATGGCAAAAGTAAGAGAGGGCGTCCTAGAGAGAACTGGAGGACAAAAGAAAAGGAAAGGAAAAAAATGTGCTTGAGCACCAGTATAGATAAAACAAGAATGACATCCAAAAGAAGGAAATGGAGTGAATTTGTTAATGACCCGAGACGGAATTAACGTTCAATCGCATCTTATCAACGTGGCGGCTGATGTACATATGGCACGCGACATTCACAAAAGCTCCATAAACTGAGTTTATCGACCGTAAGCTGTAGCTACAGGTCAATAAACTGGTTCTATCACTCGCTAACCGTATGATTTGCTGATGCTAATGATTGTTTCTGAATCAGTTGTTTGTAATTTGTCATTAGCAGTCGATAATGGGAGTTTCAAATGCTTATTAGGGTTTCTCGGTGATAAACTGAGTTACTCTACTGCAAACTATAGTACAGTCGATAAATGTTGGTTTGTGTCAGTTAACTAGTATTTGAACTCCGTATACTATAGTTTTCGCCGGTAAACTGGGTTTCATGGACGCTAACCATAGTTACCGATTCACTTGATAACAATTTGTTCTATGCTCTTCATTATCTTATAGTTTTTTGCGTTTTCATTTTTTTTTTTATTAAGCTTCAGCGCCTATGATGAGTCTTGAATAGACGAAACGCGTGTCAGGCATAGCAAAATTTATTGTCCGAAACCTTGTTGTCATTAATTTCTAACACCCGTGAAGGTTAACGCTGCTGGTGGAGTTTTAATTCCCCGAGTTTAGACCGCTCCAACACTAACACTTTTGTGTTGGAGAAATCATCAAAGCTTTAAATTATCCGTTTATGTATATTTTAAGTTTTAAAATTGTCTAAACCCTAAAATTCTTCCTTCCCCTGACATAGGTTGACCATGGCTCCCCAATTTTGTATTTTTAGTTTAATCGTTCTATGCTATTTTTTGGCTTTTTAGATATTTTTGGTGGAACACCTCTCACGAGTCTTGAATAGACGAAACGCGCGTCAGGCGTAGCAAAACTTATTATCTTTGTCGTCATTTTACTTTAACGGTAAAAAAGTTTATAATTTACAATGTTTTTATTACTATCGCACGCCTTTCATACGACTGGCACGTGAATGTAACAAAAAACAGACACTTTGTGAGAATACAGAAATCAAGATTTTCTTTGCCAAAAGGGTCATACCTCCCACAAAAATTTACAGATAAAAATCCTAGTAATATGCACAACTACATATGGTGCACTTCTTGTATATCAAGATTCATTAAATTCTGAATTTTGGTTTTGTTTTTAATTATACCAATTTAGTATTTGCCTGTTTGGATTAACGACAGCCGATTGTCACATTGTTTCACTCTTACTTGCTTAAAGGACTAAAGGACTTGTTTTTAGATAGATAATTGGTATTGCTATGGACAACTTTTATGAACCATTGCTAACTACCGTTGTTACTTTGTCCAGGTCCTCGTTCAACTAAAGGTTGTAAGCCCTAAGTTTAGTCATAACTTCTGAACATTCTATAAAGCTGAAGGCTGGTCGTAAGTCGTAAGTTCTTTAGTAAAATTGGAAAGTAACAAAGGTAGTTAGCAATGGTTCATAAAAGTTGTCCACTTGACTTATGCCTGTAACTCTTGGTCAGAGTATAGGCCACTGTCGATCTGCATCCATCTCACTCGGTTTAGGGTGTGCTGCATCATGGTCTGCCAGGTCAATCCTGCAGTTCTCATTTCTTCCTCTACTGATTGCCGCCAGGTGTTTCTTGGACGACCCCGTCTTCTCTTGCCCTGTGGATTCCATCTGAGAGCTGCCTAGTGATGTTGCTTTGATCTATCCTCAGTTGGTGCCCTATCCATGTCCATTTCCTTTTGATGATTTGAGCAAGTGGTGGGAGCTGGTGTGTTTGATTCCAGACTTCTTTGTGGCTGATTTTATTTGACCAATATATATTAAGTATGCGGCGAAGACATCTGTTGATGAAAGTCTGATTGGTGTGGTCTTAGGCTTGGTTGGTTCGCCATGTTGCTGAACCATAGAGTAGGACGGCTTTTACATTAGAGTTAAATATTCTGATTTTGGTGTTTCTGTTTATCTGTCTTGAGTTCCAAATTTTCTTAAGTAAGTTAAATGCTGTCCTGTGAGGCGTCTTTCAATTATTTCGTGACAGAACAGACTATAGACTTGTTATATCCTTAATCTCATGTTCCTTTATCTTTGATTTGGTGACAAAATCCATTGCATATACACCTTGTTATGACACAGGGTCAGTCCCTACAAAGTGCGACACGATAAATTTGTTTTTGCGTGACAACAGTAAGGTGTTTGCTGATCTCCTAAATGCATTGTTGGAAAAACAGAGGAAAATTAAGACGATATTGACTTTTTCAAGGTCAGTTTAGTTTATAGACTTATTGATTTGTAAAAAAATATGTCAAGTGTTTTTAGAAATATACCGAACATATACTTAATGAATTTTGACACAATTCAAAGTCATTTAATTGTCAAAATAAAACATTGTTACCATTTTCAAAAATATCATTATTTCGTCAAAAAACAGTTGTAAAAATGAACAAAAAAAGTTTTTGTGACTCTTTTGTCATATCTGAAACGTTTAGCATCTTTCTTACAAATAGTTATAAAGATACCTTGAAGTAATTTACATTTTCCTCCAAACACGTTACGGTTTTTTCGTGAATACTGTAAGGTTTGTTCGGGAACCTGTGACGGTTTTTGAGTGACACAGCCTAAGACTGCGACGGTTTCCTCCTTATAATTAGGTTTTTACCTACGTCGCCGAATGAGAAAACATGTGTAGTAATCGGGTCACTCCGTCCGTCTATACGTCCGTCCGTCGCACTGTAGGAGTGCCTGTCTTGTGTAATCAGAATCTCAAAGCTAGACACTGGATCTTTTTGAAATATTACACAGTGATCAAGATATATTGAAGATGTGCACCTCTCCTAATGGGTCATTTTATAATTCCGATCAGAAATAAGGGGCCCAAAATTGACCAAAAACCGATTTTTATGGCCCGACCACGTATGTGGATCGGACATATAGTTTTACCCTTGTCCGTCCGTCCGTCCGTCCGTACGTCCGTAACACTTTGGTTAAGTTCTTGGTTGAGGTCCATTACTCGGATACTAGATGTTGGGGGTCAATGATATTTCACTACCAGATGGGTCGTGGGTAGGGCTACACCACCCACTAGAAATTAGGTCACTGTGACCCATATTTTATGCATGAACGACTTCAGTTAAGTTCTTGGTTAAGGTCCATTACTTGGATACTAGATGTTGGGGGTCAATGATATTTCACTGCTAGATGTGTCTTAGGTAAGGTGACACCACCCACTAAAAATTAGGTCACTGTGAACTATATTTTACGCATGAATGACTTTGGTTAAGTTATTGGTTAAGGTCCATATCTCAGATACTACATGTTGATGATCAATGGTATTTCACCACTAGATGTGTCTTGGGTAACATGACACCACCCAATAAAATTAGGTCACTGTGACCTATATTTTACGCATGAACGACTTTGGTTAAGTTCTTGGTTAAGGTCCATAACTTGGATACTATATGTTGGGGGTCAATGATATTTCACTACTAGATGTGTCTTAGGTAAGGTGACACCATCCACTAGAAATTATGTCACTGTGACCTATATTTTACGCATGAATGACTTTGGTTAAGTTCTTGGTTAAGGTCCATATCTTAGATACTACATGTTAGGGGTCAATAATATTTTACTACTCGATGAGTCTTGGTAACATGGCACCACCCACCAGAAATAAGGTCACAGCGACCTATATTTTACACATGAACACATTAAATTAATTTCTTGGTAAGGGTCCATATCCCAGTAAATACACATTGAGGGTCAATGCTATTTCAAGAACGGGAGGGCCATCCTGTGGCTCATAGACACATTATCTAGTTTAGTTAGTTTCCACAATTACTTTTGTTGTGGTTGATCAAATGCTATGAAACTTTACAGTAATGTCACTTGCCATAAAAGAAAGGGTAGGCTTGATTTTGTTTGTCCCCTCTTTTTTCGTTTAGAAATTAGGGGCCAAAAGGGGGTTAAAATCAAATATGTCCTTGTCAAATATTTTCCCTTCGGAGAAAACGATTAAAAAAAACGAAAAATATACACCCATCGCTAGTAACTGTTTTATTACTGATCAAGAATTCAGTTGTTCTTAGATTTTTTTTAAGAACAACAATGACCTCAATGTAATTTTTACAAAAATCGAAAGTACGCCCTTTAAAAGCTTTAACACTAAAACAAAATCCATGAATGCTTTTGAAATTGTATTAATTTATGCTCAATATATACTTATATCTTATATCTTAAGATTTTAAACAATTTCAATCTTAAACTTATATTTTAACCCCCGTGCGGGTTCCTAGTGGCGAATAGGCCTGTAGCAGCGCGAAAAAAGTCCACTTATGAGCGCGCAGAAACCTGACATGTGAGAAGTCTGCTTTGCCCTCAAACGGCTGAGGTGTGTGCCTCAGGTGGTTGAATGTGACAGCCCTGTCGTAATGAAAGCCGGGGTCAACACGGGGTCTCCCGATACAGCGAGTACGGAGCGATACGATTTTCACGGAGCAATCTAAAATTGTCAAAATGACGGTAGATGTCAAACTGTTCTTATATCATTTATTCATAACAGTTTATAGCAGACATGTATGTTGTTGTCAACTGAATATATATTGGGCTTCATGCTCAGCAAATTTGGGCTTTTTATGTAGTAAAACAAAAAATCTGTGGACGATCACTTCCAAATAAACAAGTTGAAAAAGTCGTCCATAGATTTTTTGTTTTGCTACTTAGAAAGTCCAAATTTGAAGTGATCGTCCACAGATTTTTTGTTTTACTACATAAAAAGCCAAAATTTGCTAACAATGAGGCCCAATATATACTCCGTTGACAACAACATATATACATGTCTGTTATAAACTGTCACGAAGAAATGATAAATGAAAAGTTTGATATCTACCATCATGTTCGACAATTTTAGATTGCTCCGTGAAAATCATATCACTCCGTACTCGCTGTATCGGGAGACCCGGGGTCGTCACGCCATAATCTTATGTGAAAAACCTGATTGAAATCCACATTCATACCCCGTGTTAAAGAACCCAGCTGCAGGTCCCGTTAAAAGAAAAACCCGTAGGATCGCCATGCAGGAGGTTAATAGTCCGGCCGCTCCTACCCATCTCTAAACAGAGGCGGATCCAGAAATTCTGAAAAGAGGGGGCCTACTGACTGGCCTAAGAGGGGGCCCGCTTTGGTCACGCTTCAATGATTTCCTATATATACAGCCAAATAAACAAATTTTCCGCCAAAAGGGGGCCCGGGCCCCCAGTCCCCCATGCTAAACCTTTTGAAGTAACAGAGAAAATTCTCATCCCGAATGGTCTTTTCCCCCGGCATTTCCGCGATCCACCACGTACTTCACTGTCCTTTTATGCGCATTTTAACACCGCGAATTATGTTCATCTTCATGATAGTCGAAGTTGTGTTGATTTGGAGTCAAGCAACTATAATTAGCGAATTAACTACATTCATTGTGAAACTAACCTAATGTTTTATTTATAATTTTAAATGTACTGTGACCCAACGTCTATACATTTATATTTAGGATGTATAAATACGGATTCCCCATTGGTACCCGTACGTGCTTCTTTTATTTTGTGCATGAGGTTGTGAAATGAAAATGTAAAATAACATTTCCTATATAAAATTGTTCGGTATTTCCGCCTCTATTTTTATTACAGTTATTTCCAAAGTTTTATATAAATCGACGGTACAATATTTGAATACTATTCTTGTGCAGATTTTTATATTTGTTGCACGATTTCGTAATCATGAAAACTAACAGTAAAATACCCATTTATCAGTCTGTAGTTTATTTATTTAATAAAAAAAAACAACCAAAAGCTCTTTAATTGTATTTTCAAGGCCAATTTAAACAAAACAAAAATCAACTTTAACCCGAAAAAACCGTTGCTTCGTTCATCGAAAACCGTCGCCTACACACTAAAAAACCTTATATAGCAAAGGGTAACACACGAAAAAACCTTACCAAAATAAAATATTTTGGTTGGCATTTTTGTTCTTTTGCTTTGTAACAGAAGACTGATTCCAAGTCATGAGTTTTGGCAAATAAGTAAAGTCTATATAGGTATAGAAAAACTAACATTACGGTGAGGTTCCTTGTCATAAATCGTCTGAAGGTAGAAAAACAAGGCTTACAAGATGGAAATCTCATGTTTTTCTTCTTTATTTAACATTTTTATTTAAAAAAAAATATACCTAGCGATTCGTAAGAATACAGGGTTAAATGTCAATACTTTTTAAAGACCTATTTCGTTCATTAAGACACTGATAATTGATAGGTTTTCATTTTTGTCGTATGTAAAATTTACCTATCACCGCAAAAACCTTACTGTTGTCACGCAAAAACATTTTTGTCGTGTCGCACTTTGTAGGGATTGAGGGTTATGTTGGTCATTAGAAGACTTGTAGACAAAACAGAGATTTCTATCTCTCGATAAAGATGTGAGTTTATCGTTGAGATTTGTAATGTTGTCCTTAAACGGACATGACATGCATCGAATGATCGTTAGCAGCGCGACAGATGTGTTATAACAAACTAGTGCTATTTACTCTTCCAGAGCACCCGAGTAACGTCCTTTATTGCTCGTTAAAAAAAATGTTGATTGGGTTAGTATCAATAGGTTGTATCTCAGGCTTTTCAAACGTTCGACATTCGAATACCCAATTGGTAGTTCTTTCAAGATGTTTCTTGTTCGTTTACTTGCTAAAATCATATATCATAATTATCACTATTAATATAACACTATGATATGACACACTGTTACCCTTGTCTTGCGACTTCCTTTTACGTATGTTATGTAATGAATGAAATACAGAATTATAAAAGACAGAATTGTTTTAGAGCACGCACGAAAATAAAACATTCGCCACAAAGAACATTGCTGTAGCATTTATTCAACAATGTTATCTTTTACATAGTGCATTATACACAGCAAACTGTGATAAAATAACAAAAGAAAACAATGGCTTCAATGGCTTATGTCATAAGAAAATCCTGAAAACAAAGTTATGTCCCCTGCATTGGTCTTAGAAACATTCATACATCCAATATGGGTCAAATAGTGAGTCGTGTCATTTCGAACTACTTCAACAAGAATTCGTTGACTATAGGGTTCTCTGTGCAATCGAACAAAAGAACTTGTCCAGTATGATAGTATTCGCTTTTGGTTAATAGTGAACAAACGAGACTTAACCATTGGCGAGTTTATATCGCTGACATTAGTAGACTGTGCATCCAGTTGAATCAGAAGAAACTGAAACCATGGGAATGCATTGTCTAATGCATGAAACATGCCGATTAAACCCTGGTTTCTTCCTTTTATCATCAATCCTGCCGCTATGTGGAGAAACACAGGACATGTGTTGACTATGCATTCTATATAGAATCGTTTCATCGTTTCATAGATCTGTTTATGTCTATAATCATGTTCTGACATTCTGGTAGGTATATAGCCTTCGGATTTGAACATTTCTGCAGCAGTCACGACAATACAACCGTCTATAAAATGTGTTGCTAGATATGTATACATAATATTCTTTATCAGGATCCCATTTTAGTATCCATTGATGTCTTTTAACAGCGAAAAGTATGAAGGGGAACTTGTAACAACATCTCCTGAAAGGTAACCTCCAAGCGAACGAACGTCTTTTATCAAACCGTAGCATCGCATCAAGTTTGTCCGGGCGGAAGTTGATTTAGGAAAATCTTTCTTACAACTTTGGATTTGTTCGATTTGCTGGCTTAATAGGATGTTATAGGTAAGTCTCTCTAAAACTGATGCGGCATAGTCTAATTTTTCATGAACGTTGTCAATGCTGGCCTTGAGCTCAGTTAATGCTGATTAATTACTGCTGATGATATCTCCGATCTCTCCCAAACGTAATGATATCCAATGATTTCATTGTAACATCGAGAATAACAATTCCTGTTGGCATGAAGTTGCCCTTATACAAATTAAAGAGCCAGGGAAAACACTATTTACATTTGGAACAACATTTTTATTACGGGGAACCTGAAATGAAAAAATGTTATTGTACATGAATAAATTGATATACCCATTGCAGTCAAAATAAATATCGAATCTCTAATTTAGAGGAAAGACTAAACCAATTTTATCGTCGCCAACTAACTTTATCCCAATTAAGTAAAAAGAATTAGGGTTTGCAAACCATAGCCTTTCAAGAAATCCAAAAAGCCTGAACACATTCAGACCTGTCCGAAAAAAATGTAAAGGAAACTTGCTGCTTCATTTTTGATTTAGAAGACAGAGTTGCTTCTTGAGTAGTGTTGGCATTATGTTAAAGATGGGGTTCATGCCAGATCAACATTTTACAGTGATGAACTATTGTCCTCAGACTTCAGTATACACTAGTCACAAAACATGGATTTCTTTTTATTTATATACCTTAGCCACCATAAGTATCAAGTTTTCAATCACGTTTTAGGTCATACCTTTTAATTAAATGGTTAAGGGGGCACTTGTTTTTATAAAAATAGTTTAACTATTTCATAAGTGTCATGAAAGTGAAAACAATGTTAAATACAAGAGGATTGGAAGATTATTGAATGAGCCATTTCATTTTCCAGAATGGACTGGGTTCAACCTTTTGCAAGACAAGACATACTTTATTTCAACCTCAGACACACACAGTGTACAAGAGAACATAATACAACAATTATATAAATGTTGTGTACAATTTGCAATTTAGTACAAGTTATAACATGTACAGAAATATTTTACAGGTTGAGAAAATATTTGACATATGTTGCTTTCATCAAGGAATTCCATGAAATTTGACGGCTAACAAATTTTCACAGATTCTGATAATAATCTGAATGGCAAAGTCAACTTTAATTCACCAAATTTTGTAGAAAATCACATTATATTAGTTCCATATGACACCATAAAAAACCTCTTTTGCAAAATGAAGAAAGCAAACTTTGATATCCGATTGTGTCATTATCTTCAGATGTAAAGGGCTAAATTTTGTTGCATCTGGTAGCCATTGATACACATTTATTGAAACAGTTGTTTGATAATTCTATTCCATTGTTTTTAATTTGTCATATCTTATAATGTTCAGGGTCATAACTTGTACAATATTTCTGTACATGTTGTAACTTGTACAAAATTGTAACTTGTACACAACATATACATAGATGATGTGATTTAGAATTAACAACTCAATCATCATCCTTTCTATTTTCAATTGAAAGAAAATCTTGTGATTGCCTCACTTGATTTGATGAGTATAGATTAATTATCCTTTATGATAGATGAAGAGGTTTTAACCATTTTTTCATTGATAGTTTTTGCAAATAGGTATCGCAAACTAAAATATACATTGTTAAGCACAATTTAACATGCTTGTAACAAACAAAAAAGACATTTTTCTTTTACATAAAATGACATGGTAAAAAAAGATGGTCAGGCTTTGAACATTAATATGATCATCGAAAAGTATGGTCACCTGAAGCTTCAAACTGTTACCAAATTATCAAATCGCAATTAAAAAAAAATCATAATCAAAAGATTGTGACTGTAATGTCAAACAGTCAATTTCGGGTATGTCTACCTTTAGCACGAATGACTGCCGGGACCCTTGGTCTCATAATACCAGTTTGGCGTCTAATTTCTTGCAGAGTTATCTGCCACTGTTCAAGGCCAAATGTGCCTTTGACCGAACGCTCACGCCCTTTAAAAAGTATATTGAAGAATAAAAACTGACCAAAATCATGATATTTAAAAATTATTAAAAATCACCGAAAGGCAAAGATCGCTGCACGTGCTTGCATCTCAACTAGGTCATCTCACACTGAAAAGAGTCATTTACGAAAGAATATTTATCTCTTACCTTCGTTCTGTTTAATAAGTCCGGTCATTTTTTACCATGACATTTAAAAAAAAATCACAATGATAATGAAAGGAAATAGCATAATAACCGAACAGTGATGAAAAAAGGCAACAATTGATACACGATAAAGATATGTGGAATAAGTGTACACGACACAACCAACATAAAGAAACGGCTATTTAAAAATTCACAATGGAAAACAGCCAGCAGTCTTCAACATGACCAGAGGTCACTGCTCGCTGTCTTGCATTGGCCCAAGACTAAAAATACAATACATAAGATTCAAACAAATCCCTAGATTATCAAAGAAAGACCCATTTCTGGGCAAAAAAAAAAAAAAAAAAAAACAGATAGTAGACAAAGACAAACAAAAGCTTTGACAAGGATTCCTGGCTTAGGACAGGCACATATAAAATGTGGCGGGGTTAAACTAGTTTTTTTGGGCCCAAACTTCTCCCTATTGTTTATCTTGTACAAAGCACAAAAATAACACACTTTAAAAATCAAATCGATAAAAGTTCAATTCACCAAGAGAGAACCTGAGACAAGAGTACTATACAAGAACGACGAAACGTAAAGGAACTCCATTGAGAACACTCGCACTACCAAAAAACACAAAATTTAAAGATTTTACTAATTGAACAGGTAATAGCATGATAACCGAACAGTGATTAACAAAAGGTAATAGCGCTGCATGATAATCGAACAGTGATGAACAAAAGGTAAAAGCATTATACCCGAACAGTGATGAACAAAAGGTAAAAGCATGATAACCGAATAGTGCTGAACAAAAGGCAAAAAAAAAAAACCCGCACAGTGATGAACAAAAGGTAATAGCATTATACCCGAACAGTGATGAACATTTTAGGGTCATAGCATGATAACCGAATAGTGATGAACCGAATAGTGATGAACAAAAGGTAACAACAGAACAGTGATGAACCACATTTAGCATAATAATCGAACCTTAAATGACCAAGAAGAAAACCATTTTAAGACAAAATAAGGTATTAACACACTGGAGAAATTACCACCCAGCAGGCACATCAACGTTAATTCAACGTTGATTCAACGTCATAAAAGTTGGTTGATTCAACGTTGATTCATAGGTAAGAAATGAAAGGTTAGATCAACGTTGAAATGTGACGTTGATTCAACGTTGAATAATCAACCTTGCATCAACGTCACAAAACTGGGTTTTATCAACGTCCCATTAACTTTCCTTTTTCTATACACTTTGTTTCTTCATGTTTTTTTTTACTTTCAAACCATAAATGATACTTTTATCAACTGATAATCCAAATTGTCTCATCTAACTGCTTGTATGGAAACACATTAATATATGTTTTAATGCCAATTCAAACATTGTAACTTGTCATTTAAGCCTCAGTCACACATTCCCAATTCCTAATATTATTTATTAGACCTTATGGAGACATTAATTTTGTAGAGTTTGTTGAGCTGAACTATTATGCAAGCAAAACCATTTCTGTCTGCAATAATTTTCATTCTTTAGGCCAAAAACACTAGTGTTCACCTTAAAAGGGCCGTAACTCCTATAAGGGGTCATCTGACAACCTCGACCCTATGGAGACATTTGTAGAGCTTAATGAGCTGAACATTTCAGCAATTAAGCAACAGCTTTTCTCTATCTGCAATACTTTTCATTCTATAGACCAAACACATGAAAAAACGCTAATTTCACCTTTAAGGGGTCGAAACCCCTACAAGGGGTCATCTGACAACTTCGACTCAATGGAAACTTTTGTAAAGCTTTTGATGCTGAAGCAGCAGCATGGCATCCGATTTTATCTATCTCTTATACTTTGTGCTTTTCAAGCCAAAAACGGTGGTCTGACCCCTCAGGTCTATTTTTAGCAACAGTGGCCATGTTTTTTGACGGATCAAAAATCGAAACACAAGTTTGGTGCAGGACACCCTTAGATCGATCAACCAAGTTTCATGAAATTCTGTTCAGTAGTTTCAAAGGAGAAGATTTTTGAAAAATTGTTTTCAGACGACGAAGGACCCCAAGTGATTTTAATAGCTTACATGGACGTTTGCTAAAAATACAATTGTTAATAATTCGAGAAGACAATTTTCAGTACAAGTAAGTATAAATTGTTTATTTAAGTGACATGTGTACTGACATTTATATATTTACACAATTTTGATACAATAATTTACTACTGACCCATTGGGTCTATAAGTCACTGTTACAGTTTTTATAATGAAAAATAAAAGCAAAATTAAAACATTGTAAAAATAAAATTGTGTAGTACATGTATAAGGCCATGTTCACACTGAGGTCAAAACAAGTGGTGTCGATTTTTTTTAAACGCAAAAAACTCATGCACTTATTACAAATAGTTTTTAAATTAAACAGATATTTCTCTTTATAAAACCAAATCTGAGATGCCTACAAGTATAAAACATAAAAAAATAACTTTTCAAATGCTGTAAACTGATAAACATGTTTACTGAAAACATGTTTCACATGAGCAGTGTGAATGAGGTCTTATTCCAGTAGAAAAAATAAAGGTAATCTCTCAAATACATAGTTCACCCAATTTTAACATAACGTTTTACAGAGCCTAATTTAATCTGGATTCTGATCAGGAAACATCAGTATTAGTATTAAAGAATACATGACAGGTACATTGTACATGTTGACTTAAACCTATGTAGAACTGAACTTGGACATACATGTATGCAGAAATAAACATGTATTCATCTCCATTGAAATGAACTAAAATGTATAGCCTAAATAAACTAAAAGAAGATTGATGTCACAGTCAATATAAATGCAGCTTTGTTCATAATGTATATTGAACAAATAAGTTTGAAATGTTAACTCACAAAAAGTTTTCCATAAATTTTATGTAAACGTTTTTAAATAACCTTTAATACAAGTGGCGGCTTCACCAAACTTTTGATGTACCAACCTTCCTGCACAGTCATTTAAAAAATAGTAAAACTGTATTTACAAGTAAGATTTCTTCACTTTTTATTTTAAAGCTGGACATCAACCATTCTTTATATATTAACTTTTTTTAATACTTGAAATGTCGGGGTATTTCTGCATCATAATTTATATCCATATGATTGAGAAGATTGGTACCCATCATTATAAGACTTTTTAGAACTTTATGTTTAACATAAATAAAAGGTACATGATTAAACAGTGTCATCATTAGTTTTTTTTATGATCGTTTGCCACCACCTTCTCTGTAGGGGGCATACTCTAAAAAGGTGGACATTTTTGTCTTCATCCCCGTTTCTGTTGTTTCTGGGAAGGACTTGATGACAGAATCTGTAGAGGAAAAAGTAAAACTATTATCAGACAAGTACAAAAATGAAAATGTATGCAAATTTACTTAAGTGCCAAATGAACACAAAAAATGAATTCATATAGTTGGATTTTAAATGTATATTATAAGAATCTAACACCAGTGGGGTACAAGGCAAGGAAATCTCACGCACCTGAGGATAACATTTCAAGTCTCCAACAAGGCGCTGCGGAGTCAGAGATGTTAAGAAATCTTAATCTGAGGGTTGTGTGATTTTTTTGTCTTGTATCCTAACTGGGTGTTTGATCCTTTTTCTCACACAAACAGTACAATACTTAATACTCTACATTACTACAAAATGACGCCATTGTTATTTTCATTGTCAGTGACGTCAGGGGTGGGTGAGACAAGAAAATATCACATGCGTCTATCATATGAAAAGTGTTGCAGCTTGGGCGAGAAATGTATGATATTCAAAGACTCGCCAGTCCAAGGCTGCATACAAAATTTCAGAACTATTATGATTAATAATATCTGACAAAAGTATCACAGACGGAGCAGTCAAAAAAATTCATAATCTTCACAACTTTGTTGAGTATAACTACAGACGTATATCGGTTTATATTATAAACTTACTTATGATGACCTTATACAGCTTTGAAGATCCAAACTTGATCTTTCCCTTTTTTCCACTGATATTCATACCGGACATGAATTTATTTGTCAGCATTCTGAAAATAAAAGAATTAAATAATATTTAACAAAAACAATTTGTATAAAAAAATTAAGATTTCCAAGGGATGAATTACAAAGACAATCAATATCAATATTCTATAGTACTGTTGCAGGAAAACTTTCCTTCATAGTAAAGTTTCAAACCTTTTAGTTTCAAAGGCAAAACTGACGAAATTTTCTACAACACATGACAACACAAAATGATGGATATAATACAGCCCTCAAAGTGGTCCATTCATAAAATTATATATAGCTTCTGCTACACGTTACATGCAACTTAAATAAAAAGTAGTACATGTACATGTATGTACAATTTTGCAAATTATCGGATGTCATACAAATATTTTGGTGGTTACAGAGATATAGAATAATTAAAAATTTGCTTTAAACAATACATGTACAAACCTCAGCATGGCCTTCTTCATCATGTCCACCAAGACTTTTCAATGGCGATTTCTGTTAAAGAACATTAAAAGTGCATTAAAATACTGAGGATGGCCTTTGTCCTGTGTTGTCGGAATGCTCCACAGTCCTAAGGATGCTTTTGCCAATATCTCTAATTTCAAACAATAAGTGGAACAGCTTTCGTTGGTATCCTGAAGTGAAAACATGTTGACAATATAATAATAAAAATCTTGTACATATAATTTTATTTGATATTTTTGTATATTTTGATGGAAATTGGACCTCTCGGCTTCGACCACAAACGAAATATTATAATTACATTCGTTTTGCTTTGTACAGAATCGGACGATTTTGATAAGTGATTTCAGTTCATCACTCAGGAAAAGTGTACATGTAACTTCATAAGCTGATGACAGTCAACAGCAGGCAAGCGGAGTAATTTAATGTTGTTTATAATTTCTCATCATTAAAATTGCTTAAAAATCAATCATTGATTTAACAGAATGTTCTTTGAAATATTTTGTAGTTTCATGGGTGTGTAAAAGCCTCGCCTATGCTCACATTTTCAACATGAAGCTTGGTAAAATGTGCTTCGGTCAACGTTTTACACACCGATAAAACTACAAAATATTGCATTCAATCCTTAAATAAAATATAAAAAATGGAATATACATGTATCCCACTCAGACTCTGCAAAAAAGCTACCTACATCATTGTACATGCTCATTCCATACGGCATAAAACCTGAAAAAACACATTTTTTTCGCCTTATTCATTTTTTTTTTGTTATTATGATATTATATAAACTTAAATTAACTTATAGTATTTAGTATATTTGAAGCTCCTAGCTACATGTACATGCCTGGTCACATAATTTTTCAGAAGGGGGTGCGAATTCACGATATTTTGGTATTTTTTGCCAATTATGCTATTTTGGTAAATAGGAATTTGAAACAAACGACCAGAAAGGGGGGGACGTTCGCACCCCCCCCCCCCCCCCCCCCCGTTGTGCACAGGCCTGATGTAGTAAACTTTGGAAACACCCAAAACTTTGCATTCTTCACTTTAATAATATCTGTTATGGTTTAAAATTCAGAGACCATGAACATGAAAAAAAATGCAATTTTTTACCATTTATAAGGTTTCGTCTGACAACTTTGACCAAATGGAGACATGTAGAGCTTTTAATTCTGCAGGGCCGAATATCCTTCAGATTTTCTCTATCTAATCTATTATAGTTTTTGAGTTATAAGCCAACTTTTGCAATTTTACCCCTATTCATGTTTGTTCCCAATGTCGTCAATTAAGGAACATTGCTGCAAATGCGTTAAGCGTTTTCAGAGGAGAAGATTTTTTAAAAAGATTAAGGATGCAAACGTCAGACGAGAATTGATGGCATAAGCGCACCTCTGGCCAATGGCCAAGTGATCATTAGCTAAATATAGCTGCGTTTCTGGTTAAAGCCCTCAAAGATGGGTCTGTAGATCGGAATTTTTAATTTTTCTTTTTTCTCTTCAGATCGATTATTTATTATTTCCCGTTGCTAATTAGCATGATTAGAGTGACTCGGAAAATTAACTGTTTCTGCTCCCAATCCAAGACTCACTTTCACTGGAAACTGATGGCTATAAAAAAAAACAAAGTTCTTTCCTTTTCTCTAAAATGATTTTGATGACTAAAAGTAAACAACATTACTAGATGTAATTTGATCAATCAACGCGCTTAGATATGAACAGCACATTCATAATGTATATATTGAAAATGCCATGCTGGGTAAATAATTCATCAAGATTTCATGGACCTGAATGAAAAATATGGTCGGTCAGGTACACAAACTAGGTAGGGGATCTAGACAAGGGTCGGTCGGCTTAACTGAAAACACAACTAGTTTTGTTCTGGGTCTGACTATATATGTGTACATGTGCATGCACTAAGCGCCTGAAATAAAAATATCGGAATAATTAAGGCAGACTGGATCGTTCAGTGTTAACGAAAACTCATTTAGCCTTGTCAGTTGCTGACAGGACACAATTGTCCTGAATATTTTCAGATCATTCATGATTATAAATTTGGAAATTCCAGTCAGACAAAGGAGTGGGCTGACATAGCTCAGGAACACACTTCACCTTTTCACCAGTCAGGACTACAACTCACTACTGTTGGTTTTTGCAAATTCTGATCAATCTTTCGTGCGAAAAAATACAGTATGATATAATTTTTGTTTTATCGCAACTTCTGTCACCACTTAACACGCAGTTGTTCATGTACAGTCCACGCGAAACTTGTTGGACCGTTGCCTGCGTTGGTCATGTCCAGTAAAAAGGGCCCCATGTATATGACGACAGAAAAATTATTTGGCATATGTTGGTCTATAAATTGAATATAATTGATTTCAGTAATGATTATTAAAAATCTTTGAGATTCTGTAGTACATGCATTTTGTTGAATGAGAAAAAATCGTGAAGCAAGCAGTATCTGAATTAGTCCAAATAATTATGCCGTCTTGGAAGCCTTTTATAATTTTTGACGTTTGGCTTCCTGGGGATCTAAAAAAGTCCAAATGATAAAAAAACCCGTAAGACGTCATGATTATCTGGACTATATCTGAATGTGAAATACGCGCTATCTGGCATCAAACAAAAGATCGAGGCGGAAAATGTTTCCAGAATGTGCAAATCTAACTGGAATTCAGTAGATTTTTATGATTTGTACGGCTGTGTAACTATTCAAAATATATTTCCTACCGATTTATCTGTGTCTTTGCTCTTTTCAGCCATCGAAAACTGTGATAACGAGTCAAACTAGATACCAGGGAGATGATAGCCATCTCCAAGGGCCCCGCTCCCATAAAAAATTGTGGACCGGCATTAAACTCAAACTCGATCTGTAACTCATCAAGGTAAACTCACATACCAAAAATCAGTTCATTATCTATAAGCATTTAGAAAAAAAGTGCGGAAAAATGAAATTTTAATGAATTTTCAAGTTTCAAAGGGCCATAACTCCCATAAAAATTTGTGGACCGGCACGAAACTTAAACTTGATCTGTAACTCATCAAGGTAAACTCACATACCATAAATCAGTTCATTATCTATAAGCGTTTAGAAAAAAAGTCCGGAAAACTGAAATTTTAATATATTTTCAAAGTTCAAAGGGCCATAACTCCCATCAAAAATTTGTGGACCAGCACGAAACTCAAACTTGATCTGTAACTCATCAAGGTAAACTCACATACCAAAAATCAGTTCATTATCTATAAGCGTTTATAAAAAAAAGTCCGGAAAACTGAATTTGTTACGGACGGACGCACGGACGGACAGACAGACTGATTACTATAGGGCGTCCGCAACAAAGTTGCGGGGCCCTAATAAATTGGTCTGCTTTGTTTGTAAACTGACGATTTCGGCAGCGGTACTTTTTCGAAAATTTTATTCATTGCGCAGGCGCGATCAACCATCGGAAGCCGTTTGATTTATTCCGAAAGTACAACCTGCAAACGCGGGAAAATTTAAACTGAAGAAAAACCAAATTGAAGGAAAAAAGTATGGCGTGAAAAATTAAGTAATCTAGCATTGGTAAGTTAAATTGGTACATAAAACATGAAAGAAAAGTTTAGCATTTTTCATGAATGTCTACTATCGACTATTTAAAATCATATTTATAGATCAGACATAATCGTCGTCGTCATCGTCATCATCATCATCTGTTTATGGATGAAAAATGATGAATCAATGACATCTTTAAAACTTTAAATATAAAGCATTGAATTTTCTATGTCCTTTTTTTGTTAAAGATATAGTCATGACTCAATCGTTGATTCAACGTTGATTTTAAGTTGACATTTCAACGTTGATTTTTTGTCGAAAATAAGACGTTGAATCAACATTGATATTCAGTTGAAGAATCAACGTTGATTTTATATCGTTGAATCAACGTTGACACAACGTTGATAACGTCATCAACCACAAATCAACCATATATCAACGTTGATACAACGTTGAGTGCCTGATGGGCATACTTGGCAAAACCGTTTTATGACCTTTCTCATCCTTTGCAGTTTTAATGTGCGATACAACACAAGACAGTCGAGACGTTTTTTGACAAAGGATTTATATGGAAGTGAAGTCAAAAACTATCTAATTTATATGGAAGTGAAGTCAAAAACTATCTAATCATATATGTGAATGTGGAGAGGTTTTTGGCTCCTTAGCTCAGGTCAGCTAAAGAATGTTGCCGGATAATAAGTATTTAATTTTCAAGATTCAAGATTTTATTAGACAAACTCAGGCGCCTAAGCGCAACATAAGCATATACATAACATCATATTTAGACAAAACTAACACATTGTACATATATAAATGAATAAATGGAAAACATGGGGGATAGTGAGTACAACTTCAGCATTTGGTTATAACAAAGAACACATTCTCTTAATAAATATGGATACATTAATAAGTAACTTTACATTACACAGTTGGAAAATGCCTATCATCTTAGTAACGTTTGGATTATTAGTGTAATATCTAGGAATATATACTCTTCAAAAAAAGTTACGCATAGATAGAAAATTCCCCGTAGGTTTAATGCATATCTAACCGATTTCAAAACATTATTGCCGAGCTGTTCTGCATCCGATTTTCACGAAGTAAAATCCAGTAAAAAGAAAACAAAATAGAGATTGTTTGTTTAATTTTGAGTAAAATCGTAACATCGCTGCTTTTTAAGATATTGCAAGTAGAACTCAAGTGTACATTTTACGATTCAATTTCCCGTTTAAATCAATGCAAAATGTTCCGTGAAAAACATTAGTCGTGTTCTACTCACAATGTCTTAGAAATCATCGAAGTTAGGATTTTGGTCTAAATAAATCAAACAATCTTCATTTTGTTTTCGTTTTACTGGATTTTATGTCGTGCAAATCGGTTGCAGAACAGCTCGGCAATAATGTTTTGAAATTGTTCCGATTTGCATTAAACCTACGGGGAATTTTCTATCTATGCGTAACTTTTTTTGAAGAGTATATTTATTCCGTACTTCGACCAAATTTTCATTACTACATATAACAAGAGGCTCCCAGGAGCCTGAATCGCTCACCTGGTCTTGATGTCAACCCTATGAAGAACTTTGTAAAGCTAAATAAGCTGAACATTTAAGCAAGCAACAGCTTTTTCTCTTTCAGCAAAAGTTTTCATTATGTAGGCCAAAAACGTGAAACATGTTATTTTAAGGGCTGTCTGACAACTTTGACTCTATAGAGACTTTTGTTGAGAGCTTAATGAACCGAACATTAAAGCAACCAACCAATTTTCTTTTTCTGCTATAGTTTTTATTATATAAGCCAAAAACATGAAAACATGTTAATTTAGGGACTGTAACCCATAAAAGGGGTCATCTGCCAACTCCAACCCTATGAAGACTTTACAAGGGCTAAATGAGCTGAACATTTAAGCAAGCAACAGCTTTTCTCTATCTGCAATAGTTTTCATTCTACAGGCCAAAAACACTATTTTTCGCCTTTAAGGGGCTGTAACCCCTATAAGAGGTCATCTGACAACTTCGACCCTACGGAGACTTTTGTAGAGCTAAATGAGCTGAACATATAAGCAAGCAACAGCTTTTCTCTATCTGCAATAGTTTTCATTCTATAGGCCAAAAACACTATTTTTTGCCTTTAAGGGGCTGTAACCCTTATAAGGGGTCATCTGACAACTTCGACCCTATGGAGACTTTTGTAGAGCTAAATGGGCTGAACATTTAAGCAAGCAACAGCTTTTCTCTATCTGCAATAGTTTTCATTCTATAGGCCAAAAACACTATTTTTCGCCTTTAAGGGGCTGTAACCCTTATAAGGGGTCATATGACAACTTCAACACTATGGAGACTTTTGTAGAGCTTAATGAGCTGAACATTTAAGCTAGCAACAGCTTTTCTCTATCTGCAATAGTTTTCATTCTATAGGCCAAAAACACTATTTTTCGCCTTTAAGGGGCTGTAACCCTTATAAGGGGTCATATGACAACTTCGACCCTATGGAGACTTTTATAGAGCTTAATGAGCTGAACATTTTAGCAAGCAACAGCTTTTCTCTATCTGCAATAGTTTTCATTCTATAGGCCAAAAACACTATTTTTTGCCTTTAAGGGGCTGTAACCTTTATAAGGGGTCATATGACAACTTAGACCCTATGGAGACTTTTGTAGAGCTTAATGAGCTGAACATTTAAGCAAGCAACAGCTTTTCTCTATCTGCAATAGTTTTCATTCTATAGGCCAAAAACACTATTATTTGCCTTTAAGGGGCTGTAACCCTTATAAGGGGTCATCTGACAACTCCAACCCTATGGAGACTTTTGTAGAGCTTAATGAGCTGAACATATAAGCAAGCAACAGCTTTTCTCTATCTGCAAAACTTTTCATACTATAGGGCAAAAACATGAAAAAATGCTATTTTTCACCTTTAAGGGGCCATAACCCCTATAAGGGGTCATCTGACAACTTTGACCAAATGGAGACTTTTGTAGAACTTTTGATCCTGAAGCAGTAGCGTGCATCAGATTTCATCTATTTCGTATACTTTTTGAATTCAAGCCAAAAACAGTAGTCGGACCCCCTGTTCTATTTTTAGCCAGGGCGGCCATGTTTTTTAACGAATCAAATATCGAAACACAATTTTTATGCAGGACACCCTAAGGATCAATCATACCAAGTTTCATTAAATTCTGTTCAGTAGTTTCAGAGGAGAAGATTTTTGAAAAATTGTTAACAGACGAGGACAGACGACGACGACGGACGCCAAGTGATGGCAATAGCTCACATGGACCTTCGGTCCAGGTGAGCTAAAAAGGTAGTGAAATTCATCTCTAATTGCACCGATATTGCATTTATGGCATAGTCTGTTCTCTCTTGGTATATTATACCAACGTCCAGTTTCAATTGGGATTTTAATATTAGAAAGACGAAATTTAGTAATGAGCATCGATCCTGTTATATTGATTCATTCTAAGTAAATAAGACTCAAGTTTAAACTCATCTTTAAAAGAGAGATAAAATGTACCTTTAGATGAGATGGAAAGATCAGACCTCCATTTTTGTATAAACTTATCTCTTAAAATCTGTCTTACATATATCTTTAACCATTCATTACCTACATGTATGTTATCAGTAAACAAGAAACTCAACACAATGTCATCTAAAGTGGATTTGATATATTGTAACCCATCCTCGGAAACCCATGGTTTCTTCTCTCGCTTACTCATTCATCACCCCTGGGACATTTGGTATGAAATTGTTCGTTTTGAGTTCAGGATCTGATCTTGAACTTGATATAATTTATATATAGAAACATGTTTAAATCGCATCAGATTAATCTAAAGCGACCAATCAGAAAGCTCGATACAAAACTATCAAAACCGAAGTATTTCATGCGTTATGTCCCAGGGGTGATGAATGAGTAAGCGAGAGAAGAACCCCTGGGTTTCCGAGGATGATTGTAACCACTTAAAACCGTTCTCTTCATTCATATAATATTTATATAGAAGTAAATAAATTTTTGAGGATAAGGTATTTGATGATATAATTCGATTCCAAAAAGAAAGCATACGACATTTAATGTCAATACTCAAAGGGTAACGACCTAATTCTCCATAAACCATGTGATTTGGTGTAGTCGAACGAACTATAAGTATTCTTTTAAGAAATTGGAGATGATTTTTTTCTATATTATCATTCTTATCAAACCCTGTCACTTCACATGAGTAAAGCAATATGGGTTTAACCAGAGTTTCAAAATTTTTTAACTGAATGTCAATAGCTAAATTCAAGTTTCTTATCTTATAATACACTGAATATAAAGCTTTTTGTGCTTGTTCGACTAATTTTTTCTTTGCATTTACAAAACTATTGTTAAAATGAAAAAGAATTCCCAGATAATTGTATGAATCACAAACGTCCAGTACATTATTGTTAACAGTAAATACAACATTTTCATTAACTCTTCTCTTTTTGAAAACAACAACTTTTGTTTTTTCAACATTCACTTGAAGTTTCCAAGTATTACAATATTCTTGAAAAACATCTAACATGGTTTGCATGCCTTCAACACTTTCTGACATTAGAACTGTGTCATCAGCATAAAGTAGAAGAAAAATTTTCAAGTAAATATCAATTTGCTCTTCAGAAACACTTCCCAGTGTACTTAAATCTTCCACACCATTAAGGTCTAAGTATTGCTCCATATCGTTAATAAAAAGAGAGAATAAAAAGGGTGACAAGTGCTCTCCTTGTCTTACTCCTATGTTACATGCAAAGAAGTCTGATTTTTGACTATTTTTGAAACACAAGATTTTACATTCTGGTACAGATTTTTGATAGTTTTAAAGCATTTACCATTTATGTTATTTTGCAGTAACTTTTGCCATAGACCCGCCCTCGAAACTGTGTCGAATGCTCGACTAAAATCAACAAAAGTGCAAAAAAGCTTCTTCTTTCTTGAAATATAAAAATTTATAAGACTATGAAGTATAAATATGTTATCAATAGTTGAATGTGACTTCCTAAATCCAGACTGTACTTGTGTTATCAAACCAACTTCATCTGATAATTCAGTTAATCTTTTATTAATAATACCAGTGAAAACCTTCTCAAAACAACTCATAAGAGTGATAGGTCTGTAGTTTTTAGGGTCTTCGGTTAATCCCTTGTTCGTAAATATAGGAGTTATAACACCAACTGACTAACTCTCGGGTATAATACCAGTATCAAAAATATAATTACAGCTAGAAATGGACTATAATCCACGTGTTTATATTTGTACTCCTCAATGAAATTAGGTAAACTACAACTTAATCCTTCTATTGAAATTTGCAACAATGGAAGAAGATCTCTGTGATCAGTAAAATTAACATCTATACAGAGGAGATTAACTTGTTCTTGGAAAGAGAAATTTACCTACAGGAAAAAATTACCTGTTGAATTTTCAATTTAAAAAGTCAGATTAGTCTACAATAGAAAGAAGATTAGTGTACAATACAAATATGATAGTCTTCATTGTAGCTTTGTTTGCTGTAACTGCTACTTGAAATTGTTGGAAAAAATCTAGCTTATTTTGCAGTTTTGAGTTTATTAAGAGCTTAAAGGATACAGATTTGTGCTTTTCATTATTTGTATTTGTCTTAAGTGTAGATTCCATTAAAATGTTAGTCTTTTTCTTGAAGTGTATTAAAAAATACATGAAATATAATATAACATTTGCACGAAATAACTCATTTTCTTTTACCTGAAATTATATAATTTTAGGTTTGCATAGTTTAATTTTGGTTGTAGTGGGGTAAACTGATTGTCTGAGCAGTAGCTGAATGTTATAATTTTTTTGGATTTTTAACTTTTTTTAATCTTTAGTTTTTTTTGGGTTATTATAAGATTAAAAATGTTTGCAGGGTAGCTTCATTCTCTTCTGTTTGAGGTCTTCATCATAAATATATGTTTTTCTTCAAATTCTAATAACTTTTTCACAGGTTATGCTATTATATGTTAATTAAAGCTTAAAGCCATGAAAAAGACAAAGACAATCTTTTCCGGCATAAACTATTATTATCTTTAAAACAAAAATACAGTAAAAGCAAAATGTTTAGCTTACATGTATTTTTAAAATCGTCATCTTCGAACTTCCTTTCTATTCTTCATTTAATTTAAAGAAAAACTCGCATTTTCATAGAAAGAAAAATCTTTTCATGTAATAGCTTTGTTTTTTTTTCAATCTGAGATTCACTTTTTTAACATGCTATGCTATGGTCTTTGATGGTGTAAAATGTAAATGATATATAAATACACAGAATTATGTCCTTAATGTAACATTATATTAAACAGATTTTGATTTAAAAAGTAAGAAACTATCCAATTGGTGGTCATATTATCATCTTTGATGAAGAATTTTCTTCCTTCAGAGTAGGAGTTTTCTTCCTACAGTGAAGGAGTTTTTTTTCCTTCAGTGTAAGAGTTTTTTTCCTTCAAGCAAAACAATTCATACCCATAGCAAGTTAATCTCCTCTGTATAGATATCAATTTTACTGATCACAGTAATCATCTTCCATTGTTGCAAATTTCAATAGAGGGATTAAGTTGTAGTTTACCTATTTTGCCTGAGGAGTACAAATATAAAAAGGTGGATTATAGTCCGTTTTTAGCTGTAAAAGGCTTTACATATATTTCAATCATAATATGCCATGTATTTTTAAGGTACTCATTGTATACATTATCAAGCCCACGTGCTTTATCATTACGCAAGTTCATAATAACATCTCTAATTTCAGACTGAGATATAGGAGCGTTCAAAATTTCATGTTCTTGGTCTTCGATCAAATCATAATTTAACTCATCAACTTCCTCGTCGGTTTCATTTACATTTCTGAAATAGTCGTACAGATCAGAAAGCGATACATCGACCGACTGTTTTTTCTTTTCTGAAATACGATTAAGAATACCCCAAAAATTTTTGGGGTCCGAAGAGTTAGCAGTGCGTATCTCGTTCAAAACTGTGTTTTGATACTTTTCAAAACTTTTGTTTAATGTCTTTTTATATTCGCGACTAGCGTCACTGACGGTCAGAAACAATTATCATTAGCTGCAGTCTTAAACTTGTTATACGTTTTTCTAGCTTTATGAAAGGCATCCCTCTTCTGTCTACATTCATTTATTCACCAATTAAGTAGTAAATGACTCAAATAAATCGTCTGAACTCTGAAATAGGTTCCTCGGACATTCTTAATGTTTCTGTTGATCAATTTCTATAATTAAGAAATAAATAATCAGCAATACAGACCATAATCAGAAGGTTTTACCATACAGCGAGTAATTTTAACATGTATGAATTTAGCGATTTTACAAAAACGGTATAGAATAGATTTAAGCAATACCTATTTTTTTTTCAAAATTATTTTTTGTCCATTGTATAGTAAGGAACATAATTTGGGAGTTTTGGGACGGAAGAATAATTTTGACGTTTCATATTTGTTATATTCGTGTTAAAAACTAGTCCGAACACAAATCAAATGAATATCGTACATAAATTAACCGTTTGATATTCACAGTGAATACTGAATATGAAATAATAGAGTGTTGCTGGAATTAAATATATACCTAAAAGGCAAAAAAAAAGAGAGAAAAAGTGTTTAAGCGAGTACAAACGCCTCGGTAATAGAACTTCGGCAGTCTCATGGATTAAACCCTGTCTTTAAAATATTTCTTAATTATATCATTAAGTGATTTTTATAGTTTTTTTCCTTCTGTTTTCTTCCCCGTGATCTTGAAAACTTCTTTTTCTAAAGTCTTTTAACGTTACATGTACATAACATTACATAACATATCTTTACAAATATAGGAATGGTCACCAGTATTAACTTGAAAAGCATGATTGACAAACATACTGATGAAACAAAAATTATCCACAATAATATTATTCCCATGTAGAATGAATATTGTATTCAGGCGCAGATTTAGGCGCCCCCCTTAAATTTGAAAAAAATATGATTTTTACCATGAACTTATTATAAAAAGGACAAAAATTTTCGCGCCTCGCTCCGCTCGCCGAATATTGAATGATCTTGAATATCCGCGCCCCCTCTAATCGAAAATCCTGGATGCGCGCCTGGATTAAATAGTACTATTGTTATTGAATTTGAAACATCATTAATGCAATATTTTAATTACTAGTAGATTGCTGACAAATCTCAGGGTCCTCATTAATGGGGGGGTAGGAGGGGGTATGATCCCGAAGTCCCGGCAAATAAAACAAGAAATCCCGGATTCCCGCGAAAATAAATGTGTGATTCCCACATCCCGAAAAATGAAAATGGCTAAATCCCGTTCCCGTTCAGGGTTTTCCCGAATTCCCGTTGAAATAAATGGGCTTTCCCGCAGTCCCGCAAAAGGTCCTACCGACCCTCTCATTACTCAGGAAAAAAAAATTGACTAACATTTTCAATATTTAGTTCGACGACAAAAGTTCAAAAAGAAGCCCAAGCAATTGGAACAAGCACTTCATTATGACCCCTCCCCTTTTTCCTCCAACAAAATAAAGTTTAGTTGAAGTGTTTGTGATTGGTCTTTTCTTGTCATTTCAAACCTATATAAATATTGCTGTTTTATACAATCCAATTTTTAAGTACCTCCAGTCGTTATGGTGCGGGATCGAGCAAGGGTAACACATTTTAGAGTTTTCCAGTATCAGGGGAGGTAATAAAAAAATGTTGGTTTTTTTTTCACTTCCTCCTGTCTGTCAGTATTGTTGATCAACGTAATAAATTATTTAACGCGAACATATTTAGGCCTAACATATAAAAGTACAGAGACGACACATCATTTTCAACCTTTCACTGTTTATGTACATTTTGTACCTCGATAAACTGTCCAGATCTTATGGTATGTTTGTTTTTATTTGTCTTCCTGATAATTTTTAACTTTTATTTTGGTTGATTCAAGCATATTTTTTTGTATATGTTATAGATTAAGAATGGTTTATTTTATCCTAAGACTTTATTCGACGATATATTTTCATAATAAGGGGAAAAAGTAAATGTAGTACATATATACGCATCACACATCATGCACATGTTGAGATGTTATGTACATTTGTACATGCATACATGTATGTAGCCGTATGAAAATTAGAATAATTTATCTCAGAATATAGGCCAGGTCAGGACAGAGAAAATTGATAGTAAAGACATTTGAATTGTCCTTTTAAACATACATTTAAAAAATTGGCTAAAATACAATGTACAAATGCAACAGCGTTGTTGCTGTGAAAAAATGCAACTAAATTCAGACGCAGATATAAAACATTAAATTATATTGATATTAGATAGCCCAGTCTTTCTGGAATAGAATGATATAGATAACAGCTTTACTCTTCATTATGCTTTTATTAAACAATAACTAGACAATAGTCGGGAATGAAAATCCTTGCAGTCTAATTGAAAAATTGGTCAGAATAAACTAATTTTCTTATTGGCACTTACATATATCAACAGCGGGTGTCAAATTTTAACTGGAAATTGCTTAATCTTTAATTGATAATAACTCGTCTCAAATTCACCTTATTATCGTAAAAATATCACTTGTTTATTCTGCTAATAAACAGTATTTTTCAGAAAAATATTAAAAATTAAACTGAGAATATGAGCCTATCGCATCCACCAGAAATTTCTCTTTCCAATGATTGAATATTTCATATGTCTGATTTATAATTAAAGTGTTTAGTACCCTGTTTCAACAGGGAACCTGTAGACAATATCCCCAGTATACAAAATAATGCCTAGACATTATTATTTTGAATTTAGAGAGAAATCTCTTTACTTTATTTGTCTCAGAAATTCAGATGTTGATATAGTAGCTGATAAAACTTTAGAACACTTTATACATTTGTACTTGATTGTAAAATCTTCCAAGATGCTATTGCTAGGTCAGGTTTCATGAGAAAAATTGAGCAACTAGTAGGAATATCCGCAGAGGCAATACTAAATTCAGGCATGGGTACACATTACTGCTGTCCCATTCTTTGAAAAGGACAAGGTACGGTAAGGCCCGTATTTGGCCCCCTCTAAAACTGAAAAATAGAAAACTGATCTAGAGAAAAGTCCTTATTAAGTCAAATGAATGAAGAAGATAAAACAACCGAATTTATCAGAATTTTTCATGTTTATTATTTGAAATTGCTTGTCAAAACATGGTGAATATGTACGATTTCTTTCAAATTCGCGGAAAATGGACAATTTTTGGGTAATATTTTCAATTTTTAGATGCCAGCGACTACTTAGACCACAGTTATTGTTTATGAACTTTAATTTGCACTATAAAATGGTTATAAATCAGTTGAAAAATCCATGGTCTACGTTGTTGCTGGTCATTAAAAATAACAAAATAAGCATAAAAAATGACATATTTCGACGATTTTGATACTTTTGGACTACTTTAAGCCTCTATAAAATTGAAATTAGAGTAGATGATGGAAACTGTTTACCATTGTGAAAAAGTAAAATCATCTGACTTGAAACCTTAATGATATTTAAATCATTTACTTTGGATTTGATTTTCTTTAAATAGGGGGGCAAATATGGCCCTGACTGTACCTTGTCATTACTTGAAGTAGCCAAATTCACTTGCTCAAACTAAGTTTTTGTAGCCACGAGCTTGGGACTACCGCTACCAGGCAGTTTACAGTGAGCACTGTGGCAATTGAAGTCAACGCAATTTCGAGGAAATATGAGGATACATGTATTAACAATTGAATATTGTTAATTAAAATTTATTAGTTTAAAAATATAGAACAAATGTTTTTTTTTGTTGCCCATCTATTTACTTTTCTTCAAACACTTTCTTTCTTCTGAAGGGATTGCTTTTAAACTTACATGTAGTACACTTAGTCTTTATCAACAAATGCTCTTTTACAGGATGTTCTTGTCAAAGTTTGTGGAATTTATGACAGCAGACCCACCAACATGCCTACTGTTGCTTAAAAGTGACCTCTCTCTCTACTAAGTTTAACAGTTTACAAAAAATTAAAGCTTTGTTGTTTTGTTCCTGTTGTTTACTTGATCTTTAACTCAGATAGTTCAACACACCACTATTCATGTACATGTATGTAGGTAAAAACAGTAAAAAGCTCTGGAAATCAGGTCAACAAGTCAGGCTCCTTTGAGCCTCTAGTTTAGCAAAATCAGGGTAAGTTACAAATAAAATGAAACTGCTATTCCAGTATTGGATTTCCAAATTTTTCAAATGGGCTTTTGTTATTGAAAGTTACAACTCAATATACATCATCTACATGATAATACAATTTCAAACATTTAATAAAAGTTGCAGAGTTGAAAAAGGCAGGTTGCCCAAGGCATCATAGTGTTCATGAACATATCGGGAACGACATTTTAAGGTTTAGCATTGAACCTGTTGGTGTGGACTAAAAGCGTTTGGAAAATTGTATTTCTCTTTACAGAGGTGACTATACCAATAGGACAAAGAACCATGCAAATGTCTATCTTTTTTATAAAAGGGTCGCACTAATCAGCGCCCGGGAGCGCCCAGGGAAATATTTAGCGCCCGGGGAGTACTAAATAGCGCCCGCGAACAGATTTAGCGCCCGGGGAAACTTAATAGAATATAGATTGGGTTGATAAAAAAATGAATTATGCATACAACATTTTTACCTTTATTATTCACAATGTTATCTATATATTACAACAATGGACTAAATTAAAAACTATAAAAAGAAAAAAAAAACCAAAACAAACTGTGCGTTAAAATCCAAGAATTTGATGATTAGAACATGACTTATTTTTAAGAGAATATGTAAGAGCTGAATATGTTTTAAATGAGTAAGATAAAAAAGATACAAAACACAAACTTTTTTTTCATTATTAAAAATAACCTCGAAAGGTTACTTAGTTTTTTTTGTGTGTGTGTTTTGTTTTATTTTGCAAAAAAAATGTATGTGTTGAATGTGCAAATATGCAGATGGTTATTTTTTCTAAATGGTTTGATCAACCTTCGTATAATAAATGAAGATGCATTCCACGGGCGCTATTTAGTACTCCCCGGGCGCTAAATATTTTCCCCGGGCGCTAAATCCCTCCCCGGGCGCTAATTAGTGTGACCGTTATAAAATGAACTGCACCTGCTATGCGTATCATTAATTCTTATTATGTTTTAAGCCTATATTTTCTCTTCCAAAATGTCCGTAGTACTAGTCTAAATTTTTATTATTGAAGCCAGTATTATCTCTTCCAAAATACCAACAACAGACATACCTTCAAACATGTTTACATTTAATGCAGGAAACTGCACTTCTCTCATGGTAAGTTTTTGTCAACGGAAGTACTTGAGTTGACATTGTATCCTCCCCTAAACTATCATCATGTGTCTGTGTATCTAATACTTCCTCATATATGTTGGCTGTTGGCACTGTTAGTTAACCTAAAAGTATAAACTATATTTGACTATGAAAAGTTTTCGTTCCAGGTTGTCTAATAGGAGTAGAGGTTCAGTGAACAAAAGACTGAGTGATGAAGTAGAAAACCACTTATTGGTAAGTAAAATTTTTACATGCATCCGGCAAGGCAGAAATTATACAGGTACATGTGTGCAGTAACTGTATCTTTAGGTTAGATAACAAAGGTTTTCTTTTAGCATTGTACCAAACAAATTGGACATACTTCACTGTTGGAAAAATACTGATTCATATATTTATTATCGTTTTCCAACATTCCAATTGTAAAAAGGTAAAGCGTACGTTTAGTTGAATAAAATACTAGTTCTTTATTTTGTTTTCTTACAAAATGCATGTTTTCTTGTTTATTTATCCCGTGATGTCCGGAATATTAAGTTAACATGTAATCCTTGTCCGTCTGTACGAAAATGTCCCTCTAGCTTTCTTCAGAAACTGCGCATGAGAAAGATTTGGCAGAGTAGTTATTAGAGGATAATGAGATATGGAATAAGTGTATGCGACATAACCTACAACTAACAATCAATCATAACCTACAATATTAACGATAATTTAAAAAATCCACAACGAAAAACAGTCAGCAGCCTTCAACGTGACCAGCGGTTGCTGCTCGCTGATTGGTCCTGGATTGAAAATAAACTACACATGATTCAAGCCCAATCCTAGAGAGTCAACGCAAGACCCTCTTCTTGACAAAAATAAATAACATAAATTTGATGAATACAAATATCAGCTTTGATAAAGATTCCTGGCTTAGGACATGCACATTTAAAATGTGGTGGGGTTAAACTAGTTTTAGTTTCCCCATAGACCTGTATATTAAATATACAGGTCTATGGTTTCCCCTACTGATAATCAATATCAAGCTGCTTTTAGTTTAAACTTTTTTGTTTAAACTAGATTAGGAGACAAGTTTTAACCTTGTCCGAACTCGTCTTCACTACACCTGTTTTGAAAGGGTCAGTATGAAAATTTCTCCCTGAAAATTTGTTGAACTTCTTATAAACCGTAAATTTGGCAAATTGTACTCCTTTTGGGACTTCCAGACTTGTCTAATGACGACTTCCTGTTTGGGGTAGGTAGATACAAGTATAACAATTTCCTTTCAGTTTGTCCCAGAAACCGTACAAGTGAATGATTTGAAACTTGGAATGGAGGTTGGGGTATGACAAATTGTTATGTCGAAATATTACTTTCTGTTTAGGCCCTTAAGCGGGGAAACTGTGTCCCCGGCTGTATCCTCATTTAATGAATTCAACATTTATACTTTCAGGACCTAAAAGATACCGACTCTGTCATGTCAGCACAGGTTGCTCCAACTCCAGAGAGGGTGTATACCCGTGGATTACAAGAAGGCATTCAGCGTCTCTGGAATTCAGGGGATCATTCGGATGTCACAATACTTGTTGGCGAAAAGACGTTTCGATGTCATAAGTTCATGTTAGCAGCCGTGTCGACTTACTTTGACGCCATGTTTTCATCGGGCATGCGCGAGAGCGTCAGTGGAGAAGTCACCTTTCCTGAAATGGATCCAGAATTATTTGAAAGCGTCATTAATTTTGTTTATAATGGCGATATTGATCTCACTATTGAGAATGCAGTTGAAATTTTGAGTATTGCGTCGGTTTTGCAGATCAAAATGCTACAGCAGATTTGTGAAGACTTTTTATACCCTCACATTACATCAGAAAATTGCTTAAAAATCTGGAAGCTTGCATCATTCCATGATTGTCATAGCCTTGCTGCACATGCTATCAAAATTGTTGCAGCGAATTTTCTTGATATTCAAAAGACCAGCGAATATATTGAACTTGAAGGTAAAGAACTTGCCAGTATTATTCAGGAAGACAACCTGCAAGTTGACAGTGAAGACCGAATCTGTGATACGGTCTTCCAGTGGTTAGAGCATGATCTTGAGAAGAGAAAGAAGTTTTGTGGAATACTATTTGAAAACATACGACTTCCTTTCTTAACACCAGAATATCTGCTAACCATTGAAGATAGGCATGACTTTCTGAAGGATGATGTAGAAACTATGAAGCATATTAACGAAGCTAAAAAGTATCATTTGCTTCCAGCCCGTCAACAAGATATCTGCAACAAACAAACAAGATATCGCCTGTCGTCTGCAACAGAGGAAGTGGTTGTTCTACTTGGTGGGTGCGAATCGACAACACCACCCTACATTAGGAGTCTACAGGTCATTGCTTACAGCTTTCAAAGTAAAGAATGGTACGAGTTGTCAGCGTTACCATACGACCCAGGAATCGAATTTGCTTCATGCACATACAAAAATGACATCTTCGTGTCAGGTGGTGGATCTATGCAAAATTGTTTGTTGAGATACGACGCAGACAAAAACAAATGGGTACAAATGGCCACGATGAAAAGTGGGAGACGGCGCCACTCAATTGTTGCTGTAACGGGAGGTCTTTACGCACTTGGAGGATATGATAACAAGTTAGAGGACGGATCACGTATGCTGTCAAGCATTGAAATGTATGATATACGATATGACGACTGGTCAGAGGTAGGACAACTTCCGATCGCCATTAGTTCGTTCTCCGCAGCAGTAGTCGGAGAAAGTATCTACACGTTTGGTGGTGAGAAGAATGATAGGAAGGATACGTCATTTATCCAATGTTTCGACACTCGGATGCGACAGTCGTTCAAACTTGAAGCCAAAATTCCGATGGCCTGCAAGCTTACCCGATCTGTTACAGTAAACAGTAGAGTGTTTCTGATTTTCTATGATGGCCGAGTTGTTGAATTTTGCAAGGACTCAAAGGAAAGCCGAAAAACCTACTGCAGGACCGTAGGACGACTCACAGCCTACCAAAGGATTCACTTCGGTGTTATTCACTATCAAGGCAATATAATTGTTCTTGGTGGTGAAATTGAAAGTAACACTCTATGCAAGGACCTTATAATGTTCGATCCTTCAACTTCCGGATGTACTACTTTAAGTGATACACTTCCGGCTCCAAGACTTATTGATGGTTGTGTTAAGATCGGCGCACAGAAGAGGCACATGAAACCACTACAGAAGCCGGCCGGACTTACAAGTTAAACCTTTGCATGTTGAACATGCACCAAACTGACAACTTGTTAACATTTTGATAATGATAATTTTATAATCTACGCAAAATTATTGATTGTATAGCAGTGCTTTAATCAGAAACTTACATGTAATTTACTCTACGTGGTTTAGTTATTATGGCCGATCAATTATGCGGGTCGAATTTATAGTTTTACCCTTGTCTGTCCGTTCTTCCATAACACTTTGGTTATGTTCTTGGTTAAGGTCCATAACTCGGATAATACATGTAAGGTCGCCATAGATTTGTTATGGGTAGCACAACACCATTTACTAGAAACAAGGTCTTTAGAATCGGGACCTATATTTCACGGATGGCGATTTTGGTTCATTTTTCGGTTAAGGTCCATAACTAAGATACAACATGTTAAGGGTCAATGGTACATTCTGTATTTCATCTGACATCACTAGATGTGTTACGGATAGCGCTACGTCAATAATATTTCAAGAACTAGAGGGCCATATGTTGCATGTGGCTCATACATTTTCTGGTTCTTTTTTTTTAACAGTAGATAATAATGAAATGTAGAATAAGTGTAAGTGACACAATCATGACCTTGGCGACATGGTTAGTCGCTACTTATCGTCCTTTCTGTAAGGCCTTGAACAAAAACATATACATGCGTCGCAAATGCAAAAATAAAGATGGGGCTGTATAGAAATTGTCTGGGAGGTGCCGTTATCCATTAAGATTAAAAGTTGAATGACCACCTCTGATGTATATCTCAAGAACTTTAAGTACTAGGTTGCTGGTATTCTTGCATAACGTGTCTCAGTTGTATTATCAAATAGTAGATAATAATGAAATGGGGAATAAGTGTAGGTGAAACATTCGTGACATTGGTGACAACCATTTTAAACTAACCGCAATTTCTACTACATGTTAAAAAAGAAGCGGCAGCTTTAAAAAATTTAACGTGTGCACAGCGCATTTAAGGCAGAATATGGCTGTATTCGGCCATCAAGCTCTTCCCGTCAACCAGATGTAAAATATAACTCCTCAAGATCAATTAAATAATATATGTGAAAATTATAGATATTTGTGTTACATTGATATGGGCCGAAATATTCTAGGGACGAAAGGGACCAAATCCTGGGACGAAACTTTCGACTCAAAAGTTCTAGGGCAAGCTGGGGTCACAACATTAATTTTTGGCCGGATTTCACGGAGTGAAAAATCCGGGTTATAATATGGTGAATGTCGGGCGGGCGGCGTGCGGGCGGGGAAGAAATTTTCGTAACAGTTTTCTCAGCAACTACTTATCACAGCCACTTGATATTTGGTATACAGCATCAGGGTGGGGTCCCATAACGTGGGATGCGATTTCATGTCTGTCACTCACCTACTTCCTGTTTACCGACTTTAGTTAATTTTTGACAATAATGTCCAATAGTACAAAACTTTCGTAACAGTTTTCTCAGCAACTATTTATCACAGCCACTTTATATTTGGTATACAGCATCAGAGTGAGGTCCCATAACGTGGGATGCGATTTCAGGTTTGTCGCTCATCTACTTCCTGTTTACCGACTTAGTTAATTTTTGACAATAATGTCCAATAGTACAAAATTTTCATAACAGTTTTCTTAGCAACTACTAATCACAGCCTCTTGATATTTGGTATGCAGCATCAACATGGGCTCCCATAATGTGGGATGTGATTTCAGGTCTGTCGCTCACCTACTTCTTGTTAAACGAAATCCGGCCATTTCTGTCTTTGACCCATTTTTTTTTATCTAAAAACGATTGCCATATGTATTGCCGTACCAACAGTGTGTTTGGTATACAAATTATATGATTAGCATAAATTGTCACCGGGTAGGCTCGGACTCGCTTATTTGAACAATTTATTCTCATTTTTTTTCAAAAATGTATATGCAACAGATAAAGGCATGGCAATATTCCTTTAGAATATAAAATTGCAATCGTTTTTAGATAAAAAAATTTGAAGCTGTGACCCCGGCTTGCCCCAGAACTTTTGAGTCAAAACTTTCGTCCCAGGATTTCGCCCCTTTTTTTCGGCCCATATCAATATAACACAAATACCTTTAATTTTCACATAAATTACTAAATTGATTTTAATGGGTTAGTTTTCACATCTGATTGACGCAAATAGTTTTATGGCCGAATACAGTCATATTCTACCTTAAATGCGCTGTGTGGTCGCTGCTCGACGAAAACTAAAATATTATGTAGCAAATGCAAAAATAAAGATATGACTTAATTTTAATAATGAGACAATAGAAAATGTCTCAGAATATCCTTATTTAGGATTACTTATTAAGTCCAATGGCAACATGAGCCATAGTACAACAGAATTAACCAAAAAGGCAAAAAAGGTATTATTTTCTATAAAGTCTTATACCAATTATCTGAGTAATCTTCCAGTAAATGTTTCCAATAACCTCTTTGACACACTAGTAAGACCTATCTTAACATACAATTCTGAAATTACATTTTTAGACTCGTATAGTTGCTACTTTAATGCTAAAAACCGAGCCCTGGTTTCAGGGAAAAATGTAGACCCTTTCCATTTTATTGATAAAAATCCTATTGAAAATCTGCATCTTGCATATTGCAAAAATGCACTTGGCATTAATAAGAATGCTTCAAATTTTGGAACTAGACAAGAACTGGGTAGAATGCCCATTGAATGTCATATCAAAATATTAACTATTATGTATTTAGCACGCTTTTTCACTACAAATCTAAACCCTCTATTAAGTGAATCTTTCCAATTAACTAAAATACTGGATGAAAAGGGAACGTATACCTGGTATACATACGTAAAAGACATACTTTTTGAAACAAATATTGATTTAGAAAGACTGGAGACTTGTACGGAATTAAAACAACTGAAAAACATTAAAAAATATGTAAAAACTCAAATAAACTCATTCTATGAAAATATTGTAAAAAACAAAATGAATAGTATTGATGATAAAAGTAAACTAAATTTCTATAAAAAGTTGAATCCAGACTTAAAAATAAAACCATATCTCTCAATTTCAAACTTTGAATTCAGGAAACTGATTACAAAATTAAGAATCAGTGACCACAAACTATTAATTGAAAAAGGAAGGCACTTTAAAATTCCTAGAGAAGAAAGATTATGTCAAAAATGTCAGGTATTGGACGATGAGAATCATTTTTTACTTAGATGTACTTACAATGCAAACTTAAGAGTAACTTATTTTAACTTTATATCTTTAGAACACATATCATTCAATAATCTGAATGATGAAGAAAAAGTAACTTATTTGTTAAACCCCTCAACACCATTGCAAGTAAATAAACTAGGATCCTTTATAAAAAAGTCTTTTGAACTGAGGACAGGGGACCCTTAATTTTTTCTTTACTTGTAACTATGTATTACTGTGTGTTTTAGTTAGTTTTATATCTGTGTATGTTTATGTGTCACAAACTGTATAAAAGTTTAATGACAATAAAGATTCGTATTCGTATTCGATATCGTAGTAATTGACGTATCAGCGGCGGTGGTGACGGCGATGGTGTTAACTATCAATGTGAAAGTTAAATGAGCTCTTCCATTTTATCAAGAACAATAAGTCTTTGATTGATGAAAAAGTGAAAGCCTGTATATAAATAGATTTGCAACTTGTTAATTGTCCAGTATATGTGTGAAAATATCACTGGTATATAAATGAGAGTTTGTTTATTTTTCTAACTACTTTTATGCCTTTCAATGGAATTAGCCAGAATAAATTGCATTAAACAGAGAAAAGATTAATGAATATCTGTGTGAAAATTTCATTTAATTTGGTTGAGGAATAAACTTTTTTTGACAATTTAAAGTGAAAACTTAACGAAAATTTTGTAAAATATTGTATTTTCATGAAAACTGGGGTACTATTGGCTCTTTTGATACTCCTCTAAAGTGCCAAGGGTAATAAAAGTTATTTTAAGACATGAAAAATTTCAAAACATTTAAGAATGGCTGTAAAAAAGAATCATGTAAAAATCTTTTATGATTTTTGAGATATTTTAAAGTTGAACATTTAAAATTGTTTATTTTGTACGAAATCTCGTTAATTTGCATGAGATATTGTGAGATTTCACCAATTTGCAAATCTATTTAATCATAAGAAGCTTAGCACAGTTGCGTTGTCCAACTTTTGCCATTGACTTTGATTTCCTGGTTGAGTGACTGAAAATATTGCAATACAAATAATAGCAATTTGAAAGTTTAATGAGCCGCTTCGTTTCTCAAGTCAAAGTTTAATGAAACCTTGTATGCATACGCCAGAGTGACAGCTTAGCTCCTCTGATCTTGACCTTTATTTTCTGGTTGTGTGAGGGACAATGTTCAATATGTTAGTATTCTAATGTGTTTATGAGCACATCTACATCTTAAGAACTACATGTATAAGATTGATTAAACTTGTAATGCATACTAAGTATGCACAAGAAGCACAATAGCGCGGTTGTATCCTCATATTTTGACCTTGACCATTATTTTCCAGCAAATTGACTGACAATTGTCAATACATTACTATTTTAATGTTTTATGAGCACACCATTTGAGTCCAATGTTGGTTAAACTTTTAACGCATTTGCCACAGTAGCAAAATAGTGCAGTTTTATTGTCTCGCCTGCGAAGAATATCGCAAAAGGCGAGACTAAGGTATGGTGATTCCGGCGGCGGCGGCGGCGTCCACAATTGGTTAAAGTTTTTGCTAAAGTCTGTTTTGTGTGAACTAGTTATGTTACACCATTGATATTTGGTATGCAGTTGCATCAGCATCAGTGCAGATCAGTTTTAAAAGGATTTCACCTGTATGCTCCTGCAGTCACGGTCTACTGACTTTGAAATTTTACACTGATTTGGCCGAGGTTAACCTTTTTTCTTAAGTCTTGTTTAACATGAAGCAGTTATGGTTCACCATTGATATTGGGTATGCACTTGCTTTAGCATTAGTGCAGATCAATTTCAAAAGCATTTCATCTGTATGCTTCTGCAGTCACAATCTACTGACTTTGAAATTTTACACCGATTTGGCCGAGGTTAACCTTTTTTCTTACGTCTGTTTAACATGAAGCAGTTATGGTACATCATTGATATTGGGTATGCACTTGCATTAGCATCAGTACAGATCAATTTCAAAAGTATTTTATCTGTATGATCCTGCAGTCACAGTCTACTGACTTTGAGATTTTACACTTTTTAACTTTTTACTTACTAGTATGTCATGAGTGTTTTATATAAAGCAGTTATGGTTCACCATTTATATTTGGTATGCAGCTGCTTAAGCATCAGATCAGTTTAAGGAGGATTTTTACTTCATTTTATACTGTGTCCAGTTGCGACAGGCGAGACATGTCTCTGTGTTAACAGTTTATCCTTATCATTTGAGCTTGACCTGGATGACTAACAATTTTGAATACATTACAATAGTAATGTTGAAGTTTTATGACCACCTTTATTTCTAACGAACAGAAATACTACTTGAGTGTTAACTTTTGTTTGACCAGTGATAGTCCTACTTGTCAATGACTGACGTGAATTTATCTACATTTATTGAAATGTCAATACTTCTATAATAAGACTTCGCCTAGTCCAGCATGACACGACAGCAACATGTCACGAGTGAACCCTCTACGTTCGAAGCCCATTATGTATAGACAGTTGCTGTGGACACAAGTAGCCCATGGTGGAAAGCCAAAATTTATTGACACATGCATACTTTGGTGTACCGTTCACCCACATTGCAACAGGATTCAATAGATTTTTTTCAAAACATTTAAGTAACAAAAATTTTATTATAAGGTGTATCTGCTATGTTTTATTTTGGCCCCTCTTGGTCCTATCCGCAATGGGGGTGTTGCATAAATTATCCTCAGTTTTGTAAATCAACTACTTGACAAGAACTTATTAGCAAAAAAAAATGAAATAACTGAAATCACCAATAAATAAAAAAAAGTTTCAATTTTCGCCCCTAATGTTATAACGGAAAAAAGATGGTTGCAAAAATTTTATCCACTGCTTGACAATAATTGACTTGCGAAACTTAAAAAGTTGCATTTTTGCACCTTTTTGGGGCCCCTAATTTCTTAATAAAAAACAGGGGACCCCAAAATCAATCCCGTCAATGATTTAATGGGAAGGACCTTCAAACTGTATAGCAAGTGCCAATGCAAACCAGAACCAACGTTATTGTGTGAACAAATAAAATACCCTTTTTGGCTCCTAATTTCTGAACAAATAAAGGGGTGACCAAAAACCAACCTCACCCACCCTATTAAGGTAAGAAACATTATAAACTAACTATAAAGTTTCATAGCATTTGGTCAACCAGAACAAAGTTACAATGAGCTTATGCTATAACTATGCGCGTCCGTCGTTCTCCGTTAATAAATTCAAAAATCTTGTCTGTTATCACTTGTCTGTTTAACTTAAACTTTGCAGGAATGATATATGACATGCTAGTAACAAATGATCCTCATTTTGACATATGATAAAAACATGGCGGCTGTTCCTAAAACTAGAACATAGGGTAAAATCAGTTAAAATGGCCTATAACTCAGCAACTTTATCAGATATAAAATAATTCAAGGAATCTTAGGCTCTTTAGAATCAAAACCTCTACAAAAGTCTCCATTAGGCTGAAGTTGTCAGATGACCCCTTCTAAATATTATGGCCCTTTAAAGGCCAAAATACTGTTTTTTCTGTTTTTATACGACCGCAAAAAATTTGCGGACGATGCTGTCTGCGTCGTCGTCGTCTGCGTTGTCTGTTAACTTTAGTGTTCCCACAATAACTTATTATCCTCCGATTGCTATGAAATTTGATAATGATGTTCCTTACCATAAAAGGATGTGTGGGATTGCTTTTGGGGGTCCCCCTTTTTTCGTTTAGAAATTATGGGCCAAAATAATACCTTTTTGTTTGTTCCCACAATAACTTTTGTTCTGGTTAACCAAATGCTGTGAAATTTTACAATATTGTTTCATACCATAAAAGGATGAATGGGATTGATTTTGGGGGTCTCCCCTTTATTTGTTTTTCAATTAGGGGCCCAAAACGGGTAAAAAAATTCAAACTATTTATTTCTTCCCACAATAACTTGTTCTGTTTGGTCAATTGTTATGAAAATTGACAAAGATATGACTTACCATTTTTCCATGATAGTGATTAATTTTGGGGGATTCCTTTTTTTTCATTTAGATTTAAGGGGCCGAAAAGGGGCAAAAAATCGTCTTTTTTTATTTCTGGTCCGATTTTGAATTATTTTTTTTGCAAGCAAAGTCTTTTTAAGTGGTGGACAGAAAATTGAGGATTAATAATTGCTTTAGCCCCCCCCCCCTAATTTTGGAATAGGGGCCAAAAGGAACCAAAGTTGAAACTTTTATCTATTGTCCAATTTCATTTTTTTTTTGCAAATAAATTTTTGTTGTGAATTTACCAAATTGAATGTTATTTTTGCAACACTTCTCTCCCCCTAATTGCTGCTAGGGACCAAAAGGAGCAAAAGTGAAAAGGAAAAGGGGTAATGTTTTTGTTACTAAATTATTTGAGTCTGCTTTTGAAAAAAAAGAATGAATTTCTTGTGAAATGTGGATGGGTAGTCCACCAAAGGCGGCATGTGTCAAAATACTTAAGTCAGTCTACCATGGGCTGTATGTCTAGAGCAATGGACGATCCATATTGAGCCTAAAATGTACAGTGTTCGACATGTTGCGGTCGTATCATGCTGCGCTCGGTGTAGCTTTTTATTGCCCTGTAGAATTAAAAATTATTGCAGATAGAGAAAAGCTGTTGCTTACTTAAACCTTCAGCTCATTAAGCTCTACAAAAGACTCAAATGAGTTGGTGTTGTCAGATGAACCCTTTTGTGTTGCATGTGACAAAAATGCTTTGTTATCATCATAGGTTGCAAGCGTCAAAAACTATTGATTATCCAATTTTGGGCCAAGAGCATGAAGGGTTTGCCGTGCGACACAGGGTCAGACATCAATTGGTCTTGTTCCGCATTGTATCATTCAATATCACATGAGTCGAGTAAAACATTTTTAGGGACTGACAAAATTCCTTAAATTCATCTCCACGAAAAGACGAGTTGAACACTGTGGCAAATTCTACGTCTTGCTCTTGCCTATTTTAATATTGGAAATGTAATTCTTCCGTTACTCAAAACATGCCTAGACCGAATGGCTTGAAAAGCAACTGTAACCCCGCTGCGATATTGATACAAGCTTAAGGAACCAAATAATTTTTATAGCGCATTTATGCAAGAGAAAAGTCTGGGTTTTTTGGGCATGAATTTTTACAGAAGACATCTTATACCAATACTGAGTTTCTATATCTCAGATGGGTATAGATGTTGGTTTGTGTTGCCCTTCTTAACCGGATTTGACCTAGACTTTAATGAACATTACCAACGTGACAGGTATGTTTTAAAATTGATGAAAATAACAAAAAAGAATTGCTAGCCCTTCCGCGTGCATTTTGTTTCACTTTTATCTCGCCATGAGGTCACGTTGTTGATTGTCGAGCTATTCGTCTCGTTTTTTGTGTAAGCTGATTTTGTCTGCCTTTTCTGATTTACGCTATTTGAATGTCCATTTGATACCCTGTTCTTCTTTCTCTCTTGTTGAATTAAACTTTTATCGATTTTATTTTTAATGTGTGTATTTTTGTGCTTTGTTAAACATTATCAATTGGGGATAGTTTGGACCCCCTCTCCCCCCCAGCAAAAAAAAAGGCTTTAAACTGCACATTTTATGTGCCTGTCATAAATAAAGAATCTTTGTCCAAGTCTATTATTGTTCCTGTCGAATTAAAGTTAGTTGGGGTCATTCTTTGGTAGTTTTAGGATTGGTTTGGAATCACACATGCAATATGCATTAAGTCTATAATTGCAATATGGTGAGCAGGGCCTTCTATTAAATACTAGTATCTATTTACGACGGGGATGAGTATTCAAAAAGGGATAAGGAACCTCAAATCTTATCCCAAACTTGCAATTAAGAACAAGTGTACCACGTTGTAATAGTGTGTTAACATTCATTACCGTTTATGATCATTTGTAAGTGATGGGTTTTGTCTATCACTTGCCATTTTGTCAGGAGGACAAAATAAACCTGTCAATAGTTGTACATTACATAAACAATGATTGCTTGTCATAAGAGGTTTCTGACGAAAAGATAGAAGACGATCTATTTTATACGAATCTGGAGATCAGTACGAATAGGAAACTACAAGCACATCTTATTTTTGAACATGAAAATGGTTTGATTTCAGTTACATGAAGTTAGTCGATTTCACAGTGGTCTTAAAAAAGATTTCGAATTCTTTGAACCTTTATTGAAAAGTGGATTAAACAACTAAAGGATTTCAATTGTTGAACATTGAAAATGAGACGAATGACCATATTTTTTTAATTTGATTGTATAAGTTTTCTTATGAATGTCTTCTTGTCATTCTGTTTACGGATTGTTAAATAATCTCCATCTATTAACGCTTGGATTTTTGTCATTGAGTAATGTAGTTCTATTCGTTGTGACAAGTTCCTGAGAATCATCACACAAAAAGGACACTTCAATCATTTCTTACAAGGTATGTATAATTTTATCAATATCCAAACTCTTTAACATAAAACAGCTTTCAAGATACGTTTTTATTTGCGCCTGATAATTTAAGAACTGTTGTTTCGATATGGATTTAAATCAAAACATTTCTCAGTAGCATTTTTGAAGTTGATTTTTTTAACCCATGCGAAACTATTTCTGCTTTCATTTGATTCTTAACCAAATCCAGTCCTTGTGAAAATATAGTTGGATGGTTCCAGCGTCTTAAGAAATATTTGCATGTAGTTTTATGTTTGAGACAATAGTTTCTTTGTTTTTCCTGAGCATAGCATCGATTTATTCCAAACCAAATATTGATTTTTTTATCTGATATTGTTTAAAGACTACTATTTTATTTGTTATCCCTTCTCGACAACGTACTTTCTCGTTTTTCTTTAAAGAATAATATTAAAATCAAATTGTATTTCAAATTAAAAAAAGAAAAGCTATAAACTAAATAATATCTAATGAACAATGTCAATATCGATAAAGTAGTTGAAAATGGAACTTTTATTAGCTCACATCAAGTTTTGAGGAAAATGAGATATCAATAAAGATTTAATTATGATTATTGTCCTGAGACACTAAAATAAAGAAAAGTCATTTTAAAGCATTACACCAATTTTTCTTTTCAATTGCAAATGGATTTAAAGATTGTTTTACCTAATTCAATAATTGTTCAGATGTAAGCAAGAAAGTAACTTATTGTCGTTAAAATACATTCATACCTCTTATATTTTTCACTGTTTTATCTAAAAAATAATTTTGTCATTATCTACATGGTTTTCTTTTCTAAATTAATAATTAAAACTAGACAGTTAAATAACATGCAGATGTAGATATATAAATATCAAAATCAATTTCACATGTTACTTGAGTCTATCAAGTCATAAATAACGCAGACTGTTTCATTTCTTGTCAGGTGTGCAACAGGGTTGTCGCTTGTTTCGTCAACTATATATAAATATGTCAATATATCAACAGTCTCTTTTATGTTTTAATGATGGACTTACATTACAGGCTATTGTAATGATTGACATTTTTACTAGATAATCGTTACACACATTATGACTAATGTTTTGGGGGGTCATTATTATCTCAATTATTATTATTTGTGTGTAACATTAACGAAAACGTTAACAACATATACTTCGACGGAAAAATGAAATTGACATTTGCCGAACATTTTCAGAATTTTTAATGGTAAAAGTTTTTGTGAAAAGGAAGGAGTTTGATGTTTTTAAATATATCTTCTTTTCTGAAAAACAAAAGGGAACGATATTCAAGTTATTTATATTATTTCATAAAAAAAATTATGATGTGATAAAATTACTTATTTTGAAATGAAAATGTTCATTTTTAATACGATGAAATGTGTTACAGTTTTATTTGGTATATTAAATCTCTTTAAATGCTAGTTTATTTGAAATATTCCTTCATTTGGCATTTGTTTATACTTTTTTTTCAATTTGAGAGATTTTTTATGGATAAAGTAAATGGTCTTGATCTGATCAAAAAGGACTTGTCATAGTTCCGCAATTGTCATGTTTACGACCTTGGGTGTGGCAAAGTAGTAATCATTGGACTGCGAAAAAGAACACTTTCTATTACATAAAATGTCTAGTTCTGAGGGAAATAAAAAAATAAACAATGATATACTATGACGAATCTTGTAATTTACTCATTAATGTTGTACATTCTGTCTTAAAGTACGCTGGCTAATATATTTCTTCACTGAAAAGACATAAATTAAAAAAGAAATGCTAAAATATTTCAAATAGTTATATATCAGTTATTTTTTATAAGATTGTGATTAAAAATTAGAAATTCAATAAAAATTTTAAATTATTACAGAAAAAAAAAATAATTGAAACAGGCAAAGATATTAACTTAAAACATAATTTTCCTTAAAAGGACTGTATGTATTAAAAGAGGCTGTAAATACTCATTAAAACTCCAGATACAAGAACACGTATACAAAAAATATTTTATGCTTTCAATTTTATGCTTAAAAAAACAAAACAAAGACGCTTATTATCTCAAAGTCTTGAGACTCTTAAATAAATAAGTAAGTTTTTTTGTAGAATTTTCTAATAGCTTTGAAAGTGACTAAAAAATGATAAGTCATAAATGACACTACAAAAATTAAAACTCTACGACAAAGTGAAGCATACATCGGTAATACATCACATTATTTTTGTTGAAATTGATAAATTTATCAAAATTTCTTTATACGTAGAGCTTATTCTATTTATTTATTTTATTATTACTTGAAAGTATTTACTTAATATCACGATGTTTTTTTTCCAGATTATTGAAATCCAAATGTTTTTCTACGTTTTACTTCTACTCATATCAGCATGCTCAAGTAAGTCATTATTTTCTATAAAAGTATGGAAGGGTAAACATTTACAAATCCTCGGAAGACAATTTTAACTTTGATATAGCGAGATAAGAAATTCAGCACCGACATTTCGAAATATTTTAAACAAGTTTAGCAAGCGAATCGAATTATAAATAATCTTATGAAGCACACTCATTACAATGAAGTCCTCATTTAAAGTGATGAGACAGCGCAATATTCTGTTACACCTATTGACTAACGATGCTAATAAATGTCATGTAAAATGGTTTTGAACTATATGCTGCATCAACCAAGTACTCAATTTTCATAAAATGGCAGTTATGAGTTCATTTATTCGTTTTAATGTATATAATATGTGAGAATTCTTATTTTTTTTATCATGTCTTCAATAGAAGGTTGAACATGTTTCTGTCACAGAAAGCTTAAATATATCGCCGTCAAATAATTAAATCACATCAAGTTGATATTTACATATGTAGTAATAAAATTCAATGAAAAGATAAATACTTGTCTCAGACTGTCACTCAAAATAAGAAATGACTGAGACCAATGTAATTGTCCTCCTTTTATCAATTTGTTATTGTTTAAGCATATTTATTTATCCTGGATTGGGAAACATGCTTAATGCTTATGTGAATCCCTCTCCAGCAAGCAGTTAGCGAGTGTGGCCTTAGTAGCGGCCCCCATTGAGCCTTTTTTTATCGAACTCTACAAAGGGGTCCTTACTAACGTGCATGTGTTATTGCTTTCCACATACACGGAACAGCATTTTTTCGTCCCTTCCGAAGGACTAGCATCGTTCCTCGAGACCATCCTCGCAAATTGTGTAAAGAGAGAGTCGGAAAATTGGTTCATGAAATTTTCACCCCGGACGAGGATCGAACCACGAACCTTGGTGTTAGTAGCCCGATGTGTTTACCACTACACCATCGGCTCTCCCTAATCCTTTTTATTTGAAGACGTCCCAAAAAATGCATGAACTTGAACCTGTTGTCCTTTTTTCTGAGTTATTTAATCTGCTCAGTTGTAGAAATAGACCAAAAACAAATCTTCAAGGTAAATTTTAACCAAAGAAAACCCCCATTAAATGAAAAGTGCCTGAAATGTTTCAAGACTCGTTCTTTCAATTCTATGCTTGACAATTTTAACCTTTCTCCAGTTAACCTCTAAAACAACATGTATGACAGTTATAGTTTCAAATTGTTTCATTTCACTTTGTTGAAATTTTGTTTTGAAGGTGTCTGAACTTTTCAATTGTAGTTTCTTGCAATCATTTAAGAAAATTTCAATTTTTAGGCTTGAAACTGTACGACAAATGTATTGCTCACTCTGAATGTCCAGATTTCTCCTCATGTAAAGCATACGATTGTAATGGTTACTCATGTCTCTGTGACGAAGGATATGTTGCCACTGACGATAAAACAAAATGTCTCAAAGGTAAGAAGCCATTTGCTGTTTATTTGGGGTTTTTTTTATAATTGTTTGCTTGTTTGTTTGTTTTTTTTTTGTTTTTTTATTATTTTTTTTTTTTGGTTGTTGTTGTTTTTTTTTAATTTTAAGGGTATCTGACATTTGAAAATTGAAAGTCAAATTGTAAAGCTCTACAATTGATGGATTCCTAAGCATACGGCAGTATTAGTAAATAAATTTCGTAGACTTGATCTATTTTCCATTTTAGCATGTTGTCACAACTCCTCTTAACGGTTTGGCTAAAAATGGTAAAAGTACATAAGAATCTCAAAACGCAAAACCGAGTAGCCATAAAAAATAATCTAAAAAGCAAAAAAGAAAAAGAAAAACCAACAAGACAATCTTGAGATTTATCACGATACTATGCAAAAGTCTCAAATCTTTGCTAAATAAATTCAAAGCGTGTGATCAAATGTAAAAACATAAAGCAATATATATTCTTAATCTTATATTTTTGTAGCCCGTAGGATAGGAGAAGCGTGTTCATTTGCCGATACCATTTGTATGTCTCCATTTGCCTTTTGTATCGGAAAATGCCAATGTATGGGTGTTTTCCAACCCACTGAGGACGGAAGATGTAAACTGCCAGGGATGGGTTTTACAGGCGATAAATGTGACGAGCTTTCTCCGTGTCACCCACCTGCAGCTTGTGTCAATAACGTTTGTGTCTGCGAAATCCCTTACCGTCCTCTGACGAAGAGAGAATTCTGGGTAGATCCTATGCATCCTAGACAGTGTGTTACAGATAATTATTCATTAGGTATGGTTTATTGGCGGATTTGTTGGCCAGCGTTTGTTACAAAATTGCCTCATTGGAAAATGAAACATTCAAGACACGTTTATAATGGTAGCTTAGACAGGGAGCTAGGACGCAGAATAATTGTGCAAATTTCAACCATAACATTTTCTGTAAACTATCACTTAAATTTTCACTTTAATTGAACTTTGAATCGCGTGATTAAACGCTCAATCTAAAAATTATCCAAAATAAGAATGCAAATTCATTATAAGGTATTGTAATCTACACTTTCAAGATTTCTTGTATTGCCATTTTTTCCATGGCTAAACAAGTTTTGAAACAGACTAAAGATGACAAACAAGACCATATAGTCTGAACAGAAGTAAATCAAATGGTATAGAATGTATACACAGTAGTTTCAAGAACACATTAACCTTTGACTTATTTTGTTTTCAGACAAATGTAATGGTAGTGATGTAGTGATTCCACTGTCTTTGCGTCCATCTTCAACATCAACAACAACTATTTCAACACCGAAAGTTACATTTACAACCACTGAAACAACAACTTCAACTACAAAACCACCACCAACAACTGAAACAACAACACTGACCACCGAAGCGACAACCACAACAATTGCAACGACTGCAACCGCAAAATATATAACCACAACACCAACAACAACTACAACGACTGAAGCAACAACAAGCACAAAGCCTACAACAACAACTACCGAAGCTACAACTACGACTGCAAAACTGACAACAACAACTACCGAAGCTAAAACCACAACCACTACGGCAAAACCAACAACCTCGACCACTGAAGCCACAACCACAACTCCAAAACCGTCCACAACTACCGAACCAGCAACGACTGAAGAACCAACAACAAAAACTACAGGAGCAACAACCACAACCACTAAATTAATAACAACAAAACCAACAACCTCAACTACCGAGGCCACAACCACAACTCCAAAACCGACAACTACAGCTACCGAGCCACCAACTACTGAAGAGCCAAGAGCCACAACTACTGATGAAAGAACCACAACCACCACTTCGTCGGACACAACAACCACCACCACCAAAGCAACAACGACAAAGGCAAAAACAACAACTAAAGCGGCCACAAGAACAGAAGCAGAAGATTCAACCACAAATATCAAAACAACCATCAAAACAATCAATGAATCAACAACCGAAACTCTAGAATCAACCCCACCGGCTATGTCAACTACACATTTACAGGAAAAAACTGCATTAAGCGATGAGACAATAAAATCACTGGAAACTTCTAATAATTCTAACAAAGCGACGAAAGATGAAGAGATATTAACCAATTTAACTGGTGGATCTAAATCTGTATTGAACGACCAAGGAAAAGAAATCCAAATATTTCCTTCAAGGACTTTGTCTCATCAATTCACTAATGACAGATTACTTCATTCTTCACTACTTGATTCAACAATGGCCATATCATTAGCGCTGGCGGAGAAAAGCAATACTCCTCACATTGATAGCACCATCGTAGTTAGGTCAAATAGTGACAGTTTAAGAGGAAAATCACACTTTCACGATTCGCCAACAGCTAAAACCAATGGCATAGTTGATCCTACCAAGAGAAGAAGCTTGCTGAAATCAAATGATAATTTTGACCAAATGTCATCACATATCCAAAAGGTTGATATCAAACCAACACAGACGTATTTATTCCATTTAGATACTCCCTCGTCACAAACTCACAGCAAACTTACTATACAAAACACCTCATTGGAAATGAACCAGGATAAAGCCACCATGTCGGATTCCAAAGTACCAGAAGTTCCAATCTTTCATATTTTTTCTCGTGACCAACCAAAACCCTCATTAGTCCAAGAAAACCTTTTAGTACTTAAAGATACACCGGCAGTAAACAAGTCGAAGTTTTTACTCCATGGACCTACCACGACAACTTCCTCCGCTACAACACGTGCTGTAAAAACCTTGGAGCCTTTCGTTATCTTCTCTACGTCAATTTCAAAAGTTTCTAAACCAACAAAACCATCAAGCATGCCTAATGAAATAGAAATAACAGAAACGCGAATCGAACTCCCAGAAAGACCGATCGTTCCTATTGCGGTTACCCTATTTGATATTGGCCGACCACTTCACTCCTCCTGCACGCATCATACACAATGCCCAACACATGCGACCTGTAGGCCCAATTCTTGCGAGGGATATATTTGTTTGTGTGATGAAGGATATATAGCGAGCGAAGACAGAAAGTACTGTCTCAAAGGTTAGTTTGAATTCCATGGGTTATGAAATATGTAATAGCTTGTCCCAGGATGTGTTATAGATCAGAGAAATTTACTCTTGCCAGAACATTCAGTCTATTTCTTTCTTAATTTTTGTCATTTCCATATGTTTGTTTTTGTTTACGTTGCTTTCTCCCATCTTTTCTTACTTTTGATTTTGAGTTGCTGCCTTTGAGTTTATTTCTTCGAAATGGAAATGCCATTTGTTCACTTCTTTTAAGATGTATTATAATGAATTCAATTACAGTGAAAGAACCAATCATTCAAGCTCAGCATCAAATACCTGGTACAATAACTCATGTGTCTGAATGACCCAAGCAAAAATTCATATTTTCAATTTCTGTTTTATAATATCAAAGTCACAGAGAAATATAATTAAATAAATATTTTTGACGATTATGATTATTTTCAAACAATATGCATCTATACATCAATCATTTTCTTACAGCAATCCGTAATGGTGAACGATGTGATCCTAGAACAGACAAATGTTTATCCAAGTTCACCATGTGTGCTGGTGTGTGTAAATGTTTAGACTTTTTCGAACACACCAAGGATGGCCGGTGTAAACTGCCGGATGTTGGATATGTCGGAGATGACTGCTCGTCGCGTGGTTGCTCTTATCCACTGAAGTGTGTCGATGGTATTTGCCAGTGCGTTGATCCATTCAGAGAAATTACCGCAGAAGAGTTTTGGGTTTCGCCACAATCATCCCTACAATGTAGACCAAAAGATTATTCTCTAAGTAAGTAATTTGCAGTAGAAATAATCAGTAGCCTTTAAATTGATAAAAGTAATTGCAGTAATAAAAGTAAACTAAAATCCTATGAAAACAACTATTTAAGTCTATATTTGATTTGTTACTTCAGCAATTAATCTTTGAATGTTTTAAAAAATCAACAGTCTGTCTTTTTGTTAAATGTGAAACTTAATTTCTTAGAATTTATTAATCTTATTGAATTTTTGTATTTCCTTATTTTGCAAATGATTTGAAATATTCTTTTGCGTTTCCCCATTTTGCATATAAATTAAAATATTAATAAGTGTTTCCTATTTTGCAGATAAATGTAATGGGACAAACATAGTTGTGCCAGAAAACTTACGTGAAAATATAACCACTCCAGCTTTTACAAGTATGTACTACTACGTAGATAAACGAAGACTGAAAAATAAAGAAAACAATAATGTATTTTGACATCTAAAGTTTTTTCTCAAATTGTTTTATTGCTCTAATGAAGTACCAAGCAATAAAGAGGAATAAGGCGTTACATTTCTGCATGAAACCTTTAGATTAATTTGTAAAGATTTGTATTTTTGACTGTTACTGTCGAAATTCGAATTGAATGTTGGTACATTATAGCTTCTGCCATTAAACTTTAAAGTTCAACATCAAAGCCTGAAGATCGTTTTTTTTTTTTCAATTACAAAGAAATAAGTAACTGAAGTTTGTTTTTTTAATTTGTATAGATACGACTGTGAACTCAACAACTGAAATCCCAAATATTAATCCCAGGTTACCTGAACACGACTTCCCAGCAGAACGACCAAGGAAAAAGGAAGACAAAACCAGTGCTTTGGGTGAATGTTTTATATATTTATTGATGATTTTTAAGAATATATACCCTTTTTTGTTGGTTGCAATTTTTATAACAAAAAATATTAAAGGATCAGTAATTGATTGAGTTCAAAACTCGTCAGTTGATTTTTGGATTCGTTACTTTTATATATTACAAAGTTATTTTATTGGAATGGAGATACAGAAAATTGTGCTGCTATCTTTTTATATGCAGTTAAAAAGAGAAATTGTAATTTTAGGCCATTAAAGTAGTTTAAAGAGAAAGAACCTTTTATAAATTTATGATATTTGTACCTTTAAATTGAAAATCATAGTGCTTATGTTTTCTTCAGATGATCTCATATTACCACTGTCCATTGTTGGGGTGTTCCTTATAAATGTGACTGCAGTCATTATTGTATTGGTATGCAGACGAAAGCGACGGTAAGATAAGATGCTGGTTTATTTACTATAATTGTAAATTTCTTATACTGTAAAAACATATTAAAGAAAAATTTTTTAAACATCCATCATATTTTTTAATTTTATCATGCTAACTATTATTTACGATTTCTGTTTTAGTTTTAGATTTCTTAGTTAACATCAAAATTGAAAATCACAACAAAACTTGGTATAATTTATGCATTTTTGATTTTGATAGTGAACTTAATTTTTTTTCATTATTTTTTAAATTATTTCTAAGACAAAGATCAAAATTTTATAATGTGTATAGAGTAGATTTTCTTAGATGCACATTGTACAAAATTTGAATTTTCCCTATCGATTCTAAATAATAAGTACTAGAATCATGCACTTTTCAAATTCAATTCTACAAACATTCTTATGGTGAACTTTTAGTTTTATTTCCGAGATTTAAAGTACCATTCTCGGGCTAACTGTCACCAAATTTAAGAAAATTCTATGATAATTTTTTTTTACTTTTGACACCCCATCTACCTTAATATGGCATCAAAAAATTGAAATGATTGTAAATTAACAAGTGGAATAATGTATTAATTTATACAAATGGAAAAGGCAACAGTCAAGACTTTAAAGTATATACATTTAATCTTTGTTCGATGATTTTCTATTCTATCCTCTATCACTCTATCTTGAAATATCAATGTAACATGCTTTATTTTTCACAGTTCAGATTTAGAACGAAGGAAAGACGCTGAGAAAAAGATTGCTGTGGATGAGACCCCAAGTAAACCTAGATTTAAAATACCACGACCTAACGTGTATCCACCGGACTATTCAAATTTCACAGAAAACTCCAGCAGTACAGATAGTTCTACGTACTACAATTTCATTAACACAAGTTTTTCAACTTTTCACGAGGAAAGTGACCCTTATGAAGAAATTGACAAGAAAATATTAAAAGGGACACTTTAGTAACATAAGCTAACTGGTCATTTATTGTCCAATTTCTGCAATTAAGACCATGTGCGTTACTGCATTTAGTTGAAGGAAAGAAAACCACAAGAGCAAGGAGTTTTATAAGCTAGCTGTAAAATATGTGGTACAAAGTAAGTAATTGAGAACATGCGACACTTGTATCCAGAAAAAGAAAGGAAGCAATGATTTGCGAAAGCTTTTCATTGCCTAGGATGATGTGTTACAAACACCATTGAAATGCCTAACATGGTTCAACACTGCTTCCTGATCATGCAGTTGCGGATCCAGAGGGGGACGGACGGGGCGGGGCGTACGCCTTCCCTTAAATTGAGAAAAAAAATTGTATAATATTGACCAAGCTACTTCAAATGTTTATCAATAATTTGATATTTTTAGCAATTACGTCCCCTCTTTCATGGAACTCTGGATCCGCACCATAGATGTTACATTTAAGACGAGAAAGTGTATATATAATAATCAAAAATACCTGTAAATAATAGTATGTAATTTGATACAATATTTTTTTTTGTAAAAATGTGCCATACATTATCATTGAGCTTCTATCATAAAATATCATTACCATTGAAGCAAACACAGGTATAAATTCAGTCACAATGGATTGTATGCATTTAATGTTACATTTTAATATTTATTTTCATTGTGAGAAATTAGTATCCTCGACATCATACAATGTGTATTAATTCAATGGAGAAAACATATGGTCATTATGTTGAGATTATATAATTATTTATTATGAATAAAGTGTATTAATTGTGTAAATTGCCTGCTTAGGATATGACAGTGTAGGGTTTAGTATCTATGGAAATTCCAAAGATTGATTTTTTTTCTATATTTTTGTAATCGACTGTCATTGTTCGACTATTTCCTTATATATATTTCTGCTCGGTAAGAAATTGAAGTCCATTAAATGTATATATACACATTCCATTCTTGTTTGAAGTATATTTTTTTCTAAAATTCCTTTTGTACTAGAATTGAGTTATAGATGGAACAAAACAAAACAAGGCAAATACATACCAGAGAAATTGAAGATCGCAATGGTCCTGACTATGTACAGTCATTTCAAATGAAACATGTATCTGTTAATTATGCATATAGTTATTCAAACGTGTTGGAAGGTACCAAACCTCAACAAGCACGTCATTGTCATTTAAACACCGAGCAAAGGAACGAGACTCACCTGACCAGTGCTCGATAACATTTCCTGAAATTTCTAATTAATGCAAAGCTTTCCATGGAAGCCTGTTTTATACCTCTTTGTCAGTCATTTTTGTGACAAAATGAGCACAGAAGAATTTTCAAAATGTTTTTTTTTGTTTGTTCCTACATGGCCCATGGCCCCTTTTTGAGGTCTATTAGCAAAAAAAAGCCTAATTTGCTATGTTACCCTACCAAGTGCTCGATAATCGGTCCACAGACGGTCAATTTGAAATATGCAAACTTTTCAATCACTTGTGTTAGAAGTTTTACACTTATAGCAAAAATAATCATTCGGACCAACTGCTTCCGAGGTTCAGGGGTGCAAATTACCCTACCGAGAAGTTTGTAGAATTTCACAGTATTTCCATGTTTAAATTTTATGAACATCCATTGTACGACCGGAAGGCGCTTTCCTGGTGCTTTTTCTGTCATTTGTGTAGATTTTATGTATTTCCAACTAAACAAACAAAAATTATTGCAGTAGTGTCAAAAATGTTTGATTTAAACAAAATTATCAAGCACTAGTAGTTATCGAGCACTGGTCATGATAGTCTACTTCATTGACAGTTACAAATAATATACCTACCATATAATGTTATATGCTTGACTCTTGAATACGTCTGGTTAACATCGCATTAGCTTAACTACAGCTTCGTTTTTGCCTGTTTCAAAACAATTATGTAATAAAAACAAATCTAGATTATGGAAAATGGAGAATTTCAAAATAGATTAAGGATATTGATAAATAATTTAAATATATAGAAATAGATTAAACAAAATGCTATATATACTCTGTTGATGTACCTTTTATCGCACTTTTATACTACAAACATGATTCATGCATTCACTGAAAGTATTATTAAATACATTTATACTATTATATATAAGCAAAAGGATTATTAAAACATTATAAAATTGACAAAACATGTGTAAAGTGCATCAAACAAAATTACAAAAAGAAATATTCAATCTCAAAATATCCAAGAAAAATAAAATAGTTACCAAATCAATTATGATTTTAATACAACTGTAAAGCATTGTTTATGTATAGATTTATATGAACATCGCCCATGAATACTATGCAGATGCTATTTTATGTTTGCATATAAAATCTATTAATTACCTGATTGATATCAATAAGAATATAATAATAAATGTACTTACCTTCAGAAAACAATAGTGGTGATGGATAATTACGCACTGGGAACGGTGGTTTGCGGGTTATATATATGACATGAAATTGTTTGATGGTGTATGATATGAAGTAATGCGTGATGATGGAATGATGAATGTAAATGTACAAAATATATATCGCCATATACGTAATAAACACTTTAAATAATATAACAAACAAAATAATTACTGTCAAACTATAATGAAATTAAAACAAGAAAAACATTTCAAAGAAACTTTTACTTCTTTTAAGATTATTTCAAAATAAATTATCATTAATATTATGTTTAAAAATTGAAAATGTGACACTTTCCCAAACATGATTTTTTTATTTAAGTATTAAATTTAATAGAAGATAGTGAGATACTTTAATGTAATACTTACCTCTGTAGAGTGTAACATTTTGAGTTATACTGATGTTACTGTGTCCTGACATATTGAATAAAACGCACCTATAATATTTGTGGAAAAAAGAGGAGCTTCAGTTAAAACGGAATGCTTTAAAACTGAAAGTATAACAAAGTCAAATGCAAAATTTAAAATGTATTGGTCTTCATTGTTCTTTGTGTTTGGAACAAAATATTTCAAGATTGGACAATTATTAGTAGGCTTAAACATTTATTTTTATATAAACCATCAAAAATTTGGTAACGTGATAAATTGAATATCTTTGGGAATATCATAATTATGAAAATATATTTGATACCACTTGTGCGAAAATTATGTTTAGTCCCTAAATTGTACCAATGAATATTAAGAACTAGCTTACTTGAATCCCTTTCTATCGTTAGTCTCCATACACACACCATGATTACAAGGATTCAATAAACATGGTGATAGCATAACGTTACATTCCTGTCCGCTCCATCCTCGAGGGCAAATACAGTAGTACCCTGACTTTGTATCTAAACAAGTGGCATCTCCATGGCAAGGATGGAAGGAGCAGTCATTCAACATTGTTTGGCAGAATTCTCCACTGAATGGCACCTTGCAGCTACAGATCGCATTTCCATTGTCAATCCTACATAGTCCACCATTTAGACATACGGTGTCCTTACATGGGTTCACTTGGTTTAGTATGAAGAAGTACATCTGATTTAGTACATTTTATCAACTGTATATTCATTCTTTTTTAAAAAAAATGTCATAATTTTAAAGTTCACTTAAGCAAATGATTTGCTTTGTTGCTACCTAAAGATTTGATAAGTTGAATAATTGTCTGGTTCTAAATGCTCTAATGAGATAGCAAATTACATATTTTGTAAAAGAAAACATTTTTATGATAACCTCCTATAAGAGCAATGATAGCATAACTGTATACAAAAACACAGAATACTGGATTCGTACCTTTATTTGTATTGGCTATTGACCTGAATTGGCAATGTTCTCCCTTGTAACCATTCGGACAAATGCATCTATAACCCATTCTATTTCCATGTAGCGTCTCACAAAGTCCTTTACCACAGTGGGCAGTCAGACAAGGATTATACACAACATCAGACTCACAATGGATGCCTAAGGTAATAATATATAACAAACTGTAAAAACAATTTTGTGTAAGCTAGCTTCATCCCTTTAACAATAACATACTTCGATTCAATTTATATTGTTTTCTTGAAAAATGTCTGGTCACTTGAGTCGATTGATCATTTTTCATAAAAATTGTGTGAAGCCTACTTTCAAGAATAGGTCAACCCCTGTGTTTTGTCAAATGAGAATGGCAGGTATCATTAACCTGTTTTCACTGAGCATTATTGTTGAATTTGTGGTACCAAGTCAGATTTAGAAGCATTGATCTGAGGTCTTGGAAAAGACGACTGCCAGGATATAGCAAGGTTTAAAATAAAGTCCTGCAATTATTTAACACTAAATATGTTTTTTTTCTTAGACATACCTGAAAAACCTTCTTTGCAATGACAAATGTATGTGCCATTCATGCTTATACATTTCCCATGGAAACAATTTACTCCAGCACAAGGGTCTAATTCAGCATCGCATCTTAGACCTGTATATCCAGTGGAGCATGTGCAATGGAATGTTCCGTTCGATGAAGAACATATTCCGTTAACACAGGGATTGTCAAGACAGAGGTTTTTAGGGAATTCACAATGTTTTCCGGTAAAACCATACTTGCAATTACACATGTAATACCCAAACGTTTCAATACATGATCCATGAACACATGGATTTTGTAAACAAAACTCTTGTTTATGTTCACAATTTCTTCCTATAAAACCTTTTTCACATTCACATGTGTAGTTAAATCTCGACTTCACGTGACATTTTCCATTGACACATGGGTTCCCACTACAAAGGCCGAGGAAGACGTCGCATCTTTTTCCAGTGAACTCTTTAAGACACTGACATGTGTATCCGTTCAGCTTGTCTATGCATGTCCCACCAAATAGACATGGTTCACCAATGCAGTCATCAATGTTTGCTTCACAAAATCTTCCAGACCACCCACTGGAGCATTGGCAAACGTATGAAGAATTTGTCACTTGACATGTAGCTCCATTCTGACATTTGTTAGACTCACAAGCGTTTTCTGCAAAACAAAAAAAGGAATTGCTTCATTTGTATATATTTGTTATCATTTATAAAATAGGTGGGTACATTGAATTAGTCTTTTTCGCAATTGACTTGATATTTCTTTTAATGCAATAAAATTTACTCATATAATTATCGTTTTCACTGATGACTATTATAAAAGAGGAAATTCCATGAGCCAAAATAAGAATAACCATAGAATAATAAGTGAGTATAAAAAAATAACCATTCCAATTGATTTATCAGTTAGTTCTTCCCGTTTCCCATAAAAGCATACATGGAATACCAAAATGAGTCCAGTAACAGTTATTAAGAATGAAAAATGCTATGCATGACGCGAGTTTTATCTACTCAAGACCTATCAGAGGCACTCTACCTAAAAGATTGAGAATACATAACACTATGATCATGAAGAGCATAAGATTAAAACTACATTATGCCCAAGACATTACCAAACTGGTATACAGCTTTAAACGCCATGGGAACATCTGCAGTCTTGTACGTCAAATACAACTTATTTGACTTTGTCTTTAGAATATTAAAGCCATCTGTGGTTGGTTTACAAAATCGACCAATCACTGGATCCGTTGCAGAATCACCATCGTGTACATTGATACCATGGTTGTAGCTATTGCAGATGTCGTGTCCAAAGAATATTGTTGGAAACGTAATGTGTATAACATGACCGGAAGGTGCATCGATCTGAATGCTGCACTCTACATTTCTGACGGCTTGGTATGGGAATCTTACTGATGCTATTGCTCTCGGTGCATAATTTGGTGGGATTATAGCATTGCAAGCCCAAGCTGAAATACATCATAGGTTTGATACCTAACACAAGTGATTTTCCTTTTCGTTTTTCGTTTTTCGTTTTTCAAATTTTTTTTTTCAAAAATTTTTTTTTTCTATTTTTTTTTTCGATTTTGAATAGGAAAATGACCCATTTTCCTTTTCGTTTTTCATTTTCCTTTTCGATTTTGAATAGGAAAATGACTCATTTTCCTTTTCGTTTTTCATTTTCCTTTTCGTTATTCATTTTCCTTTTCGTTTTTCATTTTCCTTTTCGATTTTGAATAGGAAAATGACCCATTTTCCTTTTCGTTATTCATTTTCCTTTTCAATTTTTTTTTTCAAAATTTTTTTTTTCGATTTTTTTTTTCGATTTTGAATAGGAAAATGACCCATTTTCCTTTTCGTTTTTCATTTTCCTTTTCGATTTTGAATAGGAAAATGACCCATTTTCCTTTTCGTTATTCATTTTCCTTTTCAATTTTTTTTTCAAAATTTTTTTTTTTCGAATTTTTTTTTCGATTTTGAATAGGAAAATGAAAAACGAAAATGAAAATGAATAACGAAAAGGAAAATGAGTCATTTTCCTATTCAAAATCGAAAAGGAAAATGAAAAACGAAAAGGAAAATGGGTCATTTTCCTATTCAAAATCGAAAAGGAAAATGAAAAACGAAAAGGAAAATGAATTACGAAAAGGAAAATGAAAAACGAAAAGGAAAATGGGTCATTTTCCTATTCAAAATCGAAAAGGAAAATGAAAAACGAAAAGGAAAATGAAAAACGAAATGGAAAATGGGTCATTTTCCTATTCAAAATCGAAAAAAAAAATTAGAAAAAAAAAATTTTGAAAAAAAAAAATTGAAAAACGAAAAACGAAAAACGAAAAGGAAAATCACTTGTGTTAGGTTATCTTGATGGTATTATACAAGTTAAAACAAGAGAATTATGAATTTCAAAATTAACAAGAAGTTTAGAACAGATCCTTCTTTAAATTACAAAATGGTCATAGTTAAACAGTTAATATAGGCCAGTTTAATGATGTCAACCTACACATGCTCTAGAGCAAAACAAGCTCTCCCTATAATTGAAAGTTTAAGATGAATGGCCTAGCAGTAAAAGGTTGCCATGTTACACTCATTATCAGAAAACTGGTATTCAAATACAAAGTCAATAATTGATATGAATCAATTATAATAACGGAGAAAGAAGACATTGAAGACGTACTCTTTGACCATTGCCATTTTCAAATAATTTCAAGTCACCACATTAATCGGGTAAGATATTTAAATGCCATCCGAATAAAAAGTCTTGTAGGTACATGTTAATCATACAATAACTATTTGCTAACTTTAAAATTGAAGAATACAGGACCCTGGGGTCCGGTTTCATAATTGAAATCTCAAATTTGAGGATGTCCTAAACTCCAATTCGGGGCCCGGGTGGCGAATAGGCCCGCAGCAGAGCTTAGCTTGTCGTAAGAGACGACTAAGGGTCTTTGGATTCTGACGTCGGGTCAGTGCTCAGACCACAGAGCGACCAAGTGTGTACCCTAGGTGGCTGAATAGGGTGACCCTCGTCCGCGGGGGTTGTCAGGTCTTTAATACGGAAACCCTGACCGCCGACCATAGTTGGCCAACGTGTGTGGAGAGTGCCACGCTTCATGCACGTAAAAAATTTCCGCCCCTATCCACCTCTCCCCTTTTCCTGTGGTTCTTCAAAATTTACCGGTCCTTTGTTTCCCACCCCAACCCGATGTTTCATTTATCATCATCATTTCATGTTCATTTTATCATCCTTTTCATGTTCATCGCTTTAGCGTTGCACGGGCGTAAAACACCAACTCACTCACTCATTCACTCACTACTCCAATTCTCTCTTAAGAATTCCTATGATTTATAGATCCTATAAAACCCAAGCCTAACGTGAACATGCGTTTAAGTTGAACTTACAAGTAAAGTACTGGTAATGGCTGTAAAGACGTGTTGGTAACAATGCTGTACCAGGCTGCTTGTTGTTGGTGTTATAGTATTTACTGCTCAGTCCGCATGTCTTCATATCTTTACTGTAGGAAAATGATAAGCAAGGTGGTTTGGAGCTGAGTAAACAAAGATGGGCGCATTGGTCCACTGTAACATTGTTTTTGATATCATAATAGGCACCGCCATCTTTCAGGGCGGTGTTGGGCTGTTCGTGAAACAGGTTTTTGAAGTTTCCTTCAAAAGAACACAAATAATGCAATTTTATTATCATTTTATTTGTAAATTGGCTTCTTTCATTTTGTCTTCTAACTGCACTTCTTTAAAGGCAATAATTGGATTATAAAGACTTCAAAAAGCGCTTAAAAAAACGGGATGCTCAGTTTCCTTGTTTTAAACCGTCCGCTAGTTTTACGTTTTATATCATGACTGTTTTGTTTAGATGAGAGGAAATGTGGCTGAATATTTCACTGCTTGATAAAAACATGAATTTTGGCATAAAACTATTCAACATTTTGATAACATTGTTGGCCACGTTGAGTTACTACAAGCATGCAAGGTTATTTTCTTTTTGCAGACATAAAGAATGTATACCTTTTGGTCTTTCGTAATAATCTACAGCTAAGTTTTTCTTCAGACTGAGATATCCAGCATTGAGCATCAGTGTAGTTATGTTAGTGTATATACACATGTTACTTCCAGGGGTGTACTCGAAGGCATAACAGGGAAAATTTCCGCTTCTAAACAGCAGAGTACACTTCGCCGCACAGAGCTCTACAGTCATCCGATCTGAGTTGGTGACATCTTTGAGTATAGAGTTGGTAGGTAGTGGAGCAATGTATCTGGAGGGCACTCGGATATATGTACTGATAGGATTTTCTATTAAAAAAATAGAGAATTGAACTAGCTATATTTTTGGCTAAACATTCAAAACCAACACTGACTCTTAAAGTCAACAGTGAAAAAGAGGCTTATCTTTAGAAGTAATTAAAAAAAATGTGTTTCCCCTTTCGCTATAGCGCAGCTTCGATTCATTGTATTCTCCAATTTGTGATAATTTATATGTATTTTGCATGTCTTACTTACACTTGGACTTGCTTAATATAGTAACAAAGAAAATTTAAAATGTAAATCAGTAGATCTTGCTATATAGTGCTATTCTACTGGTAGAATAAGATAATAGATATACAAAATTATTGCGGGAAATTAAAGTTGATATGCCTACCTTGTCCAGAAATAAGACTTACGAAATGGAATAGAACAACTAGATACATTTTAAATTTTCTGGTATAGAGAACTTGTACAAAATGCTTTAAAGTATATATACTTTCATGGACAAGCAACCGGGCAGGTGAAAGCCTTCTTTATCTTTGGACATTGAAACAGCTGCAAAGAAAGAGATTAGTGCGTGAGGTTTGTCACGAATGTAACGTAGTAAAATTGAAGGAAAATTGATAAAATGTACTAAGTATTTCAAATTGATCCGTTTTAAAAAGTTCGAAAAATAGGAGGTCCTGGAAGTGACAGACTTTTTATATGTATGCTTTGTGCAAGCTTATCAATAGGGGGAAGATTGGATCCAAAAAACTAGTTTAACCCCGCAACATTTTATATGTGCCTGTCCTAAGCCAGGAAACTTTGCCAAAGCCTTTGTTTGTCCTTGTCATTCTGTGTTAACTGTTTTATGTCAAGAATTGGGTCTTTCGTTGATGATTTAGGGATTGGTTTTGAAACTTTTGTATTGTATTATAAGTCTTGGGCCAATGCAAGACGGTAAGTAGTGACCTATGGTCATGTTGAAGACTGCTTGCTGTTTTCTGTTGTGATTTTTTGAATTGCTGTTTGTTTATGTTTGTTGTGTCGCGTACACTTATTCCACATCTCAATATCGTCTATTTGATCATAGTTACAAACTGATAGATGTCCATGTATGAATAAGGATCGATTGTTTGAGCCAATGTTTTTATCTGCTCTAAATATACCAAATTCAAATTGCACATTTATAAAGCAGGTGATCAAAGTTTTGCAGGATAAAATGAAGGAGTATATAAACATACTTTTGTCATCTGAATAAAATTAATTCTATTCTTATAAGTTTAGCAAGCTAAATCATGGATATTCCGGTCAAAATAAAAGGCCGCGTTGAACTAGAAATACAGAAAACATTAAAACTTTGAAAGAATTTCACGGTATGAAAGTTTATTACTGATTGAAGCAAAGGTGTACCAAAGGGGTAATCAGTATCATAAAACCGTAAAGACAAAGACAAAACCGGCAGACAAAAAAATAATCACAACAAAACAAACCACATAACAACATAAAACACACACACATAACAACAAAACCGCATTCAGCAACGCGAACTCAAGTCGAAACGAGAGTGAACTCAGGTGCTCCGGAAGAGTAAGCAGTTCCTGCTTGCCATAGCGCACCCGTCACGTTGCCAAAGATCGATTAAGTGTTGGTCAAATCCGGAAAGGATGACATTACTCCTCTGAGACAACTAGCTTACCTGTCCCTAATCTTGCTTCCCGGAAAGATGAGGGAATAGAGGATAGGGCTATGACCTTCTTTCATTATCTTTTTTTTATCAAATTGATATATATTATTTGTAACTATTATAAAATATGGCATGGCTTTGCTATTAAAGCTACATCAAGCGCAGCATGATACGACGAGTCCCAATGGCTAGTAAATTGTTTTGGACACATGCAGCCCATAATGGACTCACAAAGGCTTTTGAAACATGCATTCTGTGGTAGATATTCAATGCATATTTGAAATATATTAATAAAATTATGTTTCGTTTCGAAAGACAAACTTAATTATCGACGTTTTTGGTCCCTTTGGACTCTTATTTTCTAGAAAGCGGAAAGAGATTTTGCAAATTTGACTGTAAAATGCAACCATTAATTTTATAGGACTGGACCACTCACAAACTAGTAGAGGCTTTCGGAAGCCTAAATCGCTCACCTGATCTCTAATGTTAATGCTAGTGTGTAACATGGTCTGTATGTACCTTGTAAACAAAGCATTATTTAAAAAATATTAGGATGAAAAAAAATTCTGACAAGATTAAGTACACAAAGTAACAGAATTCAAATACATTTTTCAAACACACGCCAAGCTTAAATTGATATCAAGTAGTAAAAGAGAGATCATTTTAAAACGATAGATTTCACAAATTTGACCCTGAACTCCCTTTTCTAGATCTTAATGTGTTTAACAATTTTGCAATGCTAACCTTTCTAAGATAAAGTAAAAAAAAACCTGCAAAAATGATCAACTTTGGCGATTAAAGGGGAATTATTAAATGTCGTACCACAGTTTCGACTCATGCAATTTTTGTAGACAGCTTTTTATGTTGAAGGGGGGCAGTTTTTATGGTTGTGTCCGATTTTCTCTTTCTCTTGTACACTTTGAGCTTAAAGCCGAAACAAAAACTTATGGTCTGACCCCCTGTTCAATCTAAGCGACGGCTGGAATGTTGGCGGCTCGTCATGTATAAATTTCACAAACTTGGTAAAGAACACCATGAAGACCAGGTGCACACAGTTCGAAACAATTCCTTCAGAAGTTTCTAGGAAGATCTTTGAAGTAAAGTTAACGGACGACGTACAGACACCTAGTGTTGAAAATAGCTCACGCTTGCATTCAGTTGACATTACAATGAAAAAAAAATCAAGACTTAAACCATAATGGCTGCATTTTCTTTTCGAAAACAATGCGAGATACTTGCAAATCTGGCCAATGCAGTAAGGCATTTGCACAAGGATTCTTATGACAAAAACAAGTAAATATGTGAGCTTATGCTCACTAGTGATACCCCCGCTCCCCAAACTATGTCACTATGTAAACAGGAAGTAGTTGACCTAGGAACATAAAATCACTATACACCATATGGTACTATAGGATAAAGCTGTATACAAAATATCAGACCTCTATCCCGTGTAGTTGCTTGGGAAACTGTGACGGAAATTTTGCATTTATGTCAATTGTGTGTTAAAACCCAAGTATTCGGTAAACTGGAAGTAGACTACCTAGGAGCATTAAATCGGTATACACCATATGGTACTATAGGATAAAGCTGTATACAAAATATCAGACCTCTATCTCATGTATTTGCTTAGAAAACTGTGACAGAAGTTTTATTACGGACGAACGGACGAACGGACGAACGGACAGACAGGGGTAAAACAGTATACCCCCTCTTTTTCGAAGCGGGGGTATAAAAAGATTTTCAAAATGGAGCCATGAATAAGAAGTTGATTAAAATCGCAAATATCTTAAGGAATTCAATGAAAATGAAATTATCAAAATTGGGGGAAATTATATCTACACAGTTTGTCGAAACATCCTTGTTCACTCCTTTGTACTTGCTCCGGCACCAACACTTTTGAGTTGGAGAATACATCAAAGCTTTAAATTATCCGTCTAAATTTTAAAATTGTCTAAACCCTAAGGTTCTTCCTACCCCAGACATAGGTTGAATATCTTAGTAATAATTTGGTTCCCCAGTTTGGTATTTTTGGTTATACTGTTCTATGCTCTTCATATTCATACAGTGTTTGGCTTTTTCGGTATTTTTGGTAGAGCGCCTCTGATGAGTCTTGAATAGACGAAACGCGCGTCAGGCGTAGCAAAATTTTTTGTCTGGAACTTTGTTGTCATTTGTATTGTACAAGAAGTTGAAGTCATCACGTTTGTCATAGAGCTTGCCTGAAAATCTTCCTTGAGAGTCTATTTCGAGATGAAGATGAAACAGACTTCCTAGAATCCGTTGTGTCCTTAACCTCAAGTTCCTGGTGGTTAATGAGATTGAGAAAGCCATTGATTCGAGAATTGATCAACAAGAGGCTCCCAAGAGCCCGAATCGCTCACCTGACTTGTGTGCCTGAAGTAGAGGCTATTAGGCAAAATCTATTTGACAAGTTTAATAAGGGGGTCATCTGACAATATGGTTTCACTAAATGTAGTAATGATTGTGCAGAGTAAAGTAGTGTCAAAATGACAATTCTGCCCCACATGCAGAAATCCTGCATAAAATCCCAACCCCGACGGCCAAATGCAAACGGACGGCATTCCTATTGAGCATAGGGTAAATACAAGAATTATGGCTTTCGTACAGAGCATAAGTCAGGTCACCCCACAGGAAAGTGGGGATAAGGACACCTTAAAGAGAGGTGTGTCCCAGATTGAAATAAATAAAGATATGGCATCCGATAGAAATATCATGGATTTCTTTCTGGAGAATGAACAAGATTTGGAAGATAGCACCCCAACCCCCCAAGAGCAGCAGCAGTGCTGCAATGCCCCCAACCTGACGCAGATGGATGAACATACCCTTCAGTGTCAAAATTGCGGTGCGGAGCAAGTCAGGACGCAATTTGAGCATCAATCAGGGGAGCAAAAGACCAGCTGCGGCTACCCACTCAAGAGGAAGAAGGGGCAATTCTGCAAGAGCAAGCCCGGGATGGATGGGCTCTGCTGGAGGCATAGGCAGCAGCCACACCAGCAGGAGAAGGAGGAAATCATCCCAGTCGAGGGTAAAATGGTGGTAAAAGAGACCATGAAAACCCTCCGTCAAATAGCTAAGAATGAGGGTCTGAGGGGGGTCAGTAGGAAAAACAAAGAGGCCTTGGTAAAGCTCATCGAGGAGAAAACCACCCGTAAATTTGCCCGCCAGGAAGTCTTCAGCAAGAAGCAGCTCAAAGCACTGGCAAAGATTCGCGGCCTCACCAAATACTCCCAGCTCAAGAGAGACGATCTGCTCCATCTGGTGGAAGAGAATATCAAAAATGCCCCAGTCGAGGAGGAGATCAAAATCAATGATATGCGGGAAGCTCTGAATGGTGTATTTGGCACGGCCGTCATCAAACCTTTGAAGCCGCATGACGTAGCCACGTTTCTCAAGCTAAGTCAGAGTACGATCTCCACCACCATCTCCGATGCGCTTGCCCAAAAGAGGGGATTGAAGGTCCACTTAGTGCTTTTTGTGGAGATGGTGAAAACGAGTCTCGCGAAAGGGGAGAATATCTACGTCACCACTCCTTTCAGATCACGGACGACAATGCTCGTGGAATCTGACGACCTTGATCAGGAGATTGCGATCATGGTGGAAAAGGTTAAGGAAAGTATGGCAAAGTACATGCGCGAAGGGAGCGGATGGACTTTCAGCAGCGTCGAGAAGCTAGAAATCCACTTCGACAAATTCAAGCCGCTCAAGAGGGCTTCCTTCATACCGACCCCCTCAGCACTTGCGAAAAAGAAGGCAATCATCAACGTGAAAAATGAGGATCAGGAGTGCTTCAAGTGGGCTATCCTCTCCGCGCTTCATCATGAGGAGGTGGATCAGAAACATGCCAATCGCCCCAGTCAGTACGTAAAGTGGAGGGACGAGCTAAAATTTGAAGGCATCGACTTCCCGGTCTCGCTCCAGGTGATCGATAAATTCGAGAGGCAGAATCCCACCATCAACGTCAACGTCTTCGGCTTCGATGGCGTCAAGAAGGGTGAGGATGAGGAAGAGGATCTCCAGGTATATCCCCTGAAGATTTCGAAAAATACGGGCTCCACCCACGTAGATCTTCTCTTCCTGAAGCACGAAGACAAGCAGCACTACTGCTGGATCAAGAGCCTCTCGCGTCTTTTGACCGCACAGGTCACAAATCACGATGGGCAAGCATACTTCTGCCGCAGATGCCTCTCCCACTTTACGAGGCAGGATCTTCTCGACGATCACTTAGAATATTGCAGCCAGAAGGATGCCATCAGGATCGAGATGCCGGAGGAAGGATCCGCCATAGCCTTTCACAACCACAAGAAGCAGATGAGAGTCCCATTCGCGATCTATGCGGACTTTGAATGCTTCACTGAGAAGATCGATACTTGCCAGCCCGAACCGACCAAGTCCTACACGAAGCAGTATCAGCAGCACCGACCATCAGGTTTCTGCTATCGCGTGAAGTATGCCCACGGCGACTACAAGGAATCGGTCGTCTACTGCGGGGAAGATGCGGCTAAGAAATTCGTCCAGTGCATTGAAGAGGAAGTGCAGACGATCAGCAAGATATGCAAGGAGAAGAAGTCGATGGTGATGAGCGACGAGGACAAGGTAAGCTTTGAAGCAAGCACGCACTGCCACATTTGCGGGGGTGAATTGGAAGGGGATAAGGTCCGGGATCATGACCATCTCACCGGCACACAACCAATGCAATCTAGATTTTCAGCTTCCGAAGCACGTGCCCATCCTCTTGCACAATCTGAGTGGGTACGATGCTCATCTTTTCGTGAAGGAATTCAAGGGAGGGAAGATCACCTGCATTCCCAATACGGACGAAAAATATATCAGCTTTTCAAAGCAGCTAGACGATGGTCTGGAAATGAGATTCATCGACTCGTGCAGATTCATGCTCAGCTCCCTCGAAAATCTGGCAAAGAATCTCACACCCGATAAATTCAAGGCGGTTAGGGAATGCTTTGGCGACAGATATGAGCTGATGATTAGGAAGGGGGTCTATCCCTACGATTACGCCGATGGACCTGCCAAGCTTGAGGAGACCCAGCTCCCACCCAAGGAAGCTTTCTTCAGCACGCTCACCGGTGAGCATATCAGTGATGAGGACTATGCGCACGCTCAGAAGGTCTGGGAGGCCTTCGAGTGCAAGACCCTGCGAGATTATCACAATCTCTACCTAGAATCCGACGTGGCCATACTGGAGGATATCTTCGAGGATTTCAGGGATATCTGCATGGGAAACTATGGGCTCGATCCTGCCCACTACTTCACATCCCCAGGGCTAGCCTACGATGCCGCCCTCAAAACCACCGGCGTCAGATTGGAGCTGCTCTCCGATCCAGACATGCTCCTGATGTTCGAGAGGGCAACCAGAGGGGGCGTCGCCATGATCTCCCATCGCCACGGCAAGGCTAATAATCCCTACATGACCGACTACGATAGCTCCCAACCCACCAAATATCTCACCTACCTCGACGCCAACAATCTCTACGGTTGGGCGATGGCACAGCCCCTTTCCACGGGAGACTTCGAGTGGATGGAACCGGAGGAGATCGAGAAGGTCTTGGAGTATCCTGACGATCACGAGTACGGAGCCATGGTGGAATGCGATCTGGAATATCCGCAAGATCTTCACGACGCCCATAACGACTACCCTCTCGCGCCAGAAAACGTGGAAATCGACAAGGTGCGCAAGCTCGTGCCTCATCTGGGCAAGCGCAAAAAAATATACCCTCCATTATCGAAATCTCAAGCTCTACTTATCGATGGGCATGAAGCTCGTCAAAGTCCATCGCATCATAGGATTCAGGCAATCCCCCTGGCTCAAGTCGTATATCGAGCTGAATACGAAGCTCCGAGCCGCAGCCAAGACCGACTCCGAGAAGGAATTTTTCAAGCTGATGAATAATTCGGTCTTCGGCAAGACGATGGAGAATATCCGAAAGCGCGTCGACGTCAGGCTAGTCACAACCGAAAAGCAGGCCCTGAAGCTGGTGCCCAAGCCCAACTTCGATCGTCGAGTCGTCTTCACCGAGAATCTAGCAGCCGTCCATATGAAGAAGACCAAGCTCAAGTTCGATAAGCCCGTCTACCTAGGAGCGTGCATCTTGGATGTCTCGAAGCTTCTGATGTACGACTTCCACTACGGATTCGTGAGGAAGACGTACGGCGATAAGGCCCGGCTGCTCTTCACCGACACAGACAGCTTAGCCTACGAAATTCAGACCGCCGACTTCTACAAGGATATCACGCCACACGTCCAGGAAAAATTCGATACGTCCAACTATCCGGCCGTGCATCCCTCCGACATCCTCACTGGCGTGAATAATAAGATCATTGGAAAATTCAAGGACGAGTGCGGCGGCAAGACCATGACCGAATTCGTGGGGCTCCGGGCAAAACTATACGCCTTCAAGATGGACGACGGTAAGGCTACGAAGAAGGCGAATGGAGTCACCAAGAGCGTCATCAAGCGCAGCATCGCCTTCGAGGACTACAAGCGCTGCCTCGACACCCAGCAGGAGATCCATCGCCCGATGAATATCATCCGGAGCCATCTCCACCAGATCTACACGGAGCAGATCAACAAGATCGCTCTCTCCGCCAAAGATGACAAGCGCCACATACTCCCCGATGGCATCAGCATCCTCGCTCACGGACACTATCGAATCACTCACGGCAGCAAGTGAGCTGAGGCACCTCCCCTCCCCTCCGCATTTAGCAGGCTCTGACGGGTGCGGATGCCCATCCCACACTTAGCAGGCTCTGACGGGTGCGGATGCCCATCCCTCCTCATCTGCATTTGGCATATCTAGATAAATGAGCAGCATACGCGTGCACGGCTTCCTCCTCCCCCACAAGCCCCTCTCCAACGTAGAGCTTGAGGAAGCCGCCTCGACCCTAGGCATCCCTCGATTCAGAGGAATATTCATGCGCGATGCCTTGCCTCCCAGCCCCCAGCCCATCGAATGCGGTATCCTTAATCACGACGATAGCGATGGCCCCGGCACGCACTGGACGTGCTGGTATAAGAGCGGAAGATTCAAAGTCTACTTCGATCCTTACGGCCTGCCTCCGCCCGACGAGATGATCGACTATCTGCGGCCGGAGATTCGATATAATACTGATGAAATTCAGCGGCGCGGCGACGTGGTCTGCGGACACTTTTGCCTGCATGTCCTGAAGCTCCTTTCGGAAGGTCGGACGCTTGAAGACGTAATCTTCGGACTATAGATAAATGGATAAGTTTGGATCTCACTCGAGGAAGCGCATGCCCATCTGGCGGATGCTCCAGGATCTCGATATGAATGATAATCGCATCACTAGTCTGGGATTGCCGCGGGATAGCTCGGACGCTGTGACGAAGCGATGGGTTAATCAGCAGATGAAAGACGGCATGAAAGACCTCGAAGAGCTAGATTCGGAAATGAAGCAAATGCAGATGGCCATCAAGCGAATGCAAAGGGAGTATGAAGCGTCCATCAAAGATCTCACCAAAAAGCTGATGATCGTAGAAGATGGCAAAGTCGATAAGTCGGAGTGCGTCTCGACGAATGGCGGCTTGATGACGACGGACCTAGACATGCAGAAATATCACGTGCTAAATCTCCCCCTCCCCATGACTGATAATGAGCCCATCACGAAAGCCCTTTACGATCGCCTGCAGCAGGATCTAGACGCATTGAGGATCTTCGTCGAGCTGAAGCATGCATAAATCAAGACTTTCTGGTCTCCTTTGAATCGAGACCGGAAAGCCTGGAGGATCATCGCCAGTCGGACTCCTTGACCCAGGAATTGAAGGTTTTGGGATATCCCCTCCATTTGACGCGGATTTCTTTCTCCCCATTCCGGATGCGTCGGCTCAAGATTTTCTCGATGCGAAAGATATCCTGGTCGGTGCGCTGGAGCTCGGGCTCGTAAAAGGATCCCTGGATTTCCTCACCCTTGTAGTCTTTGAGACGATAGGTGGGCGGCTGCGTCGCTAGGGCCTGAGCGATGGTAAAGACCTCCTCCGTCCAGCGCGGAGTATATCCCTTCTCGAAGATGCCCTTCTTCTTTGTGATTCGGACCTGATCGCCGACTTTGAATCGGTGAGGCTGCATGGGCGGAAGGTCTCCGTAGAGATTCCAGAAGACTTTGGCCTCGTGCTCTTTCTGGCTGGCGGCGGTGGGGGTCATCTTGATGGATCGATGCTTGGTGGTATTATACTGGCGGACGAAATCGTCCAGGATAGGGAGGTAGGCGCGCGTGGAATTGGCTGAAAAGTATTTGAACATCTTCTCCTTCATGGTACGATTCCAGCGCTCCACCACGCTCGATTTCTCTTCGTTCTCGGTAGAGTAGAGATCGACGTCGTGCTTCCGGGGCAGATCCTTCACCTCGCGATTATAAAATTCCGTGCCCTTATCGGTCCATAGCTTCTCGGGCGTGCGATCCTTGAAGACGGTCCGGAAGGCATCTCGCACCGTGGTGCCTTTCTTATCCTTCAGTGGCACCAACCAGCCGTACTTGGAGAAGACGTCGATGATGCTCAAGAGGTATTTGAAGCCTCGGTTATCGCGAGAGAAGGCGCTCATATCTACGAGATCGGCAGCCCAGGTTTCGTCCACCCCACCTACCACCACGCGGCGCTTCTGAAATTTGCGTCGGACTGGCTTATGCAGCTCTTCGGCTAGCTCATCCGACCATCGGACTTTTTTTCCCCCACGCCCAGCCCAAATCGTGCTTTGGTACCGATGATGGGTCTGACGATGCCACGCTCGAGGCGCTCACGTGCAGTGGGATTGGGGATGGCATCGAGGGAGGCTAGCATCGTCTTATCGCAGATCGAATTGCGTGCGACCGTATCCTTGTGCTTGGCATAGCAAAGATCGTGCCGATAGGCTGCCTCATCGACTCGATTGATGGGTCTCGACCAAGATTTGGGCGTGCCGTCGGCATTGAGTCGCTGGCTGAGTCTGGTCCCCAGACCGGTGAAATTATGCCCCGGCAGATGCATCTCGACGGGCAGCTGATTGATCATCTTATTCACGAGCCCGGCGCCCTCCTCCGTCTTGATGAATTGCGACTTTCGCGCACCGCACTCGACGCAGGTTCCCACGTTTCGCCGCCGCCGTCCGTCATCGCTCGTGATCACGGCGCGATTATTTGTCTCCGTCTTCTTCTTGCACTTCAAGCAATACATTCCCATTTTATATAGATAAATGGACGTTGAAGACCTTACCTATGATGAGCCCGCCGTGAGTCGTCGGAATAATCATTATCTCCTCCCGCAGCGATCCATCCGAGGTCTGATCATCGGGAAGTCGGACTGCGGCAAGACGACTCTGCTGAATAATCTCCTCCTGCGCGATGGATGGCTCGACTACGATCGACTCTACGTCTTCGGAAAATCACTCCACCAGCCCATCTACCAGCTGCTGCGGCAGGCGTTGGGGAAAGGATTTTCGAAAGACGATATCCGCGACCTTCTCTCCATCAAGGATCGCTATCCCCACTCTCTGGTCGATGTGGTGCAGACGATGAAGCCACCGCCCAAGCCTAGCGGCATCGAAGCTTTCTTCTTCGAGGAAGCGAGCGACGTGCCCGATCCCCGAGATCTCGATCCCACTCGCAAAAATCTCATGGTCTTCGACGATCTGATGCTGAGCAAGCAGAGCAAGTGTGAAGACTACTACGTGCGCGGTCGCAATAATAACGTTGACTGCTTCTACCTCTGCCAAAATTACTTCAAGCTCCCGTGGCAATCGATCCGGGAGAATGCCAATTTCATCTGCCTCTTCGAGCAGGATGCCAAGAATCGCGATCATATCCGCCGGGACCATTGCGGTGATCTCACCCCCGCCCAATTCGATGCCCTGTGCGACCACTGCTGGTCCAAGCCTCACGGATTCATGACCATCGATCTCACGAGCCCCAAGACGAATGGGAAATATCGATGCAATCTAGACGATTTCTATCGAGTATAAGATAAAGAATGGATCACTTGGAGGAATTTTTCCTGGAGAATCAACGGGACTTGGATTGGGAGAATGCTCCAAAGTCCCCACTACCACCCCCTATATCCCCTAGATGCAAGCACCGGTGGGAGCGTATGCTCATCAACCATGAGATCCCAGGCCATAGCTGCAGTAGATGCGGGGCTGAAAAGTACGCTCGCCGCTTCGATGATCAGGATTTCGAAGGAAGGACTTATAATTCCCACTCCAACCACAAATCTAAGCCAGCGCCCGGACCCCCGTGCTGCATCAAGACCGTCCGCGGCCATCAGTGCACGTATCCCTCCATATCGGGTAGTGATAAGTGCAAGAGGCATTCGAAGCTTTTCCCTGAGGCATGCTGCCGGTGTGGAGTCGCGATCCCCCGTGGCAAGGCTCTGCACAATATCCGCGAGGAGACTATATACGTTCCAAAATTTATCACTCTCTGGTCAGACGTAAAAGTGAGGATGGTGGGGGAGTATGATCGCATCGATGGAGTGCAAGGGTCATCCAAGCCCTTCTGCTCCTCCAAATGCATGGAGAGTGCGTAGGAGGGGTAAATCCATGGTTTTTGCATCCTGCTGAGGTAGGAGGCAAAAAGCATGGGAGATGGCTTAAACGCTATGGGACGTTCGTTCCAACGCTATGGGGCGATCGATTCATCGCTTAGGGGCGTTCGTTCCAACGCTATGGGGCGATCGATCCATCGCTTAGGGGCGTTCGTCTCAACGCTAAGGGGCGTTCGTTTCAACGCTATGGGGCGTTGGGCGATGCTATAAATAAAATGACGTTTATCAAGATCACCGATCCCAAGCAGCGTGAGGCGCTTGCCAGAGATTTGCAAGAGACGAAGCGCAGCATCCAGGTTAGCGATATGCAGCGTCGCCTGGATAAGATCGGACTGAGCCGCGATCTCTCCAAGATTTTCAAGCCCGTGGTCGAGACGCAGAAGGAGACTGCCTCCCAGATCACCAAAAAGATCGAAGATATCCCACTCGCTCTGCCCGCCCCGGTGCCTGCCCTTCCTCCTCCTCTCCCTGCCGCCGAGGGTGACGACGATCCGCTTGCCATCGAGCAAGCATTGAAAACCAACCTCGGTCCGCGAGCCACCCACTATCTTCAGCTCAGTATGACTCCCAAGGCTGACCATACCTTTGGACTGCGAGTGGAAGACGGCAGCATCATGATCGGAAGTCTGCCCGTCACCTTCGATGGAAACGATATCCTCGTCGATGGCGAGCGCAATGAGGGAACCCCCAGCCTGTGGGAGCTCATGGTCATGAAGAATCCCAAAGATTTCGACGTGGAGGACTTGCATACCTATGGTGAAATCCTGCGAGCATCCAATGCCATGTATCAAGGCAATTCTTCGCTCTCGCAGACCCCCAAGGCCAGCAAAAGTCGGAAATGGAAGGAGATCGTCTCCTACCTCTATAAGCATGATAAGTATGGGAGTGGGGTTTCGACCGTCTTCCTCCCCACGTGCTTCGACCAGTTGCTGGATCGCCTCGATCTTTGCGCTGCTGCCTACCAGGCTGGAAATAATGGGGTGCGCAACGAAATCGTGGCCATCCTCGATGCCATGAGGAAGTCTGGTCATATCAGCAGGAGTGAGTACGAGAAGCTGCATCGGAAGCTCCTCTAAATAAATTTACGATGCCTTTAGTAGTGAATCACGGATATCGTCGAAAGTATGCCGTCGGCGGAAAAGGTCTTTTCGATACGATCGCCAATCTGGCTGGACGGGTGCTTTCCTCCTCCGCCGCCAAGACGTTGGGAAGCAAGGCCGTGAGCGCCGCCTCCAATGCTGCCCTGAAAGGTGTGGAGAAAGGTGCGAGTAAGGCGGTGGACCACGCCGTCAATCGAGTGACCCGCAAAAAGAAGCCTCAAGCACCACCCACCAAGAGAACCCCACAGCAGCAGACCCGTCTCAATAATCTCATCTCGGGCGGGGGCATCGCCACCATCCACGACTTCGTCCAGCGCTATAGATAAATATATGATGGCCGATATGCTCTCTATCACCGAAGGACTGACTTTCGATGAAAGTCTCCAGGAATATCAGGTTCACGAATACGAACCTCAAGCCGGGGCGCAGCTGAATAATGCCGGCGCAGAGATACGCATCAATATCGAGACTCAGGATCTCTTCCTCCATCCCGCCGAAAGCTATCTCTTGATCGAAGGTCGACTTCAGAAGAATGATGGCACTGCGTATGCTGACGCCGATCTCGTATCGCTCATCCATAACGGCGTCATGTTTCTCTTCCGAAGCATCAGCTACCGACTTTCCGGCCAGCAGATCGAGCATCTCAACGATCCGGGTATCGCCACCACCATGCTAGGGATGCTGACGTATCCCGACGACTTTTCCAAATCGCAAGGCCTCAACCAGCTATGGTTCAAGGACTCCACGGCCGATGCTGAGGCAGATAACGTCGGATTCGCGGCACGCCACGGATATATCATCACCAAGCCAACCAATAAGGGATCCTTCTCCTTCTCCATCCCTCTCAAGCACGTCTTTGGCTTTGCCGAGGACTATGATAAGATCGTCTACGGATTCAAGCACGAGCTTTCCCTTGTGCGCGATTCGGATGCCAATGCTATCCTCCGAGCCGCTGCCGTCAACGACGTGGCCAAGATAGTCTTGAGCAAGGTCTCCTGGTTCGTCCCCCACGTCATCCCGTCCGACGAAAAGAAGCTGCGGCTCTATAAGACCATTCAGAGCAAGACCAAGATCGATTGCGGATTTCGCATGAGGCAGTGCGACTCCATAGCCGTGCCCCAGACTTCGCAATTTCACTGGCGCCTAGCCGCTAAAAGCGGGCGAGAAAAACCGCGATGGATCATCGTCGCTTTTCAAACCGAAAGGGATAACGACCAGCTGCATAATGCCGCCGTCTTCGATCACTGCCGATTGCGAAATATCCACGTGACTCTCAATGCGGAGCGCTATCCCGCCGTGGACTTCAATGCCGGCTTCACCCAATGCAAGGTCGCCAGGGTCTATAAGGAGGCTGCCGAATTCCGCAAGAAATTCCATAGCATGGAAAGTCTGCTGAGTAATGGCGGCATCAATCCCTCCGACTTCATCGATCTTTATCCCTTATTCGTCATCGACGTGAGCCATCAGTCCGAGCGATTGAAAGAGTCGACGGTGGATATCCAGATCCGAGCCGAATTCGAGCGCAACGTCCCTGCCAATACTCAAGCCTTCGCCCTAGTCATTTCCGATCGAATCCTCCAATTCGAATCCGACGGCCAGAAGATGAGCGTCGTCTTCTGAGGAGGCTTAGATAAATGGACACTTCACTTTTGCGGAAAATCGCTACCAATACGGAGCCCAAGCACGGATTCTCCTTCATCGTCTCTGGAAACGATAGTCAGATCTTGACTCGCTTCAATCCGCCCCTCCAGCTGCGCGAGGAAAAATCTTACGAGATGGCTCTCGTGAATCTGGAGACCTACTACTCCATCCCCAATATTCATGCGGGAAATAATTCCTTCCGCTATTCTCCCGATGAAGGGGCAAGCTGGTTTCCCGTCGAGCTGAGCACTGGCTCCTATGGAATCGACGATATCAATGATGAGATTCAGCGGCAACTGCGGCTTAATAAACATAAGGCTAAGATCCTTCTCGATGCCAATCGCGCGACGCTGAGAGCGACCCTCACTCTCGCCAGAAATTATCAAGTGGATTTCGATGTGCCCAATAGCATCAGTACGGTGCTTGGATTCGAGCGTCGGACGTATGCCTATGATCGAAGCACTAATGGATACGCGGAAGGCGAGAACATCGTCAATATCATCAGTATCAATAGCATCCTGGTGAATAGCGATATCATCCACGGAAGCTACGTCAACGGCACGCAGCAGTCCACAATCTATAGCTTCTTTCCCGCCGTCGATCCCGGCATGAAGATCATCCAGACTCCCAAGAATCTTGTCTACTTACCCGTGACTCTGAGGACCATCGATCGCATGCAGACGTATCTGACCGATCAAGACGCTCGCCCGATTGATCTGCGAGGAGAAAATCTCACCATCCGCTTCCATCTGCGTGAGGTATAAATAAATGGATTATCAAGAGTATGGTTTGAACTTGACGAAAGGTCAGGCAGAGAAGATCCAGCGTGCGGCAAAGAACGGTTGCCCCGTGAGCGTCCGATTGTCGCATTCCAACCTATCCGGCGAGCATAAGATGCTCCTCATCCACCGTCAGATCCAACGCATCGCCAAGCTCTTGCAGAGCGGTAAGGGTGGTATGGTCTTGGAGATGAGTCCGAAGCAGGTGAGGCGTAACGTGCAGAAAGAAGGTGGATTCCTCCCCATGCTGGCAGGTCTCGCCTCTGCTGCACTACCTATGCTTGCCAAAACCGTGCTACCTGCTTTGGGCGTGGGAGCATTGAGCGGTTTGGGAAGCGCAGCCATCCAAAAGGCCGTGGGATCTGGATTGTACCTGAAGAAGGGTGGGAAAGTATGCTGCGTGAAACCTCATGGTCGTGGTCTGTATTTGAGTCCAGGCACTTTGCCCAATACGTACGGCGATGGATTGTACTTGAAGAGCGGACGTCAGATCTACGACGGAAGTGGGCTGATCCTTGGACCTAATAGCCCCTTCAAAAGCATTCCCATCTTGGGCATGCTCCTATAGATATAGATAAATGAGTGATGAAGTAGCGATGAGATACGATCGAGGATTTTCTGGAAGCTGAGATCTGCAAATACGCCCGCATGCTGCGGATCTATAAGCGACTGGATAAGGCGGTTTCCATCGGACTAGGTGCGTGCTCCGTCGGCAGTCTTTTGCTGACAAGTGGCACCATGGGATCCGCTTTGACTGGTGTAGGCATCCCTGCCTCTCTCCCATTGGGTTCCCTCGCTTGCCTGAGTGCCATCTTCACACTCGTTCTCTCGCTAACCTCCAAGCGCATCACCAAGAAGGTGAAAAAGCATCGTGATACTTTACGATTGGCGAGATCTTATCAGTCCCAGGCCCCCACCCCAGTCATCTGCCTGAAGAATTACTACGATGAGAAAGATCAGTTGCGAAAACCTTCCACCACCTCTTTTAGTGAAGACCTCACTACGCATGCGCCATAGGGAGGATTCTTCCAACGCGCGCCTCGCTCGGCTACGCCTCGCTCCCCGCGCTTATTCCAAAATCCTCCGAATCAAAGTTTCAAGTGACAAAAAAAAATTTCCCAATCCAGTTATTTGGATTGAGAAATTTCGAACTCCTACCCCCAGATTTTTTTTTTTTTTTTTACTTCCTCACCAGATCGTACGAGAGATATTGCTGGTTAGATTTTTTGCTGACCTTGAATCCCGTGCTCCGGACGTAAGCTCCTTGCAAGGAGCCCTTCTCTTTGTTAAGCGTGGGGCAGGCCCATACCCTTGTGGTCTCTCCGTCTCGATCCTTCAGGGTGAGGATTTTGCTTTTGCCGAATTTCCCATCCACTTCTACCACCTCCAAGATTTTATAGATCAACCCGGTGGGTAAATCCTTCCATTTGAGTGCTTCCTGATTCTGGTCCTGCACCTTCTCCTGGAAGGCGTCTTCGCTGATGAAGTCATCCCCATCAAAGAATCCATTCTGTACGAAAGCCATAATTCTTGTATTTACCCTATGCTCAATAGGAATGCCGTCCGTTTGCATTTGGCCGTCGGGGTTGGGATTTTATGCAGGATTTCTGCATGTGGGGCAGAATTGTCATTTTGACACTACTGAGTAATATTTTAGAAATTGAAACTTTTTAATTGATCTTCTTCTTTCAAAATTCTAAGAGGAATAAACCCTAAAATGAACAGTATTACAATGTTGACCGTTTACATTTTTTGTAGATTATGACGTGCTTAACAATATGCAATTTACATTTCTTAAATATCTCATATAGATTTTAAGATATTGAGCTTAATACATTTTTGTAAGTGCAAAATGATGTAAGGGCAATTACCCAATGGGTTGTTGGATATTCTTTAAAATTTCAGGGCAGGTAGATCACTTTTGTTCTCTATCAGAATTTAAAAATCTGTCACCCTTTTTGAGTTTGACCCTTAGTTATTTTGTAGATCTTGATGAGCTTAACAATATGCAATTTAAATTTCTCAAATATCTTATAAAGTTTTCAAGATATTGAGCTAAACAGGTGCAAAATTTGCAAAAAATCGACAAAAAGAGCAATAGCTCCTATATGGGTTGTTGGATTTTCTTCAAAATTTCAGGACTGGTAGATATTGAGATGTTGATCACTTTAATTTGTTTCCTATAAAAATTTAAAAATCGGTCACCGTTTTTGAGTTATTTTCAAAAAATTGCAATTTTTCCCTATGTTATATTTTCAGCTACAGTCGTCATGTTTTAAGATGAATCATAAATCCCCACATCATTTCTACACACCTAATGCTAATAAATAACCATACCAAGTTTAGTTTCAATTGGACTTAAAGTGTCGGAGGAACTAAGTTTTTAATGTAATGAGGCAATGCTGTGAAAATGCTAAATTTTGAATTCTAAAGGGAATAACTCCTAAAAGGAAAGGTCCTACAACGTTCACCCTTCTACATATTTTGTAGATCTTGATGTGTTAAACAATATGCAATTTAAATTTCTCAAATATCTTGTTTAATTTTTTTAGATATTGAGCTAAACATGTGAACATTTGCAAAATATCCACAAAAAGGGCAATAACTCCTTCATGGGTTATTGGATTTTCTTCAAAATTTCAGGATAGGTAGATCTTGAGGTGCTGATCACTTATACCCTATTTCAGAATTTTGATATATGTAGCCGCTTTTGAGTTATTTGCAAAAAACTGCAATTTACCCCCTTTGTTCTATTTTTAGCCACGGCAGCCATGTTTTACGACCAATCAAAATTTCTTTACATCAGTTTTGTGGGGGATACCCTAAAGTACCACCAGACCAAAAATGGTTTTAATCTGTGCAGCCGTTTCAGAGGAGAAGTTTGATGAAAAGTTAACAAAGACGGACGCCAAGTGATGGCGGTCCTACTAATAAACGTCCGGCTGCGTGAAGGCAATAGCTCACATGAACCTTTTGTCCAGGTGAGCTAATAAAAGGACATCGTCAATATTAAGGAAAGTGAGGATAAGAAGAGAGCTAAGAGGGGTTCAAATTAACATTTGAAAGCCAAAGGTCCAGGACTTTTGGGAGTCCAGAATGGAAGATCCTCCAGAACATATTGAAAGGTCCTCAATAAGAGTTATTGTAAATACCTACAAGTCCAGGGCCTTTGTCAATGAAATTTTAAGGTCCTGCATAAAAAATTGAGGGTCCCGGACCTTGGACCAGTGCTAATTTGAACCCCTGCAGTTGAAGTATAGCTTAAAATCTAAACAAGCAATCTTATTTCTCTACAACAAACACATTTTTTTTAAACTATACCCTTTTAAACGTATAAGGACAAACCCAGCAAGGGGTCATTTGATAACTTTTACTGCTTTAGTACAGTTTTTTTTCTATACATTGTTCTTTTTTATTATATGTATAAGCAACCAAAAGCATTTCTTAATCAGTTTTAGTTTTCAAAATCTATTGCAGGGGAGGACTGGATTCAGTAATTTTCGAAAATAAAGAAAGAATGTGTCCATGGGACACAGATGCCCCTGCTGGCCCCAAACAGGAAGTAGATTTCTGACAGGTCTGAAAATCGCTTAGGACATACAGTTTGTCATACTGATCCATCCTACCAAGTTTCAAAACATTCTGGTATACAGTTCCTGAGAAAAGCTTGACAGAAATTAGAAATTTTCATATCATGTTCACATACTTTAAAATTGGCCTAAGTCCCAAACAGGAAGTAGATGTCCGACAGGTCTCAAAATAGCTTAGGACATATAGTTTGTCATACTCAACAATCCTACCAAGTTTCAAATCATTCTCATGTATGGTTCCTGAGAAAAGCTTGACGGAAATTTTCATAGTCATGTTCACATACTTTAACATTGGCCTAAGTCCCAAACAAGAAGTAGATGTCCGACAGGTCTCAAAATTGCTTAGGACGTATAGTTTGTCATACTGAACCATCCTACCAAGTTTCAAATCATTCTCATGTATGGTTTCCGAGAAAAGCTTGACGGAAATTTTCATAGTCATGTTCACATATTTTAACATTGGCCTAAGTCCAAAACAGGAAGTAGATGGCTGACAGGTCTCAAAATCGCTTAGGACATATAGTTTGTCATACTCAACCATCCTACTAAGTTTCAAATCATTCTCATGTATGGTTCCTGAGAAAAGCTTGACGGAAATTCGTACGAACATATGGACGGACATGAGCAAAACTTAATGCCCCCCAACATGTCGTCGCGGGGGCATAAAAAGGGGGGGTATCAAAAAGTAATTATTTACCAGTAAAGGGCCATAACCCCTATAAGGAGTCAGCTGACATCTGTGACACAATCATCAATGGAAACTATTGTAGAGCCTAATAAGCTGGAGGTTTAAACATGCAACAGCTTCATGTATTTTCACAAAAATATGAAAATAGTTATTTTTTACCTTTACGAGGCCTTTACCCTTTTAAGGGGTCATCTGACAAATTTGACTTAGCAGGGACTTTTGTAGAGCTTATAAAGTTGAAGGTTTGGGCAAGCAACAGCTTTTCTTCATCTGCAATAATCTTTATTGAATCCTTTCAAAATGAGGATCATTTGTTGAAAAACATGTCATTCATCATTCTTGCAAAGTTTAAGGTACATGGTTTCAGAGGATAAGACTTTTAAATAGAAAATAATGAGATGTTAAATAAAATTGTTTACTGATGATGGATGTAAAGTGATGGCATAAGCTCATGTGGTCTTTGGCCAGCCAAGCTTAAAAGAAAATATCTTTATAAGGGGTAAAATGATGGTGACTCTGGAGAAGCTTTTTATTCTAAGAAACAAATATTTTATCCTTTGTCATTTCATTTCAAAATTGTAAGTAGTGCACCACATAGGCTAAATTTTCCGCCCCTACCCACCTCTCCCCTTTTTCCTGTGGACGTCAAAATTTACCGGTCCTTTGTTTCCTACCCCATCTACATATTTCATTTATCATCATCATTTCATGTTCATTTTATCATCCTTTCATGTTCATCGCCTGTAAATAACCTATATAGCGTTGCACGGGCGTAAAACACCAACTCACTCACTCTAAACCCTAAGGTTCTTCCTACTCCAGACATAGGTTGATCATCTTAGTAATGATTTGGTTCCCAAATTTGGTATTTTTGTTTTAACTGTTCTATGCTCTTCATAATCATATAGTGTTTGGCATTTTCAATATTTTTGGTAGAGCGCCTCTGATGAGTCTTGAATAGACAAAACGCACGTAAAGGGTAGCAAAGTTTATTGTCTGGAACATTGTTGTCATTTTTATTTTTCACTATCTTATTACAGGTAGTACTTTGTTCTGTTTTTTGCCAAAAAAGGTCTATATATAAATAAGAATATTAAAATATCTAAAAGTCTAGTTACAATAGCTCTTTAAATACATGTACTTTCACATCTCATACATAATGGACTTATAACCAACCACAGGTATATGTATTGTCAAGGTCATGTCCGTGCCTTGTCTTACAAGTCTACTTGACATTTAATGTTGTCTTAATACAAGGTATCTATAGTACAATTATTTAGAATATATCCAATACATTTTTTAGTTTGACTTTGAGTCCCTTGGAAATGTTGAACATGAAAAAACATTGAAACTATGAATAATTTATGTCTTGAAATAAGCTTTTCATGATAGACATTTGAGAGATGAAAATACAAATTACTTAAAATCAACACTGCATGTATATTGTTTTGTGATCTTTACCTTATGATTATGTAGGCTGAAACTTATCCAACCAAGATATTGTGAAAGTACTTAAATTTATTAATGCATTAATTTTCAAGAAAAGGGAATAAATTGCGTATAATTGTGGATTAATTATTTTTCTGCTTTAAACAAGCAATGTTTAATCTAATTTCTCATATTACTGGTTTGCTTGACCCATGAAAACTATAATAAATATGTTCCCAATAAATATCATACTTTGACAATAAGTAACTGGGGGACACCTTATATGACAACATATTCATCCATCAACTCATTATGTGTATACTTAGAATAAGACTTTGGTCATTTTATTATACTAAAATCATTTGACAATTTACATAACTGTTAATCTTACAATCACATAATCATTGTAATGTAATACACATAACTAGTTACAATTGTTTCCTAATCTGAGATTCTATTTATGCACAAAAATTATGCTGTAAATTCATCATGATAAATATACTTAAATTAGCTGCACTTAACACATTGTAAATTAAAACATTTACACAATGTTTATATCTGCATCAAGACTATGGAATGTCCAACAAGTAACAAAATGAAATATCTTTTACATTATAGTCCACTATTTTTGTGACTAAAAATAAAATTGAAGCCATATAAAATTAAGGACAGAAGTACTAAATCAAAATCAGCAAAATAAATGTTCATAATATGCTTAGAAAAGGTTTTACTTTGAAGACTGTTTGATTATAAGGCTTCAAAAATTTACAAATAGCTGTAGCCAAATCAATATTGGTGTGTTTCATTAAAGTAAAGTATTTATAACGAAAAGTCTCATCCCTTATATCATTGTAACATCTCATTAACAACTCATTCTTCAACAGATATGATTAACAATGTACTCCCTCTAAGTCAATCAATGCTGGCTGATATAAGGAGAATTTTAGCTATACTAGGACATCTCTAGGGCTGGTAGAACCTTCCCAGTACAGGAACCAAATCCTATTCTACATCCAGATTTCTCACAATAACCTAAAAACAGAATTTCAGAACTTGACAACATATATTATTTAAAGAACATGTGTGGCAGTTGATATTTATTCCCAATTTTTTCTTAATGATTGATTTTAACAGTAAAAACTATTTCCAAAATTGTATAGGTTTCCAATATGGTGACATTACCTGAATGATGTCAATACCTGGAACTTTTGGTTAAGAGAATAACTGAATAGTCTTTTATGCCTTATCACAACTCAGATTATCTTTATACACCTCACCATAATTTAAGCAACACATGTACTCATGGTTAGTCATCCAAAACAATTATTTACTACCTGTCATAATGACTTCATCACCATCCTGTAAAAACTTCCTAACTACACCATTTCCTAAGTCAAGTGGCTTGGTTCCCTTCCAACAGAGTTCTAATAAACTTCCAAAGGAATCTTCTGACTGGTAAGAAAATAAAAAATAAATGTCAATTTTATACAAATTTTCAGAGAGGTGAAACAATTTAAAGGTATAATCTCAAATTTAAAGATTCATCAGTACATGTACCTTTATAATTTAATGGCTTAGTTTTCAATCATTTTTTAAGTATTTTTATTCAAAGCAGAAACTGCATGTAAAATAAAAAAATATTAGATAGCAGGACCTATATAGATAAATTTAGGTTGAAAATCCCCTGATTGTGTTGATAAACCTTAAAAGTAACTTTATATGATGTTTCCACATTTTTACTTCATATTGTCTTAAAATCTATACAGCTGCCTGAAAAAGCTATTGTTTTAGAGATTGACAATTTATTCTGACCTCTCCACTGATTGTTCCTGAGGCCATCAAATCTCCAGGATTAACATTACATCCTGCTACAGTATGATGAGCTAGCTGCTGCTTCATTGTCCAATACATGTACTGAAATACAAATGAGAAATGAGATAAAGAAATATAAAAATATTTAGAGAAAAAAAACATTGTTTTCTCTTTGTTGCTACATTTAAATATGTTCCATAAGGTGAACAAATTAGAACCAGCATGTACTGAACACTCTGACATAATAGCAATACATTTATAAAACAAGAGGATCCCAGGAGCCTGAATCGCTCACCTGACATATGTGCCTGAAGTCAAGGTTATAAGGCAAAATCTATTTAACATAGAAAGGGTCATAAGATTAATAAGGGGGTCATCTGACAATATGGTGGATCTAAAGGTGCTGATCACTTTTGTTCTCAATCAAAATCTAAAAATCTGTCACCCTTTTTGAGTTATTTGCAAAAAAAAATGCAGTTTAACCTAATGTTCTATTTTTAGCCACAGCGGCCATGTTTTACAACCAATCAAAAATCCCCACAACAGTTCTATACACCTAACAATAATAAACAATAATACCAAGTTTGGTTCCATTTGGACTTAAAGTGTCAGAGGAGTTAACATTTTCAATAAACGGAAATGCAGTTAAAATGCTCAATTTTGACGTTCCAAAGGCAATAACTCCTCAAAGGAAAGGTCCTACAACGTTGACCCTGTTACAAATTTTGTAGATCTTGATGCGCTTAACAATATGCAATTTAAATTTCTCCAATATCTTGTTTAATTTTGTAGATATTGAGCTAAACAGGTGAACATTTGCAAAATATCCACAAAAAGGGCAATAACTCCTACATGGGTTGTTGGATTTTCTTCAAAATCTCAGAGCTGGTAGATCTTGAGGTGCTGATCACTTTTGTTCCCAATCAAAATTTTGAAATCTGTCACTGTTTTAGAGTAATTTGCAAAAAACTGCCATTTACCCCTATGTTTTATTTTTAGCCACAGCGGCCATGTTTTACGACCAATCAAAAATCCCCACATTATTTCTATACACCTAATGCTAATAAACAACTATACCAAGTTTGATTCCATTTGGACTTAAAGTGTCAGAGGAATTAACGTTTTCAATGTAATGAGGAAATGCTGTTAAAATGCTAAATTTTGAGGTTCTAAGGGCAATAACTCCTAAAAGGAAAGGCCCTACAACGTTGACCCTATTACATATTTTGTAGATCTTGATGTGCTTAACAATATGCAATTAAATTTCGCAAATATCTAGTATAGTTTTCAAGATATTGAGCTAAACAGGTGCAAAATTTGCAAAAAATCCACAAAAAGGGCAATAACTCCTACATGGGTTGTTGGATTTTCTTCAAAATTTCAGAGCTGGTAGATCTTGAGGTGCTGATCACTTTTGTTCCCAATCAAAATTTTGAAATCTGTCACCGTTTTAGAGTTATTTGCAAAAAACTGCCATTTACCTCTATGTTCTATTTTTAGCCACAGCGGCCATGTTTTACAACCAATCAAAAATCCCCACATCAGTTCTATACACCTAATGCTAATAAACAACTATACCAAGTTTGGTTCCATTTGGACTTAAGGTCAAGTCGAAGAAAGGAGTGACACCATAAATTTTTTTTATATTGACATATATTGTCGGGCATGAAAGCTAAATTCTAAATATCTAAATAAAAATGGGGGTCACCGATTTTGTTTTTCCACTATTTAATTTTAAAATCGGGTCTCTTTCTACCAAAATTAGTATAGAATATATAGGGAATTCCGTAAAATAAGTCCGAAGTCGGACAAAATAATACGGAAAAAACAAATTCCTCACCATGAATTTTTTTCAAAAACAGATATGTTGTAGCTATGATTTTGAGCTTTACAACCATGTATAGAAAAATATGGGTCACCAATTTCGTTTTGTCTCTATTTTCGTCCGAGTGTGACATAATGTTGAAAAATACGATTTTTTTCTACGACGTCTTGCTTGACGTCGACGTTATTTAGATCTAGTTCTTTCAACAAAATTCGACTTGAATTTTTTCTAGATTGCTAATAAAACATAACACTTTTCGAGAATGCACAGTTTATACTGTTTATTCTATTTATATATTTTTTTGCCTACAAATGTGTTAGAAATTTTGAAAGATGCAGCTTCCTAAAAAAATCTTTCTCTTCACAGTTTATGTTTAGTTACATATATTTGAATCTTTTATATGAAATACACCAATAAGACGAGTTTTTTATACAGGCAGTATTACCGGGGCTGTATTCTGTTATCCTATTTTATGTACAAGAATAGTACTAATTTGGCTTTAAAACTGAAGCTCGATTTTTCCCCTGCGTATCTTACATTTTTGCTGCATTGAGTAAGATTCTAACATTTAAATGTTTAACATTAAGGCACTGTAACAAGCTAAAACAGAACCCCGTCGAGCGGCAAAAATTTTAAGTCTGCTCGTTAATCAGGAAGTAGATAATCATCAGATATCAGAACGCATACCATCGGGAACTAAAAAAAAGATAGTTAACTCAGGTGCTTTGGAAGGTTTAGCAGTTCTTACCAGTTGCAAATGTCCGTCAGACCCGGGATTGCATGAGTTGTGGTTGAGACTAAAGTTTTAGATATACATTTTCAGACCCGTGTCGAGGCTAATTTTACCGAACTCTTCTAAGAGGTCTTACGTGCATAGAATATTGCTCTCCGCATACACGGGACAACCCTTTTTGTCGCTTCCGAAGTACTGCATGTAGCATCGTTTGTTTTACAAACAATTTTGGATAATTGCAAATAATGGGTTATTTTTTTGTCGGACTTTATTCCCTTGTTGACATGTTGTATATGAATGCATGGTGTAAATTTGCATGATGAAAAATTCAAGGATTCTTTAAATTGTTCTATCGAACATTAGTCAGGTTGCTATGTATGTATCATTGATTCCGGCTGTGCATCGTATTATTGAGTACGGATATATCAGTACTTCAATCATTTTTTTTTTACAGTCATTAGAATAGAGGACAGAAGACTTAAGAAAGTGTTTGTTTGTTTTATTTTTATGTCCCGCAGGTATACATATATTGTTTAACACGTGTCCGGTCGTCCGTCTGTCTGTTAATCAAAGTTTGTGTTATTTTGACTGATTTCTGTTGGTTGATTTTTTTTTCAAATATTTACAAATTCGTTTGTTTATGTTGAAATTACCATGCATTCTCGCAAAAATAATAATGAACATGCAGGCTGCGACGCACCCCAGAAGAAATTGGTTTTTTTTTCAGAATCTTATTAGGCTTTTAAAGTACAATTATGACAAAAGACCCTGTGTGGGATCGATTGTGCTTCATAATTCATAGTTTTGTCTGCCTATACATGTAACAGATTTCTGTCAATAAATATATCAGGCGCTGATCCAAGGAGAGGCGTATAGGGTGTACACCCCCTCTAAAACCTACAAATATATGGTTTTTTTTTCCCACGTAAACAACTGGCAAAACAAACAAAATTTCGCGCCTCGCTTCGCCTGGCGAAAAACAACAACAAATTTTTTTACGCCTCCCCCAAACTAAACCAAACTTGTAATACCATTATATAATATGCCGGATTGAAAAGAAATTGATAAATATAGTCAGCAAAATTATATTATATGAATCATAGAGTCTCTAAACAGAAAAACACAAATCAAACAGAAACAAAAACCAAAACAAACAACAGAAAAAGGAAAAAAAAACAGAAGATGGAATCAACATAAAATATCCAATATGTGCATAACTTTACATTGTTCACATTGAAATTAGGTCTATTCCACTCGGATGTTGAACGTCATAAAAGATGACGACGTCGTCAATAGAAAAGGGGCGTGTCCGACGGATTTGTAAACAAGTGACGCTAGATGGCGTTGACTTACTTCAACTTGACCTTAAGAGTTAATGTTTTCAATGAAATGAGGAAATGCTGTTAAAATGCTAAATTTTGACATTCTAAGGGCAACAACTCCTAAAAAGAAAGGTCCTACAACGTTGACCCTGTTACATATTTTGTAGATCTTGATGTGCTTAACAATATGCAATTTAAATTTCTCAAATATCTAGTATAGTTTTCAAGATATTGAGCTAAACAGGTGCAAAATTTGCAAAAAATCCACAAAAAGGGCAATAACTCCTACATGGGTCATTGGATTTTCTTCAAAATTTCAGGGTAGGTAGATCTTGAGGTGCTGATCACTTTTACCCGGCCATAATTTTGATATCTGTAGCCGTTTTTGAGTTATTTGCAAAAAACTGCATTTTACCCCTATGTTCTATTTTTAGCCATGGCGGCCATGTTTTACGACGAATCAAAAATCCCCACATTAGTTCTAAGCACCGAATGCTAATGAACAACCATACCAAGTTTGGTTGCAATTGGACTTATGGTGTCAGAGGAGTTAACGTTTTAAAAAGTTTACGGACGACGGACGACGGACGCCAAGTGATGACAATAGCTCACATGACCCTTCGGGTCAGGTGAGCTAAAAAAACATTATTGCAGCCATCTTTGCATTTAACATGTTTTATTTGGATATTTACATAGTTATCACCTCATAATATTTTTTTGAGAAATTAACGGGCATACTTTCATTTGGTTATCATATCACATCATTGGTATATTTGCAAAATGAAAATACAGTAGATGAATTGACTAAATAGCTTGTAGTAAAATCCAATAAACCAATTTATTTTCATAGATACTTCATTTCTTGTTCTAATGTCAAGTGCAATTTCACAGCCATTTATTTTCCCAATTCTTCATTACAACTATGAAAGTTTAATAATGCAAATTGAATTATTTGCAACAAATTGTTTTCACGAAATTCATGAAAAATATGAAAATTTACAGTAAACAATTTTCAAAGTACTGTGGTTTCATTTATACTGTTTGTGAGGTAACAATTTTTGTGGTTTTCGTGGGTGGCCTTGACCCATGTTTTTTTTTTTTTTATACCCAACAATAAAAAGCTACGCCGAGCGCAGCATGATACGACCGCAACAAGATGAATCCTGTACATTGGAGGCCCAATATGGATAGTCTATTGCTTTGGTCACATGCAGCCCATGGTGGACTTACAAAGCCTTTTTTACACATGCATCCTGTGGTGGACTTTAAAATGCATATTTGACACATATATATTTACAATAACATTTAATAGAAAAAAAATCTTATTTCTAAATTCGTTGACATTTTTGACACAATTTAGCCCCTTTTGGCTCTTTTTAAAAAAAAAGGTTAGGACCACAAACCCCAAATGCAATAAAAAGCTTCCTTCAGTGTATATAATCATCATATCTAAACTTCATAACAATTGGCTGGCCCACTACAACTTAATTTCTTGTGTAAAACCATTTGCCTTGACCAACTTTTAAAAATGGCGTTTTTTGCCCCGTTGACCCCTAATTTATCAAAAACCGTAAGAGATATTGCAAATCTGATTGATAAATGCAGGCAGGGATTTTCACAAGGATTCCAATGAAAAGAAGATTTTGAAAATCGGACCACAAATAAAAAAGTCATTTTTTTGGGTGTGGCCCCTTTTCGACCCCCTGTAGCAATGTAACGGTTCAATGTACATCAAAACCATTGACACATTTTGTTGACAGAATTTAATGAGGAATTCAATAAAAAAAGAATTTTCAAAATCTATAAAATAATAAACATTCTACAACAGTTTTGTCAATACACCCGTTTTAGCTCCTTTTGGCCCTTTTTTCCAAAACGGTAAGGGGCACCAACCCCAAATACAATAGGAACCTTCCTCTAGTGGTTACAAACATCATATCAAAACTTCATAACAATTGGCTGGCCCAATACAACTAACTTTTTGGTATATAATTATTTGCCTTGACAAACTTTTAAAAATGGTGTTTTTGGCCCCTTTGACCCCTAATTTCTCAAAAACCGTAAGAGATATTGCAAATCTGATTGAAAAATGCAGCCAGGGATTTTCACAAGGATTCCAATGAAAAAAAGATTTTGAAAATCGGACCACAAATAAAAAAGTCATTTTTTGGGGTGTGGCCCCTTTTCGACCCCCTGTAGCAATGTGGCGGTTCAATATACATCAAAACTATTGACACATTTGGTTGACAGAATTTAATGAGGAATTCAATAAAAAAAGAAATATCAAAATCTATTGAATAATAAACATTCTACAACAGTTTTGTCAATACACCCGTTTTAGCCCCTTTTGGCCCTTTTTTCCAAAACGGTAAGGGCCACCAACCCCAAATACAATAGGAACCTTCCTTTAGTGGTTACAAACATCATATTAAAATTTCATAACAATTGGTCAAGATTTACTTAAGTTATCGCACGGAAACCAAATAACCCCAGTCGACGACGATGACGACGACAACGACGACGACATCGCCATAACATTATACGATCGCAAAAATTTTGCGGTCGTATAAAAAGGAAATCTAACATTGATCAATTTGCCCCAGACAACAGGACCACAAAATGAAGAATTCCAAAAACTGGTCCTTGTTCACAAAACCACCAAAATTGGTACCCACGAAAATAAATGAATTCACAGTAATGTAATTAAATTACCTTGAAGTTACTTCTACATACTGTTGCTGGCTTACCTAATCCATCACCTAAAAAAAGCAGAAATATTGGCATAAGAAAACTTTGACTAAAGGAAATAACAAAATGAATCATTTAATTGATAAAGTTTCAATAAGTACATGAAGATCCTAACACTCAGAAAAAGATATAATCATTGCATGATAAAGAAGTATAAAAACAAGTGTGGACACTAAAAGTATGTCTTGCCTGCCAGTACTATCACTATAATCAACTACCTAAGCTTTCATTCCTTGATATATTTAACACCAAAAGTGTCTGTATACCCAATATCAGATCCCTAGCTATTATACTTTTCAAGCAATTCATTGTCCGCAAAAGTCTTACAAAAAAGTTTTCAGCCTGAAAAAATATCTAAGTTCACAGAGTCACTGGAGCGTGAAAATTGGGTCAGGGTTACACAGCATGGTGACAGTTGTGTAGACCATAACTGAAACAGTCTGTATACCAAATATCAGATGCCTAGCTGTTATACTTTTCAAGCAATTCATCATCCACAAAAGTCTTACAAAAAAGTTTACGGCCTGAAAAAATACCTAAGTTCACAGAGACACTGGAGCGTGAAAATGGGGTCAGGGTTACACAGCATAGTGACAGTTGTGGAGACCATAACCTGAACTGTCTGTATACCAAATATCAGATGCCTAGATATTATACTTTTCAAGCGATTCATTGTCCACAAAAGTCTTACAAAACAGTTTACGCCACTATTCATTGCACTTGAGACAAAAACTGGCATGCACTGTTACTTTTGTACAATTATGATCTAAAAAGGATTTTTTTATGATAATCTTATGATGGGTATTGAATTTTATGCATTATATTTTTAATCAGTAGCAAACACAAGACAGCAAGCAGTTACCATGGGTTACATTGTAGGCTGCTAACTGCAAGGTTGTAAATTGTTGCTTATTCCACATCTCTTTTTCTTTTATAAAGATTCCCTATAAAATGGCCGTTTTTCAAGTTTTTAATATCATCAAGAGAATATGTAAATTCTCAATGACACTCCAAAGTACATCATGATAGATAAAGACAAAATATAACACTTAGAAGTTATTTTAGGCTTGAATAATAACTATCACATCTAAATCACCTTCATTTCTAACAATAAACCACAAGATAAACTTACACTTTAAAGCTACCTCTAGATTAATATCAAAGCTATAAGGATCTTCGTGACAGAGATATGACAGTGGCTTAGGATCCTGTGGAGCATTAGGTACTACAAATGGTTTTAAGGCTTCCATTGTGACAACCCAGGGAGATACTGTGGTTCCAAAACTTTTACCCAGAAATGGTCCTAGAGGCACATACTCCCATTTCTGTATGTCTCTTGCTGTTAAAAAAAATGTAATAACATTTTGAGTTCTTGAGCATGATCTAGTTTTTTTTAAGTTGAATAACTAAAATTAGCCAAAGGCTACACTGCTTTTTGAAGAAAAAGATTTTATGGTAAGAACTAACTTGTACCTTACCCTATGACTGAGTTGTTTTTCTTTGTGTTGACTAATTTTGTCATTGCCCTTTTGACATTCAAATGCCTGATATGTACCTCATCTTCTTTTATGCAACAAATGACCTAATTTTTTAATTAAATATTTGATTATTATAAGCATTTAATTCTTTTATAAAGGTTTGTATCTATGATCATGCTGATGGATCCATCTAATCTTTATTAAGTATAATTTTCATCTTAAGCATTGAAAATTCAACATACCATAAAACAGTTAAATATTTAAACATGTTGAAAGGTAATTAGACTACTATAGAAGTTATACATACCACTCCAATCATTCATAAGGACCATTCCAAATATATGATCTTCTGCCTTATCTATAGGTATGGGCTCCCCTAACTTCGTGGCTGGACCAGTGAAGAAGGCCATCTCTAACTCAATGTCTAATAACTTACACTTAGAAAATACTGGAGGCTGAGCTGAAATCATTAGTTTGAATATTGAAAAGACAATTGGCAATTTCACATCAGGAAAATTAATCGACTAATTTATTAAATAAGAAAAACCATAGTTTTTTTTAAATGATCATAAGTAAAACATTTCAATTGACAACTATGGTATTATACCGAGTCCTAACACAGATGTTATATTTTCTAAAATAACAATTTAAACAACAAAAGAAAACATTAATTACAACTTTAATAAGAAGGACAGCATTTGATGATTTTTGATTATTGTATAAAAATAGACTTTTAAGCCTTCATACAATAAATAAAGTAATCATATTTTTTTATGTATTATCATTTATTCATGTGTTTGTTTATTTACTTATTTTTCTAAGAATGGGGTAAATTATTTTCATATTTCTGGCATTTAACAAAGCTTCTTTCATTGTTAAACATTTTACATCATTAAATAGTTACCTACTTTCATCAGGTCTAGTTTGTCCGTTTGGCCTTCTGATTGGTGTACCTGATACTACTACAGAAGATGCTCTTCCATGATATCCAACAGGTAGATGTGTCCTTAATAGAAATATAAGAAAAAAACTACAATTACACATATTTCAGGTGTAGGTGATGTAAACTTCATTTTGGTTGTGCAAAAGGTTTGTTTCTTATATTCGTTTTTGTAATGATATGTCATATTTGTAACCACCTACACAGCATGGGAAGAAAAACAATGCCAAGTTCCCATGCAAAAAAAGAAATGAAATCAAGATCATGTTTAAATCCTTAAACATGTGGCTTCATAAAAAGTACCATGTCTCTGACTGATTGAAAAATGGATAGATGATCGAAAGAATGAACAAATGAATGAACAAAACAACGACAGACTTGAGGGCTCTAATAAGAATGTTAGAAATAAACAAATATCCATACTAATTTAACCTTACCAGTTTGGCATTAATGCATTTTCTGGTCCCCTGAACATTACACCAACGTTGTATGCATGGTTTTTTGAGGAGTAAAAATCTGTGTAGTCTCCTGTATCAAATAAAACATATTTGAACATGCTTAATTATTGAAAGTTTATACCGGACATTCCTAAAATGAATTAATGTACATTTTTTGTACCATACTTAAATTACCATTGCTTGAATTTCAAAAAATAAATATATTCAGAGATTGGCCAAACTTGAGGAATTATATATGTTTGAAATAAAAAGCTATGCCCAGCACAGCATGATATGATCATAACAGGTTGAACATTTGAGGCCCAATATGGATTGTCAAATGCTTTTGACACATACAGCTTATGATGGACTCGCAAAGATCTTTGACACATGCATTCTTGGTGGACTTTCAATGCATATTTGTATTTTTCGAAACTATTTATACCAACCTTTATCAAAGAAAAAGTCATCTGGCGTTTTTTGTCCCTTTGCCCCTTATTTCGCCAAAATGATAGGAGATATTGCAAATCTGATTTAAAAACACAGGCAGGGATTTTTAACAAGGATGGAATTGAAAAACAAGGAAATGTGTCAAGATGACACTGATGCCCCGCTGGTAAATAAAGGGCCGTAATTTAGGTCAAAATCAGTGGACAGGAACGAAACTCATACTTGACCTGTAACTCATCATGGTAGACTCACATACCAAAAATCTTATGAATATATGCAAGGATGTGGAAAAAAAGTGTGGAAAACTGTTATTTTTATAAAATTTGCTAAGTTTAAGGGCCTTAATTTAGGTCAAAATCAGTGGACCGGAATGAAACTCAAACTTGACCTGTAACTCATCATGGTAGACTCACATACTAAAAATCTTTGAATATATGCAAGGATGTCGAAAAAAAGTGTGGAAAACTAGAGTGTGATGGACGAACAGAACTTTGTTGGCAGGGCACAAAAAAGATTTTGAAAGTCACACCACAAAAAAAACAAGAGGCTCCTGGGAGCCTGAATCGCTCACCTGGTCCTTAGGGCCATAAGGGTCGCTTCTTTATGGGATCATCTGACAATTTTAATCTGATAGGGTCTTTTGTAGAGCTTAAAATAAGGTGACTGTTTAAGCAGGTTGCAGCTTTTCTCTATCTGCAATAGTTTTCATTCTATAAGGCAAAAAAAAGAATACAGTTTTTTGGCCTTTAAAGGGCCATTACCCCTATAAGGGGTCATCTGGCAACTTCAACTCAAAGCAGACTTTTGTAGACCTTAATGAGCTGAAGGATTAAGCAAGCAATAGCTTTTCTCTATCTGCAATAGTTTGTTTTCTGTAGGGGCCACAAACCTGTAATGCAATTCAACCTTCCTTTAGTGGTTACAAACATCATACCTAAATTTTATAGCAATTTGTCAACCATAACTTAAGTTATAGCACAGAAACCAAAGTGTCCACAGACGATGACAACTCCATAACATAATACTATCTCAAAAATGTGTGGTCGTATAAATATATATTATTAGACATTAAATAGATTTTCTATACAAAAATGTCAAATGCTTTATTTTTCTTCTAGTGAAATTGTAATTTTGACTTTTATTTTATATTTCCCTGATACTGACCTATAGATGCTGGCAAGTGCATAGTTGCTTGGTTTTGATTCACAAAAGCTCTGTAACATATATACATGTAGAATTGTAATATAAATGCAAACAGCACTACATCATAGTAAAGATTTATTAAACTGCTTGGTTCAGTAGTTTAGTACTTATTTTACGTCACTTCAATGTGCTCTTGTCAGTTGCCAATTTCATTGGTCACACTATTTCTATCTTCTTATTTTTATTGAAAATGATAAATATTTTTTTTATAAACATACATGACATATTTTCTTAATTCATGTATTTATTCTGTTAACATTTACACACAATCTGAAAATCTATATATACATTTATAAAGATCTTTTCTTTAAATAAATTGAAGTAATTTGAAAAATTTATCTTAAGAAACCTTTTGTGTAGATTGCAAAAACAATTTCTTTGAATGAATAAAAAACAAAGGTTTCTTACATATATCAAGGACACATTAGCATTATTTATGGGTGTAACAAATATATATGTATTTTTATACTTCACTGACCTTGATCTTAAATCTGAATTATCTCTGAGGAGAGGTTCATCAGCTGACAATATTCTCTGTAATGTCTGTCTAGCCTCACTCCAGGCAGCTTTACCCAACCCCATAAATCCATTCAGAGTTTCCTATTTTGTTAGTACAAATTTCTAATTATTACTTCAATGTATATAATACAAAATAACTAACATGACTACAGTACACCAAGAGGCATACAGTGACTGAACATGTGATAGTGCAACAGACATAACAAATATCTTTTTTTCTGGTTGAAGATCTAAAAAAATCTTTTTTTTTATATTTAGAGGGAATGGTTATACAGAACAATTTCAAAAAAAAATTTTAAGACAATCTTGTTTAATAAAAAAAGTTATGGGCTTCCACTCTTAAAGTGGTGTATCACTATCATGTATTCAGTCATGCTATGTCTCTTGGTGTACTGTAAAAACTTAATATAATTATTATTATTGATTGTTTAAAGAGAAGAAAAATAAACAGCTAGAATGAAGTATATTTGATAAAGTGCTATAAATTATTCTTTATTTTTTTACCCATCTAAATCATTAGCAATTTAAGCTTGAAAAAATGTTTTTCTATGACATTTAAAGTTAGTTTGTACCCAAATCTCAAGCAAATGTACATGTATTAACAAAATACCATACCCTTGTAACTACCATAAGATTGACCCACTTACTATTTCATGTATGTAAACTAAACTGCAATTTTACCATATATATACCTGATCAAAAACATCTTGTTGACTTTGTAGGACTGGACCATTAAATAAAGCTTTTACCACACTCAAATCTAATATTTGATTTCCTATAGCAACACCTATTCTGTGTTTGGGCTGAAAAAAAAAAATATATATATATATATATCATATTACCAGGAGCAAGCCTCAATACATAAAAGAACATCCATCTTTTTCAAAATTGTTGTTTTATTTTACTTTTGATATCCAGCCCACAAGTGCTCTCAGCACTAGCTCTGTGTTTAAACAAATTCTGAGCAGAACAAATAACCAAGGCCTCCCACTTCAAGTTAAATGGTCCCTCCCTAAGAAAAGGAAATAATAAAAGTAATCATGCATTTTTTATAAATCAGAATAAAAAAGTTTTAAAATACCAGTAGTGAAATCAAACTTTGAAACCCTATAAGCATGATAAGAATACATGTACAAAATGTAAGTCTAAGAGTAAGGCGACTTTATACAATAGAAATGCAAAGTGGCAACCGTTATAAGGACTTGTGCCCCCTTAATCTGGCTTATTTAATGGATCACCATCTGTTTATGATTGGTAAAAAAGTCAACCTTTGAAACAGTTTCCAAGACAATCCTTCTTTAATGGAAAAAGTCTCATAGATTCTAGCCATCATTACTGGTCACAGTGTAGATCTCGCCAGCATGAAATTCTCGCCACTCGATTTTCAAACATTTATGTTGTAAGAGGAAGAAATTTTAAATGAGCCACTCCATGATAATTTTAGCTGAAAAATAGCAACAGAATTGGCAAAATGCAAGAACTGCTATTGAGAATATTAAAAGTGGGGAGAAACACTCTCTGACCAGTACAAGTTTTACTAATATAATGTCACAGGGAAATAACGACTATCTGCTAGACCTATCCTCATTATGATAACGTAACCAACCCTGCGTTCTCACCCATTGACCTCTACAGAGCAAAACAATTTTCGTCAATAAAACACTTTTTAGGCAAGCGCCAGCAAAGCCTTATGGAGTCTATAGAGTTGTGATGATTTTCGCGTTTTTTTTCTGTCTAGACGGAGTGATTTTCCTGCATCCAGTCTGGAATAAAGTGCTTTATTTTCTATATTACTTTTCAATATTTGTTAACATGATATGCACTTCTATAAATCTCAATTTTTATTGGCATTTTATATGACCGGCACAAGTTTTATTTATTCCTTTGCATCTTACATGACGAACATTTTAGTTAAAGGCGATAGAATATACATTATGTATTCATCTATTACTTGATTGATTCGTATAAATATTTCTCTCATTTGATTGGTCAATGCATGGATTCAGATTCTAGCTTCACCATTCATAAAATCAGTACAAAATACACATCATTGGGACGAGTGCATTTTAATCGAAGGGGTGTTTCAATCGATAACGTTTTTACACGATACCTGTCTTGTGTGTGCAATTGTGTTCATTAACTTTAAATTTGAGGGCATCTGCATGACGATCCTTTCTTCGCTCACCAAAATTAATAATTCGCAAACATTTTGAACAATATACTTTAACAGAGAATAAATCTATTATAGTTCTTATATATTTCACTTGCCTTTAAACGCTTTAGCGCTTTGATTTAATCTTGTAAAGGAACATTTTGTATATGTTCATTTTTAACAATATGTATGACAATAGTGTTAATCTAATGAGTGATAATTTTCCAGATATATTGTGAAAGTTAGGTTGAAGTAAGATATAGATCTCACTTTTACGCTGATCTTGAATTTGATGAGGTTCAAGATCTGAATTTTAATCACCTTAATTACATGTATAAAGTAATCAAACCATCAAAAAGTTAATATGATTATAGATTATGGTGTAAAATAACATATACAAAGCAAATATTAGAGGGCCAGTGTCTTAAATCATCCTTTGTAGGCATATTGGTTTCACTGTGCTCCATTGATAGCAATGGGCGGGAATGGTAACCCTCTCGAAGGGAGGGTTACGCTATTGTTACTAGACTAATCCCTATTTTCAGTCAGGACTACTACTGAAGGAAGTGATTTTGTAAAATCACTTAAATGAGTGATAATGAATGAATTACCAAGAGAAGAAACTAAAATATTTCAAAAGATTTAAACTGTTCGTTTGGAGTAAATTTCTTGATCCTAACAAAAATATTAGGCAGTTGAAGTAAAATCACTTAGATCAGTGATTTTATAAAATTTCAAACAATAAAAATCACCAAAACAAGTGTTTTGCAACTTTTTTACTCCCTGACTTCATGAACATTCAAATTTTCACCATGAACATATTTTTTTAAACCAGTTAAAAGATTAAATATATCAGGAAAATTATAGATTCCTATGGGGAAATTCCAGAACCCCATGAATTCAGTCATCAAAGATTAGGGAAAAATATGGAAAAATGCAATAAAATGGTTATAGTTGAGTCACTTTAACTTGTCATTTGACTTCTTGAATGATGTTGTTTCAATAATCATCAAAGTGACAAATAGCTTCACAGTTAAGAAAGAAAGATGAATGTAAAAACCCAAATATGAGGGGGGTGGAGGGGGTCTGATCCCGGAATCCCGAACTAATTTTTACAAAATCATGTCATCCTGACTTAAAAATGAGAAAATCCCGAAGCTCGGTAAAGTTGATATAATTTATCCGAGAATCCCGAACTTAAATTGTCCAAATCCCGGAATCCCGAGCTTAAATATGGCCAATCCCGGTGTCCCGAAAAAGGTCCTACCCCCTCAAATATCCGTTTATAATGAGAATTTCCATAAACTCACTTATTTGAGTGATAAAAAAATCACTTGTTTCAGTAGTCTCCCGGACTGATTTCTCTGATCTTTTGGAGCAACAATTGTAAACAATATTTTATTCATTTTGCATACCATCATAGATTACAACCTTATTCATATAAATTGTTAAATGTAAATATTGATTGGTTCCCCAAGGACACACCTCCAAAACCTTGAGCTTGACTTTATCGCATTGATTATCAACAAAATATTAATTCTTACTTACGTTATTTTCAGTAGAAAATATGCCATAAGGTAGATTTTGAATTGGAAAGTCACTTTCAGGACTGACATTAATAAATGACATTGTTTTTCTTTAATATTGTGTTGAAACAGTCTAAACGAAAGCAGTACACGTTCTAAACGGGATCATCAAAACAGAGAGAACTAGAGAGCTTTAGAGAGATGTGCAGAGGAGTAGATAAAAACCGTTTTTCTCACTTAAAATTAAAGGTTTTAATGTGTAAACTTGTCTTTTCATTCATTTTAACAGCAAAGAAACATTTTATTTGAGTTTTTATTGTCGATTTTTTAAGTATCTTGACGGAGTATCGATGGTCTGTAATGGCGCAGGACACCAAGACACGAACACTAAAGATAAATCTTCATGAACATGTTTATTAATAGTTTTTTTTTAATAATATGTGATATAATTATAAAATGAGATGTTTTCATTTATTTTTTTGAAAGACTTGGTAACAAATTTATCTTGACGATAAAAATAAAATTGAATATTAATGATCGGGTTCGTTGGCATTACAGAAAATCCATAATGCATTGCGTTTTGTTGTGTTCCGGCTATAGTTATTGAGGCGGCAATTTCAAAAATCTTAATTATGGGGTACTGACATAAAATTACAAATACCAAAACGCGGGTATAAACGGTTAATTTGGATATGCTATATATCGATATTTCAAGGAGTAACCTCTCATCAGTAGCATTTAAACCAAAACATTGGAAGTTCAAAATCCAAAACAGTTGAAAACGAAAAGTACTCAAAACCAAAACGTTCGAACAAGGAAGCCAAATCCAGCACCGAGGATATCGACCATGTGCATTACAAGGAAAGAAACAATATGATTTGTCAGAGTTCATATTAGACAACCATAAATAATGGAAGAGCCCTCACGCGACGTCAAGGCTATGAACGAGTATGTGAGGGTGTGCCCCATAAAAATTTTATTTGAGTAAAAATTGTGTCATGGAAATTTATTCCACAGGGGAACACCAAACAAAAATCGATATACCAAGATGCGCGATAATTATTACTAAAGATCTTGCAGGCGATACACAACAGTTCGTCAGTGAAACATGTTTAAAATACAAATGACAACAAAGTTCCAGACAATAAATTTTGCTACGCCTGACGCGCGTTTCGTCTATTCAAGACTCATCAGAGGCGCTCTACCAAAAATATTGAAAATGCCAAACACTGTATGAATATGAAGAGCATAGAACAGTATAACCAAAAATACCAAACTGGGGAACCAAATTATTACTAAGATATTCAACCTATGTCTGGGGTAGGAAGAACCTTAGGGTTTAGACAATTTTAAAACCGTTTTTTTTTGCGGGGAAATTCATAAGGCTATTTAAAAAAAAGATATGTGTCATGAACATTTATTCCACACAAGCTACGGAAAAAAGCCGTCTACCGAGATGCTTGATCTTTATTAATAAAGGGTTTTTTTTTAAGTCATGTCGTTGTATCTCCTGTCTTGCAGGTGATACACAACAGTTTGTCAGTGAAACATGTTTAAAACCTTTTTTTCGCGGGGAAATTCATAAGGCTATTTAAAAAAAAAGATATGTGTCATGAACATTTATTCCACACAAGCTACGGAAAAAAGCCGTCTACCGAGATGCTTGATCTTTATTAATAAAGGGTTTTTTTTTGAAGTCATGTCGTTGTATCTCCTGTCTTGCAGGTGATACACAACAGTTTGTCAGTGAAACATGTTTAAAACCTTTTTTTCGCGGGGAAATTCATAAGGCTATTTAAAAAAAAAGATATGTGTCATGAACATTTATTCCACACAAGCTATGAAAAATGATGTGCAATTGAGCCGAACAGCATCATCAAATAAATTTTGATTAGCTGTTGACAAGCGGTGCAAAGCCTTGTCAAAGTTGTAATATGGGGAGTTGTCATAAAGACAACTATGGCAAATATAAGACAATGATGTCTTACTCAGGAACTGAAATTCCTGGTGAGAAATGTTCTCACATGAATAATGCAACCAAGTGTTACATGATTCACAGGCAATAGCTCTACTATCAGAGCAATCGGTGTGACAAACAGCACATGGAAAAGTATCCATGTTTAAAATAAGTCCGTCACACGTTATAGTCTATTTTAGATATGAGCACTAATATATATGAATAAGTCAAAAAAGTCAAAAAAGAAAAACAAAATATTTACACAAAAACGAGTAATAAAGAGACAAAATAAAGAGAAAAAATATTAACAGTTAAACTACAAAAAAGCACTATGAAGAAAGAATTTTGAGAAAATTGAGTCCTGCTCAAATGGTTTGACATGTTTGTTTAACCAGCTAGACGATCGTGTGATCGCTAATCATTTAATGATAGATTTATTGTTGTCGCCACGCGCCAATATAATCAAATCATCATTGATTGCGACATTAAAAAGATTGCCGATAGTCATAAGTTGTGTGGTAATTATTGGTTGTTAATAATTCAATTCAATTCTTTATTACTTTAAGCAACAAGGCTCATCAGTATACAATATATAATATAAAGCAGTGTACAAAAAGTGAACAATAATGTCAATATTTGAATTTGTTACATCTGAGAAATTGATACATTTCAAACAATTAAAGTTGACCTTAAATTAAATGCATGATAGATAAATTTACATAGATTACGCAACTCTTTAACATTTTCAGTAGACAATAACTGGACAAGTTTAAATCTGAGACAATAATTAAATTAATTCGATAAAACACACAAATTACATTTTCTGTTAGCTCTTTCTATGCCATAATAACGTCCCGTTTCAACAAATAAATTGTGTGATGACAATCGAAGTTTGTCGATCATCTCAAAGAATGCGGAGTTGCACAGATAATCGTCGGCAGCTTGTTCCCAAGATTTCAACCAAGAGGGATGACTTACCACCAATACGATTCACAAAGAAAAGAGATCAACCTCAAGCTTAGTAAGAAATATGCAAAATCAACGGGGATCACATTTTGGAAACTGCGTGGACTAGTTAACCCACCAAGAAGTGCATTTACAGATGGTGTTCATTTAACTAAGAAATTTGAGCATATATACGCAAGACAGATTAAGTTGGCACTATTTTGTAATACTTTTAAATAATTTGACGTTAGAATTGAAAATTGTCATTGTTTCGTTTATATATCATGTATATAAAAAATATTTTATTTTCATGTTTAAATGCATTAGTAATAATAAATGTGCAATTTTATATATATCATGAGTTATTTTTCAACACATAATTATCGTTCAACTACAAAAACCGTAATTCATACGTATCCGACCCTGCACTTACCTGTATTTTTAAGTCGACAGTCGCCATTTTGATTACGATATTTACGAAAAAAACAATTGCAAATAAAGTTTGAATTGGCCAAAAAAAAACACAAACAAAGATTCTTGTATGTACATTTACCTTCATAATAACAAAATAGTGTACTTTATTCCAAATTTAATACTTTGGAAAGAGTCTTTGATGTCATTTATCATACGCTGGTTTACTCCTCTCTACCGACATCGTAGTTATCTTCGATCCTTACCATATAGAACCATTTAAAACCATCCCAAGTGATTTCAAATTACTCAAAATACCTTAGAAACAAACAATAGCCAGATAACAACATTTATTTCACACAATAAATCATTTTTTTATTAATTCTCTGTCCTCCTCTGTCCTGCTCTCTACTTCTCTGTATATTTACCTACCGTTCTAAACAGCCTTGACCTTCAACTTAAACAGTTTCGGATCTTAAATCTGTGGACGAATAATGCCCTTGATTTAATGGATAATTATCAAATTTTTAACTCTATCAGCTTTTGAAAAATATATTTGAAATAAAATAACTTTTTACCAGGTTTTGATGAGGAAGAATTTGCAAGATACTTATTTGTTCGAAACTAAATCCGAGAATGTAAACACGACCTCTAAAAAGTTGATGTGGGAGCTGAAAAAAAGAACATGTTTAGGAAGGCTCTGAATCAAATATCTGTAGTGTCAAACAGGCAGCTCAGGCTGTGTATTTATCGTCTTTACCATGCTGAAATTGATAGTCACATCGGGACACAGGCAGATAGAAACTCTCCCGAATTTAAGGTCTGCCACTTACATCTTGATCACAGTTGCCTTAACACCCATTAAGAATTTCCTTGGGTTTCACAGGATTTCTAATTAACCCTAATACTGCAATCCCACCTTCTTACACTAGCAAATAAGTTGCTAATCTGACTTTTGGCCTGACAAGACACAGAAATTATACACGATTATCGATTATGGTAAAACCCTAATAAAAGAAATTCTAGCTTAATGAACAGCAATGACAAAAATTTACAATTAAGTATGTTACAGTCACTGACTCATTAACAACCATTACAGTAAATATTCGGTCATACTAATCAGCGCCCGAGAGGAAAAATTAGCGCCCGAGCATTTATTTTCTATTAAAATGACTTAAATCTGATAAAATATTGATGTTTGATTGTCAAATTTTAATAAAAGACGTAAGTAAATCACGTGGAGTAAATCGGAGCCAAATTTTTTTTTAAAAAGGGTGGGTCCAAATGAAACCCTATAAGATAATCAAACAGTAAGCTTATTCAGTATTAAGCTGAAATACAATAATAAAAATACAAAGATGGTAAAAACCTTACAAAAACAGAAGACCAAGTGATTATAAAGTGATTAACAATAGTTAATCTAATTAAAAACAGTAAATATGACATTTATTGTACAAACATAAGTCACGCTCAAATATTAATCAAATTTAATTTGATTGATTTTATTACTGATTGATATTATACTACATGACTAGCTTGGTACCAGGTATTTAATTCATAAGGCCTTGATACCGATAACATTTGTTAAACTTCACAATATTCACATATTTCTTAAAGTGAAAAACAATTTCTATTCTGTTAGTTATGTATTTTCCATTCAGGATGTAAATAATTCCCGATCATACTTATATGAATGATTAAAGATGTAACTTCACAAATTATAAAATACATCTGATATATTCCTATTAGCTATATTCATTTCCATCGCCAAAATCTAAGGTTAATACCGGGTAAATACTAATCAGACTTTCAAAATATGTGCTCGGGCGCTAAATTTTCTGCTCGGGCGCTAAATTTCACCTCGGGCGCCCTCGGGCGTTAATTAGTATGACCCTAAATATTTTCTTATTGTTATGGCATTCACTATGTTGGGCTATGAATATGATAGCTATAGGGTGCAGGATAAAATAGATGGGATAAAGATTGAGTAGCAAACTATGCATATTGTTATATTGTTAACAATTGTTCTCCAAATGATCAGAGAAAACAGAAGTCACAAGCAGAAAGAAGCAAAGTGGCAGCACCAATTGGGCATTCTAGTGTCAAAAGTCTTATTGGGCAACAACAAAACCAGTAAACACAAAAAACAGCAGGAAGAAACAACATCAGCAGAAGAATCATTATGATGGCAAGAATCAATGATAACTTTGTCAAAAATTGAGTGGGAAGATGTTGTTAATATATACAATGTAGAACTATTTCAAACATGTGACTTTTTAGTTTTTATCAATCCCAAACACTGAACCAGATGGTGATCCATTTATTATTGTAAATGTTATTTTTTCTGTGCGAGATTAATCAATTAATCTCTCCAGTGAGATCTAGTGCTGACTGCACTTGCACACAGGATTTGGAAAGAAATTCTCTCTAGTCTTTTTAAATGAAAGCTTTTGCAGGAGAGAGCATTATTTTTAAAAAATGATCTCTGGTACATATATATATACAATTAATTATAATTGTTCTTAATTATAATACTTGAATTGTGAAATAAAAATTAATATGGAGGAATCAAATCAACATTTTTAAAGTGGAGGGATTCCAAAGCTTCCATGAACTTCAACAACAAAAATCAGAAATTTACCAATATCTTTTGTCAAAAAAAACCCAAAAAGTATCTTTAATGATCTTGCTTTGAAAATATACATGTATATATGTGACAATATGAAACAGAAAATAACATGATTTAAACTTGTCTGAACACACAAATTATGACACATGACCATAAATTAAACCTACAATAAAATAATGTCAGCTGCTAAAATTTAACATGATCTGTGTGTTTATTTTTTCAAGTCTTTAAGTAATATTTGTTTTACCCTGCTTCAAAGAAGATGAGGTTTATGTTTTTCCTGTGTCTGTCTGTAGTTCCATGGTTATGTAGTTTAGTCACACTTGTTATATTTTAACACAGGCATAGTTTCAAAAGCAGGGACATCACAAGTGAGCGTTTGCTCACAGAATTTGTTTAAATACATTTTGCAATTTGTTTTTCAGGATAACTATGACAGAATGCAATCATTGGTCCAAGACTTGAAATCAAAGGTTTCCACAATAATTGAAGGTATACATTTGTTTTTGTTTACCATGTTCAAATCTTTATGGTTTTTAATCATGAAAATAAAAACTCTTTTAACAAAAAAAAAATTGCTTAATGCTCTTTTATCACAAATAACAATATAGTGATCTTTAAGGTTTATTTACAATGTAAGTATCTTGTTTATTAAGTCAGAAGTCATAAAAATGTAGTTTTATATACATGTAAATGATTTGTTAATTTTTTTTTAACAATACCCAGGTAATCAATTATTGCAATATAAAGTGGGGGTTTCCTAAGTGAATTTGCCTATGTAATATACATGAAAAATCCTGTATTATTTAGGAAATGTTTTGTTTTTTATTTTTAATCAATATATATTTAAGGCGGTGGGCAGAAAGCTATAGAAAGACACATATCAAGAGGAAAGATGTTACCGAGAGACAGAATTCAAGAATTACTAGATCCAGAGTAAGACTATTGTTTAATAGCTCATATATATAAGATAAAATCCAAAAATTTCTTCCATTAACAAATGATAATTTTTTTTACCAATTCCAAAACAATTTGCTCTGTAGCAGTAGCTGATGGTTTATGTGTAGATAACAATGTATGCTCTATTTCTCAGGAATTTAAATGGTTAAGTCCTATTGAAAGGCTGCCGGCTATCATTTCATTGCATGTAATAGATAAATTTTCTTTTGTCATTGCACATGTTGCATGAAAAATTACAAGTGGTGTTGATTTGATTGTTTTTTCCGAGATGAAGAAATAATTCATATTTGAATTAGGTCAACAACAAAAATTAAATGTTTTTAATACCCTGAATCTTTTTGTTTGAAAGAAAATTTTCATTTGATATAGTTTTATTTCAGGTCACCATTTTTAGAACTAAGTCAGCTTGCTGGTTACCAGTTATATGGCAAAGAAGAGGTACCAGCTGGAGGCATCATAACTGGTATAGGTAGAGTAATGGGGTAGGTACCAGTTTATTTTATAAGGAAAACTTCGGATAATTATAAAATAATTTGACCTCACCTTCGACAGTCAAGTAAAGTGCTCAAGTCAGTTTGTTAGTCAACCATCCTGCACATGCAAGGTGTGACATTATTTAAGGAATGACTTTAAGAGTTGGTCATTTTATACGGGTATAAAATGGGTAGGGTCGTTTTACGCTTAATAAAAAATCCATTATTTGATGGTACAGTATTTTACTTGCTTGTCAAATGTTCAATGTTTTTTTTACAGAGTAGAATGTATGATAGTAGCTAATGATCCAACAGTAAAAGGAGGATCATATTATCCTATCACAGTCACCAAACATTTACGTGCACAAGAAATAGCACAACAGAATGGCCTCCCCTGTATTTATTTAGGTATGAACTGAGACTTGTAGTATCATCTAGATGTATGAAATCATTACCCTGTCTTGATAGTTATTTAACATCTATGTTACACAATTATAGGTTAAAACTATAAATGGGCCATGTTGTGTACTAAGTTTGTAAATCTAAAAAATTCTGTCCTACTGTTTACAGTCAGCATCAATAAACAATGATTTAATTTTATTTTTGTGTTTATACTGTTAATGTGATATTCATCTGGAAGTTATTTGAAATTTAGCATAATCCCCAAGCTCAACATTTCCCTTACTTAATTCTTTTACTGTGGAATATAAATATCAGAACTCTATTAATTTATTCACTTTGTGAAAGCCAGAAAGGTTAACTTGAAAAAATGTGAAAATATTACCTCTAAAAAAATTCAATGTGTCCATTACCTTTCATTATCTTTCTTTTGGTTATTCAGTAAGGCATTACAGCTATTTAGACATGTTTCTATTTGTACTGAATGTGGTACCTTTATTTCAAATTTACTTTACGAAGTATTTGAATATTTGATTTGTATGAATTTTAATATTTGTAATGTTGTCATTCCAGTTGATTCAGGTGGAGCCAATTTACCAAGACAAGCAGATGTCTTCCCAAACAGAGACCATTTTGGCAGAATCTTTTACAATCAAGCTAACATGTCAGCAAAAGGCATACCACAGGTATAAAAGCAACATTATATGATATCCTTAGATAATTAAAATATTTTTCCCATTATTGTCTCGCCTGCGAAGCAGAGTGGGATATAGGTGTTACTTTACTGGCGGCGGCGTTAACTTTTTGGATAAGGTTTTATGAGCACCTCCATATCTCAAGAACTATAGGTCCTAGGTTGATGAAACTTGGTATGCATATGCCCCAGTAGTAGCTTAGCACAGTTGCATCCCAAGTTTTGACCTTGACCTTGATTTTCTGGTTGAGTGACTTTGAGAATTTTCAATACATACAATATCAATGGTAAAGTTTTGCGAGCACCTCCATATCTCAAGAACTATAAGTCCTAGGTTGATGAAACTTGGTATGCATATGCTCCAGTAGTAGCTTAGTACAGTTGCATCCTCATCTTTTGACCTTGAATTTGATTTTCTGGTTGAGTGACTTTGACAATTTTCAATACATATAATAGCAATGGTAAAGTTTAGCGAGCACCTCAATATCTCAAGAATTGTATATCCTTGATATGCATAAGCACCAGTAGTAGCATAATACAGTTGCATCCCCCATCTTTTGGCCTTGACCTTGATTTTCTAGTTTAAGTTCTATAAACACCTTTTGATCTCAGAAATTAAAAATCCTTAAAAATTCAAAATACATGTATAGTGGTTCCAAGTAAAAAAGAATTATTGTTTCTGGTGGTGCCGGCAGGCGAGACATACTTTAGTGTTAACTCTTGTAATGGATATACATGGAAATGTACTTGTATAAAGTTTATTTATTTTAAAAAAAATGCATTAAGGCTATTTTTTGTCTGATAAGGTATGGGTAAAGATAAAATAGATATCTGTCTTTTTCAAAGAAAATCAGTTGGAACTTAAAACAGAACACACACAAAGAACCAATACAAGGTGAAATGAAGATGGTAATGTTGCTTAGAAAAATATGATGGGTAATAGGTAGACAAAATCATTAATATATACTCTAATGAAAGAGAATTTCAATATTGCTAAAAATTTATAACATGTATTATGATTTACATGTCAACACATTTTATTTTGTAGATAGCTGTTGTGTTGGGAAGTTGTACAGCTGGTGGCGCATATGTACCAGCAATGGCTGATGAAAGTGTTATAGTGAGGAAAAAGGGAACAATATTTCTGGCTGGTCCACCATTGGTATGACAGTATTTATAGAATGTTAGTCTAGTAAAAAACAGTTTTCATTAATACTATTAATTGAGTTTGTGAGTGAGTTAATACCATCATTCATTTAAGTGTATGTTGATGCAAAAATTTTGAATTGCTTCTATAAGATGATTTTAGCCGAGTTGGAACGAAGTTGAACTCGGCTATTGTGATGATGATGGCGGGCGGCTGGGGGGGCGGGCGTGCGGGTGGGCAGGCGGGCGTGCGTCAACAATTGGTTTCCGGACCATAACTCAAAAAGTTGTGAACCGATTTTAATGAAACTTTGGGATATTGTTACATACCACAAGAGGAGGAACCCTATTGATTTTGGGGTAAATCTGTTCAAGGTCAAGGTCACAGCAACAGAAAAAACATTTGAAATTTACTTAAAAAAGCAGTTTCTGGTCAATTACTCAAAAAGTTGTCAACAGATTTTAATGAAACTTTGTAATGTTGTTACCAATTATAAGAGGAGAAACCCTAATGATTTTGGGGTAATTTCGTTCAAGGATCAAGGGCAGAGTAGCAGAAAAACATACTCAAAAACTACATCAAGTACATATCTGAAATTTTACACAATAGTTCCTTACTGTTAGAGGATTCACATATTCATATTTTCTGCAACTTTGAAAATTTGTTGATAAAGCTTACATTTTTCCTGCTGAAATCATTCCTCAATTTGTCTCCATTTTACATGTTATGCCTGTAATAACCAATTATGTTAAGTCTTGAAATGAAGACAAGGAAAGTTTTGGTTAATAAAATACGGCAACTCGGCTTTTGCACCCATGTGCATATTGATTTTTTTTTCTAAGTTCTACAGTACAAAAATGTTATTACAAGAACAAAGGAAAATCAATTGCTTTTAAAAATTCTTGTTTTGGCCATTCCTAAATTCTCATTCAAATTTCTTGAATAAGGGGCAGGTGGGGAAATTTTATTTTTTATATTACTCTATTTTATTGACCGGGCTGGTCACGGGTCAATTATTTCGGACTTCTTCATTTAAAACCTACCTAATAGTCCGAGAAAATTAAGCTCCGCCCAACCTTGCGAATAAAATAGAGTAATACATTTTCATAGAATATTTTGCCATTTTTAAAGAAAACAAAAAAACTTTATTTGCCAAAATTCAAAACAAAGGTTTTTGAGGCGACTGAGAAAATTTGGGCGGGAGGGAATGAGAATAGATATTTACTTTTATACATAAAATCATCTGATCCACAATTTTTTTTAAAGCTTTGTTCATTAATTTTTAGGTGAAAGCAGCTACTGGGGAAGATGTTCCAGCAGAAGAACTGGGTGGAGCAGATCTTCATTGTAGGTATGTTATAAGTTTTAACCTTAATAACAGAAATATCTCCTTTTGAAATGAAAAATAGCATGTTCAGGGTAGGAAATTCGCTGAAAAAGTAACCAGCCCTGAATTGAAATTCTACCTGTTTTAGCTATACAGCCAGTCAAATTTTCATGAATTTTAGCCAGCCCTGCCCAAAAGTTACCAGTCTCGGGCAGGCGGGCAGGCTGTTATTTCCAACTCTGGCATGTTGTAATCTTTGTATCAGATACTTCAATAATAAGTATTTCCAGTCATTTGGTATTTATTTTTACACTGTTTTTTTCCCATTACCCCATAGGGTATGTACAGTAGCTAAGTTTTTGACACTACTTTGTATTATTTTACATTAAAGGGATGGAAATGAAATAACAAAAAATGTTCAAACTTAGCAAAAAACATTGTAAACGTTGAAAACTTCAAGGAATTCTTAGAGGAAAAAATGGATGAAATTACATTACATTAGATTTTATGTGGTTATAAAGTTTGCCATGATGTCATAAAAATGTAAGCAGTTAATGATACAATAGTTATACATTATTGTATCAATCATTGGTGATAATGTCTTAAAACTTCTTGAAAAATATTCACCCTACTATCAGATTTATGAGAATTATAGCATTATCATATACAAGATGGTGGTTTAAAATTCTTTATCTTAATGCTTTCTTTTGTAGTAAATCAGGAGTAACAGATTATTATGCACAGGATGACGAGCATGCCTTACATATAGCTAGAAGAATTGTTAAGAATATAAATTATTGTAAAAATCCTCAGGTTTGTTCAACTTTTACACCATTTCTCTCAAAAATTATTTTTCAATTGCAAAATGTTTTGGCAGTGCTGCTGTCACTTTTGCCTACAGACATATGAATTCTTTAAGTGTGACAACTTAAGATAATAGTTGTTAATTCCAGGTTAAATTTCTATTTACTAGAGTCCTTGATCTACATGTATTCATAGTTACTCCTGATCAGGACTTTTTGATAACATCTGGTCGACCATTCACCTTGAACTTAAAAAAGTTCTGGACCTTTTGCTTTTAAATGTTAATTTGAACCCCTGAATGTGGCATAGCAAATGTTAGTACATTTTTAATGGAGAAATTTATATTTATTTTAGGTAACAGTACAGAAACCAGAAGACCCTATTTATCCTGCAGACGATCTCTATGGAATTGTGGGAGATAATTTAAAGAAAACATTTGATGTTAGAGAGGTTAGTCTACTCTGATCATACACTATATTATCTATTCACATTAATTTGAAGATTGGCATTATTGAGTTCAGATGACAGATGTGAGTTGCGTTCAAATGAGTTCATTTCAACTTGCTGTTTTCCGTTGTGATTTTTTGAATTGCTGTTTGTTTATGTTTGTTGTGTCGCGTACACTTATTCCACATCTCAATATCGTATATTGCTAATCCTCCAATCAGAAGATTTGTTTGCAATGAAGTTACAAATAAAACTGTTCAAATGGCTATACATTCTCAACGTCACCATGATCACAAGAAAATGTGTCTAAACTAACACAAATTGTAATTTCACAACAAAACTAGCATTGTCAAGATAAAGAGTCTCTACAAGAACTTATAATTACATTTACCGTGCATATAATTAAATTTATATAACACAGTTATTCTATTGGTTGATTAACACATTGAATCGTCTTTCATACCTCGATGAAATGTCACTTGAATCACGTGGCCATAGACAGGTCATGACCTTATTTTACGCACAACTAAAATTTGTACTTATCCAGGTAAATTCTCACAACTTGAATTTGCATTTGGATATTAATGCGCAAATATATAATACACGAACATACACCACAAAACATTAAAATGTAATTATATGAATTGAATGTTACAGGGTTGTAAAACTGTTAACCGGTCGCACATTTTTAAAATGTGCTATGGTCAACGGTTTTATACACCAATGAATCATCAAAATACAAACATTCAATTCTTAAATGTATCTTACTTCATTTATGAAATACATGCATGTCATACAAATTTGCATAAAAAACCAAAAACACATTTAATAATTCATGTATCTATTAGAGAGAAAAAAAGAACAGTTAAACCTTTTTCAAATCATAGTCGAGATTTTGACTTAAGTTATGATAATTTTATTGATTTTCTGGGTTTTTTTAAATTTCGCCCAAATAATTCAAATGTCTATTTTGCAGGTAATAATTTTCATGTGTACTTTTTTCGTGGATTTTCATTTACTGCGAATATAGTAAAAATTAGTACACCCTGAAAATTATTATGTTTACATAAAGCATTGTATTTATTTATTTGTACAAATTATCAAGCTTACATTGATTATTTCTTTATACAGGTTATAGGTAGGATAGTAGATGGTAGTAAATTTGATGAATTTAAAACAATGTATGGTGAAACCTTAGTCACTGGTAAGTATTATTTAAACAATCTTGAAACTTGGAACATTTTGCGGCTTAATATACATATATACTTGTTATATTTTGTTTTCTCTCTATCTTAAACAAATAGCACTCGCCTGTTAATGTCTATCAGTTGTAATTATCATTCACTACTGTGGCAGATCCAGAAATTTAAAAACATGAAGGTGCACAATTAAACAAAATGTTCTGGGACCTCTTGTTTCACACATTTTTTAACAAAATTTTCCTGCTAAATTGGAGGGTGTGCAGGTTCTAAATCCGAATTTGCACACAAATGTATATATAACAGCTTCAAATGGAAACAGTTATGTAACGAGCAAAAACTATTCTACTGAAATGCAGTAATAATTACAGAATTTTCAGTTTTGTCACAATGTTTTAATCCATTCATTTATTCCTAGTACAGTGATGACTCAAGTTTTAAGGCAAATTTAGTTTCTATATAATATCTTTAAAAATAGGACATATTATCTTATTTCAGGTTTTGCTAGATTATGGGGATATCCAGTTGGCATCCTTGGTAATAATGGTGTATTATTTGCTGAGTCAGCATTAAAGGTATCAGTCATATTAAGTTAATCATACCCCCACTCGTAAGAGAGGGGGCTATATTGCAATCACCTTGTCCGTCCGTCCGTCCGTCCGTCCGTCTGTCCCTCCGGTTTAATTTCTCTGCTTCTACTGGATGGATTGGTTTCAAATTTGGAACACAGCTTCAGCATGATGAGTTGTGCCATGCCTTTTGTTTCCAGGTCAGTCCATCATCCACTTCTTGTTTTTTGCGTCGACTTTTTTGAAATGTGAAATTTTTCGTAACAGATTTCTCGGCTTCTACTGGATGGATTGGTTTCAAATTTGGTACACAGCTTCAGCACGATTAGTTTTACTGTGCCTCCCCTTTCCAGGTCAGTCCATCATCTACTGCCTGTTTTCCGAGCCGACTTAAGACTTTTTATGGGTAAAAAATAGACAATTTTTCGTAACAGATTTCTCTGCTTCTACAAAAGGGATTGATTTCAAATATGGTATACAGCTTGAGCATGATGAGTTGTACCGTGCCTCCCCTTTTCAGGTCAGTCGGTCATCTTCTTCCTGTTTTCTGAATGGTCGAGTGGGGGTATGCTTAGCACGACTTAGTGCAACCCCTTGTTTTTATAGGTTAAAGAAAGTCAAAGATTTCTTACGATTTAAGTATCAGCATTAAAGGTACATATCAATTTTTAATCATATTTCACAATAAAATTCAAGGTTTTAAAATGGTGAATTGGAGGCAGGCAGGGAAAAAATGTGACAGTTTTCTACTTATCACAGCCCCTTGATATACATGTATGGTATGCAGCATCAGCATGGGATCCAATTTGAATAGGGTGTATTTGATTTCACGTCAGCCGCTAGCCTTTTTCTGGCCATTTTTAAGGATTATGTTATTGGTTCCATACAGGTCAGAGAAAAACTTGTTTGGTATCATTTGAAAAAGCAGCCAAATAACTTGTGTTTAAATTGTTCATTTCAAACTTTACCATTTTTTTTTCAGGGAACACATTTTATAGAATTATGTTGTCAAAGGAATATTCCATTGATATTTTTACAAAATATAACAGGTAGGTCACAATTGATCTCAAAATGTCCAAAGTATAAAAAGTACAGATAAATTTGTTATATATCAAAGAAATGAAAATCTCAAAGTCCTTAATAACAAAATTAAGTTGCATACAAAAAGAAAGAAATAATCACTTACAAGATGATATATTATAACAATAACCTAGGCAAGTCATCATTGATTTTCTTTAATCCATGGAAATTAATGCCTACACAAGAAGAAATAAAGTAATAGCTCAACCTCTAAGCTTCTGCAAATTTTCATTTTCACACTTTGTTTATTGCTTCCCTATTGATTTTACACATTTATTTGTACATTGCAGGATTCATGGTTGGAAGGGAAGCTGAGGCTGGTGGTATAGCTAAGCATGGAGCCAAGATGGTGACAGCTGTAGCCTGTGCTAAAGTCCCTAAATTTACAGTTATAATTGGTGGGTCCTATGGTGCTGGAAACTATGGGATGTGTGGACGATCATATAGGTAAGTGGAAGATTTGATTTAAGGTAATTGATAGGTAAGATTTCAAGGTAGAATTTTTGGGTTGTAATTTCACACTGAAATGTTCATGACGATAAAACCATAGCTTTATTGATTTAAATGGCAAGAATCTGCATTATAAATGTTGTTTTAAGTTTATTTGCATTTTACCATTGAAATAAAAAAAAATAAATAAAAAATTACAAAAATTGTTCTTGCATTAATGCATCTAAAAATAACTTTTAAACATACAAAAATAAACTAGCACACAAAACAAGCTGTGTTTGCATTTGTTAAATTGTATGTTTTCTTAGGCATTTGTGAGCAATTTAGTATTCACCAAACAAATGCTGTAAATGTATTTCTTTGTGTGACATACTAATTTTTGTTTTTAGCTCACCTGACCCGAAGGGTCATGTGAGCTATTGTCATCACTTGGCGTCCGTCGTCCGTCCGTCGTCCGTCGTCCGTCGTCCGTCGTCTGTCGTCCGTCGTCCGTCGTCCGTAAACTTTTTAAAACATTAACTCCTCTGACACCATAAGTCCAATTGCAACCAAACTTGGTATGGTTGTTCATTAGCATTCGGTGCTTAGAACTGATGTTGGGATTTTTGATTCGTCATAAAACATGGCCGCCATGGCTAAAAATAGAACATAGGGGTAAAATGCAGTTTTTTGCAAATTACTCAAAAACGGCTACAGATATCAAAATTCTGGCATAGGGTTAAAGTGATCAGCACCTCAAGATCTACCTACCCTGAAATTTTGAAGAAAATCCAACGACCCATGTAGGAGTTATTGCCCTTTTTGTGGCTTTTTTGCAAATTTTGCACCTGTTAAGCTCAATATCTTGAAAACTAAAATAGATATTTGAGAAATTTAAATTGCATGTTGTTAAGCACATCAAGATCTACAAAAAATGTAATAGGGTCAACGTTGTAGGACCTTTTCTTTTAGGAGTTATTGCCCTTAGAACGTCAAAATTTAGCATTTTAACAGCATTTCCTCATTACATTGAAAACGTTAACTCCTCTGACACTTTAAGTCCAATTGGAACCAAACTTAATATAATTGTTTATTAGCATTAGGTGTATAGAACTGATGTGGGGATTTTTGATTGGTCGTAAAACATGGCCACTGTGGCTAAAAATAGAACATAGGGGTAAATGGCAGTTTTTTGCAAATAACTCTAAAACGGTGACAGATTTTAAAATTTTGAGGGGGACAAAAGTGATCAGCACCTCAAGGTCTACCAGCTCCGAAATTTTGAAGAAAATCCAACAACCCAAGTAGGAGTTATTGCCCTTTTTGTGGATTTTGTGCAAATTTTGCATCTGTTTAGCTTAATATCTTGAAAACTATACAAGATATTTGAGAAATTTAAATTGCATATTGTTAAACACAGCAAGATCTACAAAATATGTAATAGGGTCAACGTTGTAGGACCTTTCCTTTTAGGAGTTATTGCCCTTAGAACGTCAAAATTGAGCATTTTAACAGCATTTCCTCATTACATTGAAAACGTTAACTCCTCTGACACTTTAAGTCCAAATGGAACCAAACTTGGTATAGTTGTTTATTAGCATTAGGTGTATAGAACAGAAGTGGGGATTTTTGATTGGTCGTAAAACATGGCCGCTGTGGCTAAAAATAGAACATAGGGTAAATGGCAGTTTTTTGCAAATAACTCTAAAACGGTGACAGATTTTAAAATTTTGATTGGGAACAAAATTGATCAGCACCTCAAGGTCTACCAGCTCTGAAATTTTGAAGAAAATCCAACAACCCATGAAGGAGTTATTGCCCTTTTTTGTGGATTTTTTGCTAATTTGGCACCTGTTTAGCTCAATATCTTGAAAACTATACAAGATATTTGAGAAATTTAAATTGCATATTGTTGAGCACAACAAGATCTACAAAATACATGTATGTAATAGGGTCAACGTTGTAGGACCTTTCCTTTTAGGAGTTATTGCCCTTAGAACGTCAAAATTGAGCATTTAAAAAGCATTTCCTCATTATATTGAATACGTTAACTCCTCTGACACTTTAAGTCCAATTGGAACCAAACTTGGTATTATTGTTTATTAGCATTAGGTGTATAGAACTGATGTGGGGATTTTTGATTTGTTGTAAAACATGGCCGCTGTGGCTAAAAATAGAACATTAGGTTAAACTTCATTTTTTTGCAAATAACTCAAAAAGGGTGACAGATTTTTAGATTTTGATTGAGGACAAACGTGATCAGCACCTCAAGATCCACCATATTGTCAGATGACCCCCTTATTAATCTTATGACCCTTTCAATGTCAAATAGATTTTGCCTTATAACTTTTACTTCAGGCACATATGTCAGGTGAGCGATTCAGGCTCCTGGGAGCCTCTTGTTTTCATAGTGAAAGAAATTCTGTGAAAAATAATACATGCAAATATTCAATTATTATGTGTCAATCAAAATATGATAATTGAAAACCATAAATTAATACACGCAAAATAGACATTTGGACTGAATGCATGAAAATTAATACATGATTCTTATACTCTTGTAAAATTCAAGTCTGTAATCAGATAATTACACCCTTACAACTAAAGTATATAAAGGACAAGGTACAGTAAGGGCCATATTTGGCCCCCCTATTTAATGAAAATCAAATCCAAAGTAAATGATTTAGATGTCATTAAGGTTTCAAGTACGATGATTAAACTTTTTGACAATGGTAAACATTTTCCATCATCTACTCTAATTTCAATTTTATAGAGGCTTAAAGTAGTCCAAAAGTATCAAAATCGTAGAAATATGTCATTTTTCATGCTTATTTTGTTATTTATAATGACCAGCGACAACGTAGACCATGGATTTCTCAACTGATTTATAACCATTTTATAGTGCAAATTAAAGTTCATAAACAATAACTGTGGTCTAAGTAGTCGCTGGCATCTAGAAATTGAAAATATCACCCAAATATTGTCCATTTTCCGCGAATTTCAAAGAAATCATACATATTCACCATGTTTTGACAAGCAATTTCAAATAATAAACATGAAAAATTTTGATAAATTTAGTTGTTTTATCTTCTTCATTCATTTGACTTAATAAATAACAAAAGGACTTTTCTCAAGATCAGTTTTCTTTTTTTTAGTTTTAGAGGGGGCCAAATACAGGCCTTACCGTACCTTGTCCTTTCTTTGTCAGTCTGACAATTTATCTTGAAAGCATAATTTCTAATAAATCACCACTTGGATTTTCTAGAAATCCTATACGAAGTAAGAAAATGACCAAATGGAGATATTCATGAACCCAAATTTTATTCAGGGGGAGATAATTTGACTTTAATTTTTTTTCTCGCCTGCGACGAATAGTCGTGAAGGCGAGACATGGATATAACGGGGATATCCTAAATGCATACGAACAACTGAAAAAAGTTTAATTGATATCATATCAGCTCTATGCAAGACATCTAGTTAATTGACCTTTGACATTTTGATTTACCTAAATGTTTAGTTTGAATGCTCAAAATTACTGTATTTATGAAACTTTGCATACCTAAAAATAATATAGCATTAAATGTAGAAAAGGGAGATTTCTGTCAAAGAGGTGCTTGACAAGAAATCTGTATCTTGAATCCTTTCTATACTAGATAGTTAATTCTATTTTACATTTTCAGTCCACGGTTTCTATACATGTGGCCTAACTCCAGAATATCTGTGATGGGTGGAGAACAAGCAGCCAATGTCCTAGCTCAAATCACACGAGAACAGAGACTCCGAGAAGGAAAAGAGGTACTTTCTTACCCACTTGAAACGACTTAAGTCATTTAAAAATACCAAATCAGACTTTTATACTCAATACCAAAGTGGGTTAAAAAAAACTGTTAATTTGGTTATGATGTATATTAAATATTTTAAAGAGTAACCTCTTATCAGCAACATTTGAATCAAATCATTGGATTGTATAAAACCCAAAGTATTGAAAGAAAAAGTTCTCATACCTATAAAGTTTGAACAGTCAAACAGAGAAGCAGAATTCAGCACCAAGGATATTGACCTTGTGCAATCCAAGGAAAGAAACAATTTTGAATTTTAGATTAGATATTTCAATAATAAGAAAATATATATTTAATGCTTTGAATAAATGAAACTGTAGATATAATAAAATGCAGAATAAATGTTCATGAATTCAAGAAGTACCAATGGTGCAATTGAATGTCAAAAGTCTGAAATGACAAAGACAATCAGTCAAACCAAAGACAATTACATGATAAACACACTACATAGCAGAACGCTCATTAAGCAAATAAGGGTGCCACCAAACTTTACTTAAGTCTGAGAATATTCTCAACTCATTATTTTTACTATGGGAGTTTTAAGTATAAGTTTGAAGTTTTTTTCAAGTTTTGTGGTGCTGAGTCCTGTTCTCATTTACAATCTCATGTACATTTTGCCAATAATTTGAAAGAAAAACATCATGTTGTTTTAATTACTTTAATAGGATATATTTATGCATGGTTTGAATATTGCGTTTCCTGTTTTGAAAGGTCCTGGCCAGGTTTACATTTTGTGAAGTATCTGGTCTTTTACATATATTTGCATTTAACATAGAAATCAATCTTCCATGTGGCTTCATGTCACTTATTTGCAAAATTAAAACAATCATGACAATATGCCTTTTTTAGCTCACCTGACCCGAAGGGTCATGTGAGCTATTGTCATCACTTGGCGTCCGTCGTCCGTCCGTAAACTTTTTTAAACGTTAACTCCTCTGACACCATAAGTCCAATTGAAACCAAACTTGGTATGGTTGTTCATTAGCATTCGGTGCTTAGAACTGATGTGGGGATTTTTGATTCGTCGTAAAACATGGCCGCTGTGGCTAAAAATAGAACATAGGTGTAAAATGCAGTTTTTTGCAAATAACTCAAAAACGGCTACAGATATCAAAATTCTGGCAAGGGTAAAAGTGATTAGCACCTCAAGATCTACCTACCCTGAAATTTTGAAGATAATCCAACAACCCATGTAGGAGTTATTGCCCTTTTTGTGGATTTTTTGCAAATTTTGCACCTGTTTAGCTCAATATCTTGAAAACTATACAAGATATTTGAGAAATTTAAATTGCATATTGTTAAGCACATCAAGATCTACAAAATATGTAATAGGGTCAACGTTGTAGAACCTTTCCTTTTAGGAGTTATTGCCCTTAGAACGTCAAAATTTAGCATTTTAACAGCATTTCCTCAGTACATTGAAAACGTTAACTCCTCTGACAGTTCAAGTCCAATTGGAACCAAACTTGGTACAGTTGTTTATTAGCATTAGGTGTATAGAACAGATGTGGGGATTTTTGATTGGTCGTAAAATATGGCCGCTGTGGCTAAAAATAGAACATAGGGGTAAATGGCAGTTTTTTGCAAATAACTCAAAAACGGGGACAGATTTTACAATTTTGATTGGAAACAAAAGTGATCAGCACCTGAAAATCTACCAGCTCTGAAATTTTGAAGAAAATCCAACGACCCATGTAGGAGTTATTGCCCTTTTTGTGGATTTTTGGCAAATTTTGCACCTGTTTAGCTCAATATCTTGACAACTTTACAAGATATTCGAGAAATTTAAATTGCATATTGTTAAGCACATCAAGATCTACAAAATATGTAATAGGGTCAACGTTGTAGGACCTTTCCTTTTAGGAGTTATTGCCCTTAGAACGTCAAAATTTAGCTTTTAAAAAGCATTTCCTCATTACATTGAAAACGTTAACTCCTCTGACACTTAAAGTCAAATTGGAACCAAACTTTGTATTGTTGTTTATTAGCATAAGGTGTATAGAATTGATGTGGGGATTTTTGATTGGTTGTAAAACATGGCCGCTGTGGCTAAAAATAGAACATTAGGTTAAACTGCATTTTTTTGCTAATAACTCAAAAAGGGTGACAGATTTTTAGATTTTGATTGAGAACAAAAGTGATCAGCACCTTAAGATCCACCATATTGTCAGATGACCCCCTTATTAAACTTATGACCCTTTCAACGTCAAATAGATTTTGCCTAAAAACCTTTACTTCAGGCACATATATCAGGTGAGCGATTCAGGCTCCTGGGAGCCTCTTGTATAATAATTTTACAGAAACTCACCTACTGCTTAAGAATTACAAATTAAACTACGGATAGATGTTGGTAATATTGTTTTTAATTTTATTTGAAGGAAAAAACTTTTCCTCAATCATTTTCAACACTTATTAGAGAAAAAACATATTAGCTCCCTCTTTATATATGATGGGTTTTTTTTATTCAGTGGACTATAGAGGAAGAAAATGCATTAAAAGCACCTGTGATCAAGAAATATGAGATTGAAGGACATCCTTATTTTTCTAGTGCAAGGTAAATTAATTGTTTTTTATCTTTTATCTTTTTTGTTAATTATATTATGATTTTTTGGTTTTTGTTGTGCGTTTATTTATTTATTAATTTTTTTTTGCAGGAGAAACTTCCATATTTTTTGTTGTTAAATACCTGATGGGGCTCCCGCAGGGTACCCCCCTCAGGTTGCAAGGTCGCTTTTAAAAGGCATATTTTGGCGGAGGTCACAGGTGGTTTTTTGGCATAGGTAGATTTTATGAAGTGTAGGTCGGAGTCGCCGTTAAAAAGTCCTCAGGTCGCAGGTCGTTTTTAACCCTGCGGGAGCCAACCTGATAAATGTGGTGGAATATCAATGACTTATATAGAAAATAATGAGATGTGGAATAAGTGTTATATAACATGTTTGTCAGTGTGTGAATTCTTTTGTTATACACAATGCATTTGCACTTTGTAAATGGACCAAAATGAAATATACTTATATATCCATATAAATGTATGTTTCACTTTATTTAAAAGGTCTCAAATAAAAGAAAGCTCCATAAATTTACTAATTGATTATGTTTAGTAGGAGATGACCATTCCTTGACAGTTACAAGTTTACAATCAGCATTCTAACAATTTTCTCCTGTGTATTTCAGATTATGGGATGATGGTGTAATAGACCCTGCAGATACAAGGAATGTGTTAGGACTCAGTATATCTGCTTCATTAAATGCTCCGCAAGAAAGGACTTCATTTGGTGTATTTAGGATGTGATTTATTTATTTTTATAGAAACTGTACATTTATCATGATGAAATTAAAGTACTAAAATATTATGTATAATGTCTAACTATGGGTATCTTTAATGATTCCCTCTGGCTCATGTAATTACAGGCATAAGTTAATCTTCGTTAGAAATATCCTTCATTTTTGACAGGTTTGTATCATTGATATGATCATAAAATATAATGGTCATGTTGATGTTGTCATCTGCAAGTATTTGCTTTCCTGGCAAAACTTTGTCTCAAGTAACAACGGGACAGAGGAACCTAGTACTGGTTTTTGTTTGTCTGTCTGTCCATCCATCACACTTTTGTGAACACTCTTTAACTGCTCAACAGATTTTGCTGAAAATTTGTAAGAATGTTTGTCATTATATGTAGTTGATCATATCATAACTCTATTTTGATTCAACAAATTTTATAGGAGTTATGGGACTTGATTGACTAAGAAGAATCATCAACTCCCCTTAACTGTCTAGCATATTTTGTTCACATTGTATAAAATGGTGTATTGTTCCCATCTGCAACACATCTTAATTTTCATCTATATTTTGGGGTTCTAATTTAGAGGGGGTGGGAGACCTGGCCATGTGTAACATATCCATGTTGTGATATGTTTTTATATTCATATACATGTAGTATTTAGCATTTTCTACCTTTTGGCTATAGTTCATTTGATAAGACTAGAATAGAATATTATCTGAAATTGTGAATATTACTGGAAAAAACAGAAATTTCAAAATGGCAGTGATGAACAAAAGTAGGTGTTGCTGACCAACAAAGGAATAGAATGATATCATATATCCAAGAATAAAAAGGCAAGACAAGAGAATGACATAATGGAGAAAAAGAAGATAATTTTGATTTAATGGTATTTGATTTATTTTCCTGTCGCATTAGGTTAAAAGATCCATAGTATTTCAGAAAAGGGACAAAAGGTGATAAAGGTTATACACAAAACTTCCCAAGAATGTTTCCTTTCCATAAGATTTTGATAACTTTCATTTGAGCTATTGCCATCACTTGATATCTGTCATAATTTTTTGCCATTATTAACTTTTCTTTAGAAATGTTCTCCACTGAAACAACTTCAGGGATGGCTTGAAATTCATAATTGCATAAATGGTGACTGCCCAATGAACAACATGGCCACTGTTGCCAAAATGAAACTGGGGTTATGACTGCAGATTTTCACTTATACCAGTAAACCAAAAACTATAATGAATAGATAAAATCTTATTTAACACTCCTCTTCAACATCAAAAGCTTTACAAAACTCATCTGGATCAAGGTTTTAACAGATGACCCATAAAGGGCCCATATTAGGATTACCCTCCTTTCAAAGGGAAAAGTTATGATTTTGGCTTTCTAGGCCTGAAGGTCCATGTGAGCTATTTCCATCACTAGGCCTGAAGGTCCATGTGAGCTATTTCCATCACTTGGAGTCCAATGTCAACTGTTTGTAGTCTCTTTCAACTCTTCTGAAATTACTAAACAGAATTTTATGAAACTTGGTATGGTTGAACCTTAGGGTGTCCTCAACAAAAGATGTGTTTTAGTATTTGATCTGTGAAAAAACAATAGGTTGAAATTACAAAAATGGCTTATTAATCAAAACCTATAAAAGATACAAGAAATCTTGGGTTCTTAGTCTCTTCAAAATCAAAACCACAACAAATTCTTTATTTAAATTGTCAGGTGATCCCTGATTGGAAGCAATGCCCTTTAAAAGTAAAAAAAAACCGTTTTTTTTCATAGTTTTGTCATATTGAAGGAAAATTATTGCAGATTGAGAAAAGTTGTTGCTTGCTTAAACCTTTAGCTCATAAAGCTCTACAGTCTTCATTGGATGTAAGTTGTCAGGTTAATTTTAGGCCCTTAAAATAATTTTTTTCATGTTTTTCTGCCATCAAATGAGAACTATTGCTGATAAATAAAAGCTGTTGTTTGCTTCTACTTTCAGCTCATTCAGCTCTACTAAACTTTCCATTTGGTTGAAGTCAGTTTATATCCCTTTGGGTTATGGCCCTTTAAAGGTCTAAAGCGGTGTTATTTCATGTTTTACCATAAAGATTGGAAAGTATTGCAGATAAAGAAAAGCTGCTGCTTGTTTAAGCCGTCAGCTCATTTCACAAATCCCCATTGGGTTGAAGTTGTCAGATGATCCCTGATATGGGTTATGATCATTTAAAGGTAAAAAAGCGTTTCTTCATGTTTTTGCAGTATATAGAATGAAAACTATTGCAAAGAAAAGCTGTTGTTTGCTTATTTTGAAGTTTTCAGTTGACCCCTTATAAGGGTTATTGCCCTTCAAAGAAAATAGGGTTTTTTTTCTTCTTATTTTCCCTTCTGAATAATAACTTTAAAATGTTGCTTGCTGCCTTTAGTTCTTTAAGCTAGATGCAAAAGTCTCCATTGAGTCGAAGTTGTGAATATATAGGGATTATGACCCTTTGAATGTAAAAACCGTATTTTGCCATGTTCTTGTGCAATATTTTGAGAACTATAGCTGTTGGATGCATTACCCTTTGGCTTATTGAGCTCTTTAATTTAAAATATCATTAGGTCAAAATTGTCAAATGAACCCTGGTAGGTGTTTTCTAGCTCGTAGAAGAGAGCCCCTTTTGGTTTTTTTAAAAAGGACCAGTGTAGAATAAGGCTCCTGGTAAACTCTTGTTTCGTGTTTAGAGCAATTTGATAAAAACTATGAAAACTATAACTCACGCAGCAACCTGTTCATCTCATTTATAGCTACATAAAATCTTCTTTAAAATGAAGTTGTCAGACTACCTTAATAGGTTTAATAATCCATAAACGTACTTGCTAATAATAGATGTTTTTTTTAAGGCAATAGGCAAAAGAATGAGATCTATAACAGACATAGAAAATTAGAAAATATGTTAATTACTTGCTTAGAGTATTGAGACCTGGTGTAAAGCTACCATGGGAGAATCACTAAAACGTAGGGGAGAGTCTTTTTACCAATAGATTGGAGTAGAGTAAATGATCGAATTAATTATTTCAAATGCTCAAATATTGAAAATAAATATTGCACAAAATACTAGAATTATTTTAAAACAAGAATATGTCCAACAGACATAATGCCCCATCTCGCAACATTTATTTTTTTCCGCAATCACTAAACCATGAAGTTGTTCCAAGAATATTATTGTATGGACTTTTACCATTCTTCTATATATGGTCATTCATGCGATAAACATAGGTCACAGCCAGCATCTGAATCATACATTCTGCTAATTATAAGCATCACTAGGTGCACCTACCATACCAATATAGTTGATGTGACACATGTCAGTAAGTGGGAATGGACTTAAACCATTCTTCTGAAAGTGGTCATTCATGCGGAAAATATAGGTCACATTCAGCATCTGAAGCATGCATTGTCCTAAGCATCACTAGGTGCACATACCATACCATTATGTTTTATGTGGCATTTGTCAGTAAGTGGGAATAGACTTTAACCATTCTTCTGAAAGTGGTCATTCATGCGGAAAATATAAGTCACATCCAGTATCCGAAGCATACATTGTGCAAAGCATCACTACATGCACTAGTAGCACCTACCATATACCAATATGATTGATGTGGCATTTAAAAGTAAGTGGGAATTTGGAAATATGGGGATTTGGGACGGACAAACGAACGTACGGGCGAACGGACCCGAACACTATATGCTCCTCAACTTTCGTAGATGGGGCATAAAAAATAACCAACCATGATTATATAATAAGTAGTCTGACCTCAATATCTTATATAGTTTCTGAAATATTTGCAAAATACAAAATCAAATTAAGGCCACTCGTACATTGGTTATTGGATCTTCTTTAAAATGTCAAGGTATTTAGATTTTTACTATTGTGCTAATTACTTTTATCCTCGCTAGAACTTAAAAAAACACTGTTATTTGACCTCTCTAATTTCTTTTCTTTTCTTTTTTTTTTGAAAACGATGGTTATCTTATTTATTGGATTAATTCAAAACGAGGATCGTTTGTATGTGCCTTTTCTTTCATTGAAAAGTTCTGATTACTTGTGGTCCATGGTTTTATCATTTTTTGATGCTAGATATTTTTCAATGAAGTCTTGGAATGAATCTGTGAACTCTGCCCATTTATCTTCAATGAAGTGCTTTACACTGTAATTTTAGTAAAAGATGTTTGAAATTGTATTGAAGCTTTTAAAACAGTCCGAACAGTGTTCTATTTTTTTCAGACTTTTTTTCCACAAGTACTAGTAGAGTTTAACTTGACTTCTTCCTCGGAATTTGAATCTAGAATAATTACTTGGAACTCGCACGTTTGTTTCATTTTTTCTATATGCTTAAAATTTTGTTATCAATTCACAAAAGCAAGTTTTGTAAACTGAGACAATAATTAAATGTATGATTTTCTCAAGGGTAAATCATAACAAGGCAGCGCAAAACACATCACTGAGCAGTCACCAACTATTTACGGGCTCTTATGTTAACTTTTAAGAAAAAAAAATAAGAGGAAATAATTTCAATTTCAAACAGTAAAAACAGGAACATCATACAACAAGTCTGATATAAAACACCCGCAGCACCCCCCCCCCCCCCAAAAAAAAAAACAAAAAACAAAAACACACACACAAACAAACTAAACACGCTTTCCAACACACAGATCTGGAGGAAACACGCTGCATAAATAGATACCAAAAATAGCAAAGAACAATGATTTTTAGTCCCTGGCACCTCATTTTCTGACTTTGCACCACAAAAGTACACGCGAACTTTATTTTCGGAACTCCTCTACTTTTCCCGTTAAAAGTAGATCCCAGAAGGTAGGTTCCGATTTTACCCGAAGGCTTCCGGAAAAAGAGAAAGTTGAGAATGGCAACATGTCAGTCTTTTGAAGAATGGCTTTGTGCCAGATTGTTATCGGTAGATCCAGAAATTGATACTGATGTTTTTGTTATGTACATAAATGGAATTCTCGAAACAGAGGATTCGAAAGATGAGAAACAAGAGTCAATGTCAGAAATACTGTCTGAAGTTTTAGTATGTTACTTCATGTATATACACATGTACCCCCTTCCCACTTTTCCGTGGTATTTACGTTCATTTCAACCAAATATTCAACTGTGACATCACCGTTTCTATGTAGCTATGTACCACGATATTATGAATTACCAGTACATACCCCCTTCCCACTTCTCTGTGGTATTTACGTTCATTTCAACCAAATATTCAACTGTGACATCACCGTTTCTACGTAGCAATGTACCATGGTATTATGAGATATAAGTTTACTTTGCCACCACACTCAGTCAATGTACAAAGATTGTAAAAACTTCCTAGAAATCCGAATGTTTCTGACAGAACGTTTTTTCGTCCATGGTATTTTATATACAAGTCTTGTGCAATACCGCAGACTTTCTACATTAAAGAGCTGGCTATGATGCATATAATTGATGAAAGCATGCCATAGGGCATGCCTTTGGTGTTGAGAGTCAAAGAGCCATCAGCTAGAAAAATCATGGCTGATGGCTCTTAGACTCTCAACCCCAAAGGCTGGGAGCAGGCCCCTGTGATGAAAGTTATATATGAATTTAAACGAATCATTACCAAATACTGTATTTGATAGCATTATTTTATACCGCAGAAATCTTCCATTTCAATATTTTTATATCCCAGATTTGAAGAAGAGGGGATATACTGTTTTACCCTTGTCTGTTCATCTGTCTGTCTGTAACATAATTTCTGTCACAATTTACTAAGGAAATGCATGATGCAGAGGTTGGATAATTTTGGATGTAGCATTATCTTATAGTACCACATGGTGTATACTGATTTTATGTTCCTATGTCATCTATTTCCTGTTAACCAAATACATAGGTTTTTACACATAGTGTACATTATGTACATAACAGTGTTCTAGGATTTTTTTTAATCTCACTTACCCTTATTTAAAATTTTTAAAAATTGGCTTACCCACAATAGAAATTAATGCACTTACATGTACTTTAATTTGATTTAATTTCACTTAACCCAGGTCACAGTTTTCTCCTGCATGTCCTGGTATCAGGTAAATGATGCAGAGGTCTGTTTTTTTTTTGCATATAGCTGTATCCTATAGTATTGTATGGTGGACATGTATACCGATTTTATACTTCTAAGTCATCTACTTCCTGATTGCTGAATACTTAGGTTTTTATTTTAGGGGCAGGGTATCATCAGTGAGCATAAGCTCACAGATTTACTTTGTTTTTCTGTAATTTGAAAATAAACCTCAACCCTTGCATTTATAGTTTGTTTGATGAAAATGGTCTTTTTTTCAAATACCGATATGCAAAAATGTATTTTAATTCATTGCCACTTGAACTCAAATTTAGACATAGTTAAAAGTAATATAACATTATTTAAATGATAGATCTACATTTATATTTTAGCCAGAAAATGCCTGTGATATTTGTACAGAAATTTTAGAAAAATGGGAAGAAATTAATGGAATCAGTTCTAAAGCTAATGAAACAGGCAAGTATTCAAAGACATAATGTAAGTCATAGATTTGTTTCATACATTGACAGAGTAGCAGAGAAAACAGTCTTGTAGGATCATAACCAGAAAAGATGTGTGCTTTTTGCCCTTTATTTTTTTCTGTGCCCTTTACTTGATTTAAGGTACATGTATGCAGTAGTATTGTTTTGTACATAGACGTTAATGAGATGTGGAATAAGTGCATGCAGCATAAAGTAACAGCAATTTAAAAATCACAATGGAAAACAGCCAGCAATCTTCAACATAACCACAGGTCGCTGCTTATCGTCTTGCATTGGCCCAAGACTAAAAATACAATATTCAAAACCAATTCCAAAACTATCGATGAAAGACCCATTTCTTGACATAAAACAATAAACAAAAAGATGACAGGGACAAACAAAAGCTTTGATGAAGATGCCTGGCTAAGGAGAGGCATTTATAGAATGTGGCAGGGTTAAACTTTACTGCCGATTCATTTATTTTTGTGGGTACCAATTTTTGTGGTTTCATCTAAACTGATAAGTTCTTGGATTCTTGATGTCTGTAGCATACGGCTCAATGTTAGATTTCCTTTTTGTTTGGTATTAAATTTCGTTGGTCAATGCCACCCACGAAAACCACAAAAAATGATTCCCCACGTAAATAATGAAACCATAGTGTTTGAAAAGTCCTTGAGAATGTGTTTTCAGTCTGAACACCTAAAAAAAAATTACTTTATTGTTGTTTTATGCAATAGGCAGCGTATTAATGCAAACTGTGCATGCATCTAAAAGCACTCCTTGTATGTTATTGCATACACTGTTCCTTACTTATTGCAACTAATCTAAACCAGAAAGGTTTTAATTTACATTTGCAAAAGATTTTCAATGTATACATTTGTATCTACATGTATTTTTTTTACTTTCAGATTCCAAGGACTTAGCAGATCAACTATCCAATATGCTAGAAAACCAAAAAATAGAAGCTGTTAAGCCTAAAGAAAAGAATTCTGAAATCTCAGAAATTAAGGCTGCTGTCTTGGCACAATACAGTCAAGTATCAGATGGGGAGTATCCTTTGCCAAAATGACTTAAAATAGGACAAACTGTCAATTCATATTGGTTTTTGTCTCACCTGCTAAACAGAGCGAGACATAGGTGTTACTTTACTGGCCACAGTGGCAATAACTTTTGTGTTAAGTTTTTTTTAGCACCTCCATATCTCAAGAACTATAAGACCTAGGTTGATGAAACTAAGTATGCATATGCCCTAGTAATAGGTTAGCACAGTTGTATGCCTATCTTTTGACCTTGACCTTGATTTTCCAGTTGAGTGACTGACAATTTTCAATACATATAACAGCAATGTAAAAGTTTTGCTAGCACCTCCATAACTCAAGAACTAGAAGTTTTAGGCTGATGAAACTTGGTATGCATATGCCCCAGTTGTAGCTTAGCACAGTTGCATCCCCATCTTTCGACCTTTTTCAATACATATTATAGCAATGTTAGTTTTTGCGAGCATCTCTATATCTCAAGTACTACAAGTCCTAGGTTGATGAAAGTTGAAGACAATATATACAAGGGAAAATCATAGAGCTGAGCAATCTATATTTAAAGTAATAAAGCTAGTTATATAAAACTAAAAAAAAAAACAGACACATTTAAGTTTTATTAAAGATATAAAACCGCAAAAATTAAAACAAGCAAAAATTAAATGTCAGAATTTTCATTCCAATCCACAAAAATTTCCGGTTATATGGTAGTAGCTTTATGAAATGTGAGTTCAGGGTGTTTTTTTCTCAACAATTAATAAATTATGAATTTAAAGTGGAATAGCTTGGTATTCTGAATTTCTGATGGTGTCGGCAGCCAAGACATACTTTAGTATTATCTCTTGTTGTTTTTTCTAAACACTTATTAAGCTTTAACTTGGAATAAATTACCTTTGTTCACTTTATCTAGCATTCAAGAAATATTAAGATTTCTGAAGGTTTTTTTTCACAAACTAATTTTGAATTAGAAATATGAAACAAAGTAAAAGGTTGGTTTAGATTTACTTTAAATGATATGACTGTCCTGAAAGCTAGTATTTCTTTTATTGTTTATAAATATTAGAACAATCTGCTTTTATGTACCAGGTAGCTATAAAAACAATTTCCTTAACTGGTTCTCAGAGGTGATGAAGGACCGGATGATCCAGGAGGAGACAACTCAGAGAATTGTATCCTTACAAAAATTCAGTAAAATGTGTGCTTCTATTTATACATGTACTTCGTTTATATACAACTGCAAAATTTTTTCGATTGTATTATGGTATGGCAAGGTCATTGTCATTGTTGTTGTCTGTGGACACTTTGGTTTCCATGCGATAACTTTAGTTAATGTTAACCATGGCCCTAACCATTTCAGAAAATAGGGCCAAAAGGGGCAAAAATGAGGTTTGAAAAAACTTCTGTATAATGTTTATTTTTCATCCAATTTTGATAATTCTTTTTTTATTGTATTCCTCTATAAATTCTGCCAACTAAATGTGACAACTGTTTTGTTGTATCCTGCATTGTAACCTTGCTAATGGGGGGTCAAATTTTGGCCATACCCCAAAAATTAACTTTTTTATATGTGGTCCGATTTTCAAAATCTTTTTTTCATTGGAAGCCTTGTGAAAATCCCTACCTGGATATTTCAATCAGATTTGCAATATCTCTTGCCCTTTTTTCAATAAATTAGGGTTCAACGTGTTCAAATGGACAAAAAATGCCAGTTATAAGAGTTCCTTAAAAGTTGGTATAAATAAAAAAAAATTAAAAAGCATTGAAAATCAACCACAGGATGCATATGTCAAAGTGCTTTGTGAGTCCACCATGGGCTGCATGTGTCCATAGCGTTTTACAATCCATATTTGGCCTGCAATGCACAGGGTTCAACATGTTGCAGTTGTAGCATGCTGCCCTCTGCATAGCTTTTTATTACAGTTAAATAGATAGTTATATCCCACAAAGCAAAGTTGTGAGAAGTTAAATGGTTTTCCCTGGTCTGTCAAAATGTCTGTTGGTTCATCATTATTTTCTGATCGCAACTCCGATATGTTTTAAAATCTAAACTATTTTTATGCCCCATATACGAAAGTAGAGGGGCATATAGTGTTTGGGTTTGTTCGTCCTTCCATCTGTTTGTCCATCCCAAATCCCCATATTTCTAAATTCCCACATACTGACAAATGCCACATCAACAATATTTGTATGGTAGGTGCTTAGCACAATGCATGCTTTGGACGCTGGCTGTGACCTATGTTTTCCGCATGCATGACCACTTATTACTTTCTTACTGACAAGTGCCATAGCAACTATATTGATATGGAAGGTGCACCTAGTGATGCTAAGCATAATGCATGCTTTGGATGCTAACTGTGACCTACATTTGCTGCATGGAACTCTTACAGAATAATGGTTAAAGTCCATTCCCACTTACTGACAAGTGCCATATAGCAACTATATTGGGATTGTAGGTGCACCTAGTGATGCTTAGCACAATGCGGATGTGACCTATATTTTCCGCATGGATGAACTCTTACAGAATAATGGTTAAAGCCCATTCCCACTTACTGACATGTGCCACGTCAACTATATTGGTATGGTAGGTGCACCTAGTGATGCTATGCACAATGCATACTTCGGATGCTGACTGTGACCTATATTTTCTGCATGAATGACCACTTATAGAAGAATGGTTAAAGTCCATTCCTTCTTACTGACAAGTGCTATAGCTACCATATTGGTATGTTAGGTGCACCTAGTGTTGCTTTAGTGATTGCAGAAAAATGAATGTTGCGAGATGAGGCATTATGTCTTTTGGACATATTCTTGTTATATTAGTTTTGATAATATAACATTGATAGTTTTATACAGTTTATGTAATATACTGCCATTTGATTAACAGGTAGACAAATCTTGTAGAAGTAATAGGATTTTTTTTTAATTTTGTCATAGGAATTGGTGGGTATCCTTGCTTTGTCTCTAAGTTTCTATATTGTTTAAAGTAATATTGTAACTGATAACCTTTTATTTGATATTACATAACATCTATGAAAAATACTGGCAATTCTTTATCTCATTATCTTCCTATTCATGTCATTTCACAGGTCCTTCATACTTGACTTTCTTGACTTATTTCCGTCTCTCCTTAAGGAGAATCGGGCCATTAACAAGTCTGCTTCATTTACCTCTATCAGATGCCACTCTTGTTGCCTCTGTCCAGGTGCTGAAGCCAAGTTCTTTACTTTCTTTTTCTATAGTCCTCCTCCAGGTCTCTTTTGGACGCCCTCTCTTTCTTTTATTGTATGTCTTCCTTGTTTTGTCTCGTCTTATGGACATTTGAGATTGATTCTCCAAGTTCGATAATTTTGTTATTACCTTTATTTACCATCTGGGGTCCATGTGAGGGCTATTTTTGTGTGCATGTTGTTCTCCATCCTGAGCACATGTCCAAGCCACTTCCACCTTCTTCTTCTAATGATGTCACTGATCTTTTCACAACCAGCTTGTTTTCTTACTTCTTCATTTGTAACTTTCTGTGGCCAATATATTTTCAAGATTGTCTTTAAGCTCTTGTGTAGGAATGTGTCCAGCATTCCTTCATAACTCTGTTTTTAACCAATTGCTTGAAAATAAGAAAAAGAACTCATGGTTTTAAAAATAATATTAAATGAAAGATCCTTTTGCAATAGTCTATTTGCAAATTAGCTTCTGATTTTATTCCAGATTCAATTTAATTTTACCTTTGTATTATTGCTACGAAAAATACATTGATTTCCCATTGGCATACAAGATGAAAAAATCCTAAGCTAATTGGCAAATAGACTAGTATTGAGTACATGTATTGAATTTCTCAATTGCTCTGAATTATATTTCTTTAACTTTACATAGTAATGCAAAAGAACATAAATGCAGAGAGTGTGGCTAAACTGGAAAAAGAAAAACGAGAGAAATCTAAACAAGAATCAGACAAGAAGAAGGAAAAAGATAAAATGGATAGAGAGGCCCAGAAACAAAAACAACAGGATAGAAAAGAAAATGAAAAGAAAAGGACACAAAAAGGAGAAAGAAGAAGATAGCATTATTTTGTCAATAGTAAATTTATCTTAATCTGATTTTAGTTTCACTTTGATCCTTGTGAGACATTTAAACCATTACATTTGAAACTTGTACTACACATTTGTATCAGAAGTTAGTGATTCCAAGTTTTTTTCTTCATTTGCATCAAACCGGAGGAAAAAAAATTACAAAAAGAATCTGAATTAATGTTATCTGTCTGAGTTTTGTTAGACAAAAATAAATATCAAGTTATGAAATGACAAAGAATTTGATTCTGTATTTCTATATAAGGAATTATTATCTTCAGATTTTCATAATATCTTTCTTAGTATGATTTTTTTTAAGTAGTATTCAGCTTCTTAAACCAAATTTTTAAAAAATCTTTTGGGAATGGAAAAGTATTAGCATCGAAATATTGCACAAGCATATGGTGAAATGTTTGGCAGTGGTTTTCGTGAAAGTTGAAAATTCTTGCCTGACAAATAACAAAGGTCTGCAGGACTGACTGAACATGATAATTGTAAATTTTACCAGAGTCACTGGACCGAAGGCTAATTTGTACATTTTTCACTGGATTGGTCCGGTAGTCTGGCACATTTTGTGAAGACTGATAGCATCAAAGTGTATAAGTCTGTCAATCATTTTATTGACAAAAATTGTTTCTATGAAATTGTAAAGATTTTGATGGATGGCTAAAAAATGCTCAGTGTTCATGATTTTGCACCAATTGATGTCATGCTTAGCTAATGCAATAACAGATTTCAAGGTGTTAGCTCAAAAGACAGGTTTACAAAAATCTTTTGATGCATCAGTTTGCATTGACATAAAATACTCAAAATTTCTACAAAGGACCACCATAATATTGTGAATTTTACAATAGAAATGTAATGGAATGGGCTAATATTAAAACAACCAATCTTCTTTTGTAAAATCTAAGATTGAGCAAGAAAGGTAAAAGAGCCATTTGCATTGTTTTTGTTTTCCTGAGTGTTTCTTAAATGTAAACCTTTAATTTGTAAGTACATTTACCGGTATTACGGTAAGTTTCGGTCACTTACACATGCTTATTATTTACTGCCCACACATTATTAGAAGGACTGTTATTGAATTTGAATTTGTGAATAGAATTTGTGTTATCATAATAAACATTTTATTTTTACATATTGTTCATCATTCATTAAACATATATTTTGAGTTTTTTTCATTTGTTTTGGAATGATAGCTATAGACCATTTGCCTTAGCGTTAAAGTTAGTTTCATTGTCTCCCCTGTGAAGCAGAGCGGGATATAGGTGTTACTTTATCAGCGGCAGTGGCAGCAGTGTTAACTTTTTGGGCAAGGTTTTATGAGCACCTCTATATCTCAAGAACTATAGGTTCTAGGTTAATAGAACTTGGTATGCATATGCACGGTAGTAGCTTAGCACAGTTGCATACCCATCTTTTGACCTTGACCTTTATTTTCTGGTTGAGTGACTTTGATAGTTTTTATTGCATATATTAGCAATGTTTAAGTTTCTATAAACACCTTTTGATCTCAGAAACTGAAAATCCTTATTAATTCAAAATATTGTGGAAGTAAGAAAGAATTATTGTTTCTGATGGTGCCGGCAGGCGAGACATACTTTAGTGTTAACTCTTGTCTGAATCCATTTAAGTTTATCTATGATATTTATTAAACTTTGCAGTACACTTATAATTATATTAATAAGTACTTAACTGTGCTGTAAAAATAAGTTTTGTCAAACTATAGTCACTTATTTCACCCATAGCGTCAAGACTAATTGCTTGTTCCATATTGCTTGTTGTTAAAGGTTTTTTAAGAAGAGCAATCCTTATTAAGCAGAAGGGAAGACAACTGGCAATCTTCTCAAATTGTTTTAACAATTCGTCTCCATACTTTGTAGGAGAATCTGTCTCCATACTTTGTAGGGGAACACATAATTCAATATGGATTGAACAGTATGATAAAAAGCAAAAATAACAGACTTGATACAATAAGATTATAATTCAAATTATACAGTCTTTTCTTTTTCTGTTTGAAAGTCAAGTTAGAAGAAAAGCAGAGAGAGTTATACCAAGATGTTTGTATTTTGCAACAGTTCCTGCTGCAAGAAAAAAATATATTATTTTTAAAATATTTTATCTGATTCAATTACAATTAACATTTTGGTTTTATTACACTGAGATCAGGGAATAGCATTTGGTTTGTTTACTTAGATTATGGCTTTGTTTGTCTCAAAAACTTATCAGGTTTATGGTTTTTTGTGTATGTTTGTTAAGATTTAGCACTCTGCTGCTGATAAATGGGCTTTATCCAAAACTTTAACCGGAGTCAGTCATTTTGTAGATCAAGGTGACCCAATTCCTGTATGGATATGGTTATATCCAAGATGTACCCACCGGCCAAACTTTCATCCTTAGTTGAAAACTAGGCAAGGGGATTATCTGTCCTGTATGCTGCTTCATTTTTTTTTATTCATATGAATGTTGATATACAAATAATTGCTATATTTTTTTCTAACACTGATCTAGTTTAATTGAATGCCAGAAGCAAATAACATTATCTGCAAGAAGCAAGCAGTCTCTCCTTTTAAAAATGTATTTAAAAAGACGATGATGTTACAAGTTGTAAGTGTGTGTTAAAATTTTAAAATACTTAAGAGTATACTAGTAAGTAAGGATAATTAAGTCTCCCCCCACAACTTTTGTGGGGAGACATATTGTTTTTGTCGTGTCCGTCAGTCTGTCCGTCCGTCTGTCCGCAACTCCTCCGAAACTACTGAACTAAGTTCAACGAAACTTGGTATTTAGGAAGGATACCAGGAAATTTTTATCCTCAAATTTTTGTCGGAGTTATGGCCCTTTGAACTTAGAAAATTGCTGAAATCCTCATTTAACATCTTGTCAGCGCAACTTCTCTGAAACTACTGAACCGAATTCAACGAACCTTGGTATATAGCAAAGACACCATATGTAGTTGTGTATGTTACCAGCAAATTTTGATCCTCAATTTTTTGTGGGAGTTATGGTCCTTTGAACTTAGAAAATTGCTGAAAATCCTCTTTTATCATCTTGTCAGCGCAACTCCTCTGAAATTACTGAACCGAATTCAACGAAACTTGGTATATAGGAAGGACACCATATGTAGTTATGTATGTTACCAGGAAATTTTTATCCTCAAATTTTTGTGGGAGTTCTGGTCCTTTGAAATTAGATATTTTTGGCGAAACGGGGGTTGACATCGTTTTTGTAGGCAAAACAAACTTTAATATACTTTGCTACGAAGAAGAAATTTTTATTCCCCCCTTCTCCTACACCTCCACCGACGACATGCCAGGGACGGCTATTGGTACTTTGCGGAACGGAACGGAACGAAACGGAACGGAACGGAACAAGACATGGGGATCCATAAGGGGAAAATTTTTATTAATATATTTTTTTTAACTATGACAAGGACTTGCTTCTTAACTAGTCCTTGTGTATGAATTTCACATTTTTGTATCATAAATTAAAAGTTTTATAAATCATCCCTACTTTAATAGTCTGTTCAGATATTTAAAGCTATATTTTAACATGGCCTTAAATAATTAGTAAACTAGTAAGTTGTCAACGCATAATGAAATTCATTGCTGTCTCTCAGCCATTTTTTACTTAAATAAGACATATGTACATGAAGATAAATTTGAGAATACAATCTTGTTCCGTTTCGTTCCGTTAAATACCATTACCCGGGGGCTAATGGTACTTTGCGGAACGGAACGGAACAAAACTTTTTTCTTCCAAATTTCATTTTCGCACAAAGTTTCCACCATCGTGATAAGAAATAGACATATGAAACACTTGAAATGTAAAGAAAATACAACAAGTTGTCCGCAATTATTTATTATACCTACCTTCTGAGAAGATGAACCTATTCAGGCAAGAACTAAAAGGAGTGCGTTTAGATCTAGGTATAGTATTGGGTTATCTTAGAAATAGATGATAGAGACTCTGATATGCTACTAATGACGAAAATCGAAAAAAAATCTTGTTCCGTTTCGTTCCGTTAAATACCATTACCCGGGGGCTAATGGTACTTTGCGGAACGGAACGGAACAAAAAATTTTTCTTCCAAATTTCATTTTCGCACAAAGTTTCCACCATCGTGATAAGAAATAGACATATGAAACACTTGAAATGTAAAGAAAATACAACAAGTTGTCCGCAATTATTTATTATACCTACCTTCTGAGAAGATGAACCTATTCAGGCTAGAACTAAAAGGGGTGCGTTTAGATCTAGGTATAGTATTGGGTTATCTTAGAAATAGATGATAGAGACTCTGATATGCTACTAATGACGAAAATCGAAAAAAAAATCTTGTTCCGTTTCGTTCCGTTAAATACCATTACCCGGGGGCTAATGGTACTTTGCGGAACGGAACGGAACAAAAAATTTTTCTTCCAAATTTCATTTTCGCACAAAGTTTCCACCATCGTGATAAGAAATAGACATATGAAACACTTGAAATGTAAAGAAAATACAACAAGTTGTCCGCAATTATTTATTATACCTACTTTCTGAGAAGATGAACCTATTCAGGCTAGAACTAAAAGGAGTGCGTTTAGATCTAGGTATAGTATTGGGTTATCTTAGAAATAGATGATAGAGACTCTGATATGCTACTAATGACGAAAATCGAAAAAAAAATCTTGTTCCGTTTCGTTCCGTTAAATACCATTACCTGGGGGCTAATGGTACTTTGCGGAACGGAACGGAACAAAAATTTTTTCTTCCAAATTTCATTTTCGCACAAAGTTTCCACCATCGTGATAAGAAATAGACATATGAAACACTTGAAATGTAAAGAAAATACAACAAGTTGTCCGCAATTATTTATTATACCTACCTTCTGAGAAGATGAACCTATTCAGGCTAGAACTAAAAGGAGTGCGTTTAGATCTAGGTATAGTATTGGGTTATCTTAGAAATAGATGATAGAGACTCTTTGACATTGAAAACGTTAGTGTAAGAAAGGCATATTATATCTTATGCATGACGATGTTTGAACAAAAAAATGATTAATCTTAATTTTGAACAACAAATATCAGCGATTTTAAGAGCTTGTGTCAGAAAAGTTTCTTTCATGTTTTTAAAAAGAAGATTTTTCCAGATGGCTTAACGAATGCATGTGACAGTTATAAATTTGTGGTTCTGATTCTGATAGAAGAATATGTGAAAATAAAAATAAAAAACCCATAGAACTCGCGCATTCGGTGTGGCGGGCTAGGTTATAAAAGATTCTATTTACAAAGCATTTAAAGCATAATAATTAAATGAAAATAAAAATAATCTCTTCTTCATGTTCTTCGCCAAAAACTCACAAAATGAAGGACAGTAAATAAGAGACCGTTATAAATTGTTACCATCTATTATTTCCTGCTTAAGTTCATGACAGTTCAAGACAGAAAACACAAATCTGTCCGATGACCTAATATTTCCTGCAGCAATTCACAACAGTGCATTACAGTTAGTGGATATCTTGTCAAGTACTGCCTTTTACTATGGCAATGGTGGACAGTGCATAATAGGTCAAGAAAAATTGTCAACTGCTGTGCAAAATTGTTACGGATCAGGACAAAGATAAACAATACAAGTAAAATTGTTAACTACTGCCCAAAATTGTAACAATTTAGGACAGTGATTAACAATGCAGGTAAAGTCTGTCACGATCTATGAGAAACTGTACCAATGTCGGACAGTGCAGGCCAATGCAGGACAGTGCATTATAGGCGGAAGGCAATCACTGTCACAAACTGTCCTTGATTGTATAGGGTGATAATGGTAATTCACTGTTGTTTGGCAGTAGTTTCACAGTAAATAGCAGTGTAAGGCAGTAAAAAAATGACTGTGTCTGGTATAGACAGTAATTTTTTTGGTTCATAGTGTAACGTTTGTGCAAGCAACAGCTTTTCTCTATCTGGACAAGTTTACATCTTTTAGACTAAAAAACACAGAAAACTAGTTTTCACCTTTTATGGGCCACAACGTTTAAATTCGAATACATGAAAATTTAAGAAACTGTTACAAAAGATTTCATTATTTCACAACAGAAAGTATTTATCATCAAATACAATATATCAAATGGCTAACAGCGGTTGCTTAGACGATTCTTATGAAAGAAAAATTGCAACAAGTTTTGGCGCCAGAGGAGTTAAAATTGAATAGGTTATATTATTCTGAGGGTATTGTATAACAATACCATGTTCCTTACTTGTTGCATATCACAAAGCTCCAGATAATCTTATGGAATGAAAGACCAAAATAAATATGAAAACAAGATGCTCCAATGAGCCTAAATCGTTCACCTGACTTCTATGCCAACCCATTTTTGACATGAAAAGGTCCCTAAGATTAATAATGGGTCAACTGATAAAATCCAGTAACTCAATGCACATCAAAGAGTAGAGATGAAAATTTTAGCAATTAAAAGCTTGTTATAATATGTGCCCCCAACCACTCTGTGGAGGTTTGTTTCAGCATCAGCACCGTACCAACCGACTGTCTTGTTATTTCTCAGATCCATTTTCAAGTTTTTTAGTAACACTGCATCATGCCGCACGTGTGGTCTGATCCGGTCATGATTTCATGGTGTGAGAAAGAAGTAGTGTTGTTTTTTGGATGATTTTATATATGTATATATAAAAACAAAACCACCAAAAAGTCGGTGTCAACCGGTAAATTTCTATATGCTATATGTATACATTTCGAGGAGTAACCTCTCATCAGTAGCATTTGTCCCAAAAATAGGAAAATATAAATCCAAATTTATCGAAAGAGACATACTCCAAAACCAAAATAATCGAACCAGGAAGCCAAATCCAGCACAAAAGATCGACCATGTGCAATACATGGAAAGAACCCTAGTGTTTTAATCAAATTTGAATTTAATTACGGACAATTTAGAACACATTTTATACGGTGTAAATCGTGTCAGACAAGTCTGACGACTAGGCTTATAATTACCCTCGGGGACCTCTGGTCCACACAGCAGTGGCAATCGACCTAGTGGCTCCAAAAACAAAAGTTTGTTTCAGCATCAACACCGTACCAACAGACTGTCTTGTTATTTCTCAGAACAATTTTGAATTTTGTGGTCTGATCCAGTCATGATTTCATAGTGTGAGGACAAAGTAGTGTTGTAGTGTTTTTTTTTGTTTTTTTTTTTTTTGGATAATTTTTATATATCTACTTCGTCCCCACACCATGAAATCATGACTGGATATATGGACAGTTATTGACAAAAGGCACAATAACTCAAATAAGGGGTAATTTAAAATCTCCTGTAATATATGTGCTATTTGAAGGGCTTAACTAATTAATCAATAATGTAATTAAAACTTTTTTCTAGCTTTTATTGTTTGTACAAAATGATGAAAGACTGTAATAATGACCATTTCTGACCTTCTATGGGAAATAACTCCTAAAATAAAATTGAATGGTCCTACATTTTATTAATAAACAATGGCATGTTACACATGGCTATTTCCCCGCCGCAGCAAATGAGCAGCAACCATGCTGCAAACTGTCTGCAGCAAGCTTGTTGCAAGTGCATATTTCGTATGCAAATTAGTTTAGCTGCACACTTTAGCCCATCGGTTTCTGCACAGTTTGCAACAACACGCAGCAACTATGTGCGGCAAGCTTGCTGCTAATTGTTTGCAGCAAAGCGCGTATTTCGTATGTAAATGAGTTTTCCTGCACACAGTATACAGCGTTTGTTGCCAATAGATTCCCGCACACAGTATGCTGGAAAAAGCTGCCTGCACATAAAAAATTCAAATTGTAGATTACTGCAAACTGTGTGCAATGCCTGCACACAAATACACATGCAAATATAAAAATCTATAAAAAAATCTATTAACTACAAGTCTTGTACAATGAAACTGAGCTTATTGAATGAAATGTAATTAAACAATATTATTTTACATCTGGAGGTTATCACATCTCAATTAAAAAATAAAATAAATACATTTACCCTCTTTGTATTCTAAGTAAAAAAAATACATATATACACATTAATAATTCCTTTAAGTTTTTAATAAATTTCAGATAATTCTGTTCTGAAGTTTGAACATTGAATAATTGATCCTTAATTTCAAAATTAATTAAGTATATAAAGCGACTTACCAAGCTAGTGTTTTGATCAAGACAAGTAAAAACTTCCTATTCACAAATAAAATTAAAATGTGCAATCCTCAAATAAACAAACAATATTTTGTATCAGAATTATTTCTAATTCCTGCACAGTACATGTTGGAGTTACTTTAAAATCAACTAAATGGCCAAACTAAGTTAACACATTCAAATTTTTCAGGGAGCGGTATTTCTCAATAATTCATAGTTAAGGGACCGTTTTTGTGATTTGATTGGTTTAAATAGTTCCCGCAAACTTGTTGCACACAATAATGTAAACCAATATGTTAAGTTGTAATTGCTGCAAACTTCCTGCAAACAGGAATACAAATTATCTGAAATTCAATTTTGCTGCCAATTTTTTGCCAACAGTCCAGGTTATATTTAGTTCCAGCAAACTTCTTGCAGACAATTTATTTTCTTTAAAATTTTCTGCGAACTGATAGTGTGCCAGAGGTTTGCAGAAATTGCTGCTCATTTCTTGCAAACAGTTCTTGCTCATAGTTTTATTTGCAGCAAGCTTGCAGCAAACAATACATTTTCATAAGGTAAATATTGGAAAAAATTTCTTAAGATTACTGCAAACAGATTTGGTGTATTATCCCTGTGGTCACAAAAGAATGTCTATAGAATACTGCAAACACATTCCTATGTATAAAAAATAATTTCACTGAATGCTAAACGATGAAAAATTTGATAAACTCCTATGACGTTGCAATATGATCAAAAACTTTTGTACATATGGTGACAAACAAAAACTGACAAAAATTTGTCAATATTATCAACGACATATGGTGAAAAACAATCGTACAAAAATTCATGAAAATCAGTTGATCCATTTCAGAGGAGTTGCGCCCACCAAGGTGTTACTATGACTTAGACGATATTGAGATGTGGAATAAGTGTACGCGACACAACAAACATAAAACAAACAGGAATTTTTAAAAATCACAATGGAAAACAGCCAGCAGTCTTCAACATGACCAGAGGTCACTGCTCGACGTCTAAAATGAACAAAGTCAATAAAGTCCCTGACTCCTGAAAAATTTGACGAATGAAAATGGCATTGGGATACGATCAACTACATATGGTGACAAACATTCCTATAAAGTTTCATGAAAACCTGTTAGAGGTTTCAGAGTTGTGCTCACAAAGTGTTCCTATGACCCACAATAAACAAAGTCAACAAAGTTCCATAACTCCTGAAAAATTTGTAAAATGAAAATAGTGTCGCAATAAGATCAACTACATATAGCTAGTAACAAACAACCCTGCAAAATTTCATGAAAATCTGTTAAGCCGTTTTAGAGCAGTTGCGCCCACAAGGTGTCCCTATGACCTAACCTGAACAAAGTCAATAAAGTTCCATAACTCCTGAAAAATTTGTCAAATGAAAATGGCATCGCAATAGGATCAACTACATATGGTGACAAAAATTCCTACATGTATAAAGTTTCATGAAAATCTGTTAAGCGGTGTGAGAGGAGTTGCCCCCACAAAGTGTTCCTATGACCCATAATGAACAAAGTCAATGAAGTCCCATAACTCCTGGAAAAATTGTCGAATAATAATAGCATCGCAACTGGATAAACTACATATGGTACAAACATTCCTATAAAGGTTCATGAAAATCTGTTAAGCGGTTTCAGAGGAATAGCATCAGACTGACGAAGACCATTACTAAGTCCCTCCGTCGCGTTGCGGTGGGGGACAAAAATACAAACAATAGTTTTGTAAATTAACTGTACAAAGTTTGGATTACATAATGAGACAAAAACAATGGATTGGAGGAGAAAATAAAACTTGCTTTGCCAGTCAGCTTATTTGACTCTAATACAAAATACAAGCATTTAGAAACAAGAGGCTCACCCGACTTGAACACCTGAAATATGGCCTATTTGACATTGAACATGTTGAAAGGGTTGTAAAATTGTAAAGAGATCATCTGACAACATGGTTTAACTTTAGCAGGAGACCTTAAAAGTCTGGATAACTATTATTTTGGTGAAATTTTTTAAATGCAAAGGGCATTACTTGGACAAAAATTATTGGAAGGAAAATAAAAGTTGCTTTGTAAGTCATCATGGTTGCTTATATTCCAAATATCAGCTCAAAATCTGCATATGTATACAGAACAAAAAAGCTCAGATTGTTTTTGTTTATATAAAAGAAATTTTAGAAGTCAAAGGGTCATAACTTGGACAAACATAGATAATCTGTCGATTACAAAGCTCACCTCGTTACATAATATTTTCAACCGTGGCAATATTATTGATGTGATGCATGTCAGTAGCGGGAATGGACTTTAACCATTCTTCTGTAAGTGGTCAAATATAGTGGTCTGTAAGTGCGGAAAATATAGGTCACAGCCAGCAGCTGAAGCATGCATTGTGCTTAGCATCATTAGGTGCACCGACCATACCAATATGATAGATGTGGCACTTGTCAGTAAGCGGGAATAGACTTTAACCATTCTTCTGTAAGGGGTCAATCATGCGGAAAATATAGGTCACAGCCAGCAGCTGAAGCATGCATTGTGCTTAGCATCATTAGGTGCACTGACCATACCAATATGATAGATGTGGCACTTGTCAGTAAGCGGGAATAGACTTTAACCATTCTTCTGTAAGTGGTCAATCATGCGGAAAATATAGGTCACAGACAGCATCTGAAGCATGCATTGTGCTTAGCATCATTAGGTGCACCGACCTAATATGATAGATGTGGCACGTGTCAGTAAGCGGGAATGGGACTTTAATCATTCTTCTCTATGTGGTCATTCATGTGGAAAATATAGGTCACAGCAAGGAATTAGAATAGGAATGGAATCTCGTAAAGTCTCAACATTTCTCACAAGGCGAGACTTGGATAATATATGCTAAACTATCTATCAATATATCAAATTCATTATCACTTTTTTTTTCATCAAATTGATATCAATATATAACATTTTTATTTTTAAATTCAATTAAATGAAAAATTTGATTTTTGTCTTAAAAAGAATGTCTTAAAATTTTTATTTTGTAAAAACATAATTTTATTTATCATGTGCATTATGGGTAATCTCACGAATTCTCGCCATGCAACATGTTTATTAACACTGTATGTAAAATGAGACAAGATTCTTTTCCTTTCTATATAATTCCTTGGTCACAGCCAGCATCCGAAGCATGTATTGTGCTTATCATCTCTAGGTGCACCTACCATACCAATATGATTGATGTGGAACTTGTCAGTCGGTATGGATCTTAACCATACTTCTATAAGTGGGTGCGGACGCAGACGCTGGGTAAATCACTTAAGCCCCCCCCCCTTTTGTGAGGCGAGTTAAAAATCACTGGACTCACACAGAAATCTTATCACTAGAGGTCGCATCATTCAACACTAACATCTATACATAATCGCACTAAGGATTGTGGGTAATTTCCCGGATAGTTGACACATTATTTCCCATAATCCTTTGTGTGATAGTGCATAAGCGTGCAGCGGGTACAGCAAGTATGGGGGAGCAGTACCAATAATTTTTGTAGGTACGGCATGTAGCAATAATTTTCAAAAATGTTCATTATTTTCTATTTTATTAGTATTTTCTTCTTTGAAGTAATATACTGGAAAAATTATTTCTTTTCCGCCGCACAAATACAAAATTGGATGCTACGTTTCTGTAGTGTAGAGGTTAGTGTTGAAAGATGCACCTCTAGTGATAGATTGCTCAAATAGAACTTTAACTTATCCTCATCACAGTTGACTAATCTACCAAATATCAGCTTAATATCTGCAAATGGCCAAAAAATGTTTTAGTGAAATTTACAAAGTCCAAGGACAATAAATTGGACAGAAATCACAGGACAGGAATGAAAATTAAAGTGGCAGGAGTTTGTAAGTCATCATGGTTGCCTAATATACCAAATATCAGTTGTCTAGAAAGAAAGTGAGAAAAACTGTTATTTTAGTAAAAATTTAAAAGTCCAAGAGCATCACATGTAAAAAAAACTTCACACACAATGTCATAATAGACTAAAGGAGTCCAAACAGCTACATGAACCATTATGTGACAATGAGAAGGACAGATGTAACGCAAACCTAAAGTCCCCTTTGGCTATTACTAGAATCAGACTACAAATATCAGACGAATGCCAATTGATACCAATAGCTCACACGACCTTTCAGACGAGCTAAAATGTTTATGATACAGAAATTGAAAGGGAACAACAGCTGTGTACATCAAAAATTAAACTTGAAAGTCTAATTCACGTTGGAGAAGTCTGACATGCTCTTCTTTCAAGCTGATTTTGTCACTGTTGATTAAACCATTCCAAAAATATGGATGCCGCCCAAGCAAACAAGTTTTCTTTATGCAGTAGTATTTATTCGCCATTCGTTTTTCAGTCTCCTTCCAAACAACATTTCCATTCGTTTCTCGAGAAGGATACTTGTAACGTTCCTTGTGGCAAAAGACAATGTCATAGGGAGGAATTGCATTGCGCCTACTTATCACATTTTTACAAGAAACACAATGTAAGGATTGATTTTCTGGTTGCTTAAGGTCTTTGACTTTTAGTAACTCAAATGGCTCATCATTTTGCCATATTTCATTAAACTGATAAGGACGCTGTATTCTCAAGTCAATATGGTCATCAGGTATTATGTTAGTCTCTACTGGAACAAGACAAGACAAGACAAGATGCTTTATTTGTCAATCAAGACGCCCAAATTACTTGGGCTGATAAATTACAAATGAATCAAATACAATGATTAAAGTATAATTACAATGATTGTTATAATAAAGAAGAAAAAAAAAAAACAAACAAACATAAATATTGTTTCTATTGAGATGGGTGAACCACTGGAGATTAACCTATAGATCGACTATTATATGTTATTTATAAATGCCTTTCTCTCTCCATATAATTGAAAGAGTAATTTACTGGTTATTTTTATAATTTTTGTGTCTTCTGATGACATAAGCCATATGAGTTTGGAATTATTATCCAAATCTTTGAAATTTTTATTAATACTATTTATTTCATTAATATAATATTCACGTGAAGAATGTAATGCTGGGCACAGCAGAAGAAAATGTTTTTCGTCTTCTATTCCCCCATCACATAATTTACATGATCTACTATTTAATTCCACCCCAAAATATCTACCCCTTTCTATTTCTAAATTATGGGCACTAACCCTAAATTTAGTAAATAGTCTACGCTCATCCCCTTTTAGAATAAATAGATATTTTTCCAATGATATCGAATTTTTAAATAATCTAAATGTTCTTAGCTTATTTCCTCCATGGCTACCTTCTCTATCATCAAATAGATTTGATTTCCATAGATGATTGTATTTTTCTTTTATTTTTTTATATATTAACGAATTGGATATGTTAATCTTTGAATGTTTTAAAGTCTTCAAATCTATTTTGAAATATTTCGATAAGTTCTCTAGGTATGCATACCAACTCTTTTTATTATTATCATTTAAAGATTTTGATACAATTAACGCTTCTGAAAGAAACAAATCATTAGACTTTGTTAGATGTTTATAGTACCTAAAAACGTTCAGAAATCCCTCTAGCAAAAGTGGATACCTTCCTAATTCACCTATTATTGCTGAATTTGAGGTATTTTTCCCCACCTCTAGAGAGTATTTGCAAAATTTAATGTGAATATTTTCTTGTTTTAGATTTTTACCTAATTTGTAAAAGATATTTTCGTTTTTATTTACATATATTGCCTTTTTCTTCACATTTTGTACCCCTTTCCTTGGTTTGCTTACCCTTTTTTCCCCAGCAGAAATGGGCTTGTGTTTGTATATTGCATGTGAGGGATTATAGCGAAACTTGCTCAAAAGACTTTCCAAAGCATTTCTCTGGTCAGCAATGATCATAACGTGGGAACATAGTTGAAGTTTTCCAAACCTTTCACACTTACAATGGAAATCCAAGTTTTTTTCCGTAATTAAAAAAAAATCATTTTCATATGTTATACAATGATTGCCATTGGCCAAGGTTATAATATGTGCCACAGATAGCATAATTTCTGCTGAATTCCAAAGATCATTAATCAAGCCCAGTGGCATATCATTTAAGCAATGGTCACAGTCTTGTGGTTGAACTGACAGTTTCTTTGTCGGACAGATTTGTGTTTTCTGTCTTGAACTGTCATGAACTTAAGCAGGAAATAATAGATGGTAACAATTTATAACGGTCTCTTATTTACTGTCCTTCATTTTGTGAGTTTTTGGCGAAGAAGAGATTATTTTTATTTTCATTTAATTATTATGCTTTAAATGCTTTGTAAATAGAATCTTTTATAACCTAGCCCGCCACACCGAATGCGCGAGTTCTATGGGTTTTTTATTTTTATTTTCACATATTCTTCTATCAGAATCAGAACCACAAATTTATAACTGTCACATGCATTCGTTAAGCCATCTGGAAAAATCTTCTTTTTAAAAACATGAAAGAAACTTTTCTGACACAAGCTCTTAAAATCGCTGATATTTGTTGTTCAAAATTAAGATTAATCATTTTTTTGTTCAAACATCGTCATGCATAAGATATAATATGCCTTTCTTACACTAACGTTTTCAATGTCAAAGAGTCTCTATCATCTATTTCTAAGATAACCCAATACTATACCTAGATCTAAACGCACTCCTTTTAGTTCTAGCCTGAATAGGTTCATCTTCTCAGAAGGTAGGTATAATAAATAATTGCGGACAACTTGTTGTATTTTCTTTACATTTCAAGTGTTTCATATGTCTATTTCTTATCACGATGGTGGAAACTTTGTGCGAAAATGAAATTTGGAAGAAAAAAGTTTTGTTCCGTTCCGTTCCGCAAAGTACCATTAGCCCCCGGGTAATGGTATTTAACGGAACGAAACGGAACAAGATTTTTTTTTCGATTTTCGTCATTAGTAGCATATCAGAGTCTCTATCATCTATTTCTAAGATAACCCAATACTATACCTAGATCTAAACGCACCCCTTTTAGTTCTAGCCTGAATAGGTTCATCTTCTCAGAAGGTAGGTATAATAAATAATTGCGGACAACTTGTTGTATTTTCTTTACATTTCAAGTGTTTCATATGTCTATTTCTTATCACGATGGTGGAAACTTTGTGCGAAAATGAAATTTGGAAGAAAAAATTTTTGTTCCGTTCCGTTCCGCAAAGTACCATTAGCCCCCGGGTAATGGTATTTAACGGAACGAAACGGAACAAGATTTTTTTTTCGATTTTCGTCATTAGTAGCATATCAGAGTCTCTATCATCTATTTCTAAGATAACCCAATACTATACCTAGATCTAAACGCACTCCTTTTAGTTCTAGCCTGAATAGGTTCATCTTCTCAGAAGGTAGGTATAATAAATAATTGCGGACAACTTGTTGTATTTTCTTTACATTTCAAGTGTTTCATATGTCTATTTCTTATCACGATGGTGGAAACTTTGTGCGAAAATGAAATTTGGAAGAAAAAAGTTTTGTTCCGTTCCGTTCCGCAAAGTACCATTAGCCCCCGGGTAATGGTATTTAACGGAACGAAACGGAACAAGATTTTTTTTTCGATTTTCGTCATTAGTAGCATATCAGAGTCTCTATCATCTATTTCTAAGATAACCCAATACTATACCTAGATCTAAACGCACCCCTTTTAGTTCTAGCCTGAATAGGTTCATCTTCTCAGAAGGTAGGTATAATAAATAATTGCGGACAACTTGTTGTATTTTCTTTACATTTCAAGTGTTTCATATGTCTATTTCTTATCACGATGGTGGAAACTTTGTGCGAAAATGAAATTTGGAAGAAAAAATTTTTGTTCCGTTCCGTTCCGCAAAGTACCATTAGCCCCCGGGTAATGGTATTTAACGGAACGAAACGGAACAAGATTTTTTTTTCGATTTTCGTCATTAGTAGCATATCAGAGTCTCTATCATCTATTTCTAAGATAACCCAATACTATACCTAGATCTAAACGCACTCCTTTTAGTTCTAGCCTGAATAGGTTCATCTTCTCAGAAGGTAGGTATAATAAATAATTGCGGACAACTTGTTGTATTTTCTTTACATTTCAAGTGTTTCATATGTCTATTTCTTATCACGATGGTGGAAACTTTGTGCGAAAATGAAATTTGGAAGAAAAAAATTTTGTTCCGTTCCGTTCCGCAAAGTACCATTAGCCCCCGGGTAATGGTATTTAACGGAACGAAACGGAACAAGATTTTTTTTTCGATTTTCGTCATTAGTAGCATATCAGAGTCTCTATCATCTATTTCTAAAATAACCCAATACTATACCTAGATCTAAACGCACCCCTTTTAGTTCTAGCCTGAATAGGTTCATCTTCTCAGAAGGTAGGTATAATAAATAATTGCGGACAACTTGTTGTATTTTCTTTACATTTCAAGTGTTTCATATGTCTATTTCTTATCACGATGGTGGAAACTTTGTGCGAAAATGAAATTTGGAAGAAAAAATTTTTGTTCCGTTCCGTTCCGCAAAGTACCATTAGCCCCCGGGTAATGGTATTTAACGGAACGAAACGGAACAAGATTTTTTTTTCGATTTTCGTCATTAGTAGCATATCAGAGTCTCTATCATCTATTTCTAAGATAACCCAATACTATACCTAGATCTAAACGCACTCCTTTTAGTTCTAGCCTGAATAGGTTCATCTTCTCAGAAGGTAGGTATAATAAATAATTGCGGACAACTTGTTGTATTTTCTTTACATTTCAAGTGTTTCATATGTCTATTTCTTATCACGATGGTGGAAACTTTGTGCGAAAATGAAATTTGGAAGAAAAAATTTTTGTTCCGTTCCGTTCCGCAAAGTACCATTAGCCCCCGGGTAATGGTATTTAACATGTTTAACGGAACGAAACGGAACAAGATTGTATTCTCAAATTTATCTTCATGTACATATGTCTTATTTAAGTAAAAAATGGCTGAGAGACAGCAATGACTTTCATTATGCGTTGACAACTTACTAGTTTACTAATTATTTAAGGCCATGTTAAAATATAGCTTTAAATATCTGAACAGACTATTAAAGTAGGGATGATTTATAAAACTTTTAATTTATGATACAAAAATGTGAAATTCATACACAAGGACTAGTTTAGAAGCAAGTCCTTGTCATAGTTAAAAAAAATATATTAATAAAAATTTTCCCCTTATGGATCCCCATGTCTTGTTCCGTTCCGTTCCGTTTCGTTCCGTTCCGTTCCGCAAAGTACCAATAGCCCCAGGGACAAATAGTTTAACCGATGACTGTTCGTCATTCCGTACGAATTTCCCTCACGCTTATCTCGGAAACCATACATGAGAATGATTTGAAATTTGGTAAGTTGGTCCAGTGTGACAAGCGACTGTCGGACTTTAACTTCCTGTTTTGGACTGAATGGGTCGATATGAACATTTACGTAAAAATGTCCATCCAGCTTTTCTAAGAAACTGTACATGAGAATGATTTGGTAGGCTGGTTCAGTATGACAAACTGTACAATCTAAGCTACTTTCAGACCTGTTGGACTTTGACTTCCTGCTTTGGGCACTACGCAAGGGCATCTGTGTCCCATAGACACACACTTTCTATATTTTAGTATTTTTTCTTCATTCGGCCTTGTTTCGCTTCTATTTGCCGCTTATATTAAATGTCATTGTGGGGCTTTTTACTCATGTTTGTCCCTCTGTTCAAGCTTTAATCAGAATTAGTACATGAGAATTTGGCAAGGTGGTTTAGTATGACTAAATTTCTCTCCTGGGAAACTTTCGGGCATGTTGGACACCTACTTTCTGTTTAAGGTAGTTAAAAATTGATTATTTTTGTCAAGCTTTCCTTAGAAGCTAATTTCAGATCTGTAGGACATCTGCTTCCTGTTAAGGGTTGGTAAAAATTCCATCAAGTTTTTTTTCAGAAATAGTACATGGGAATGGATGGGGTAGTTTGGTATGATAAACTGAATGTCCTGATCATGGGTAATGTTAAGAAGATGGACATCTACTTTAGGTATTGAGCCTATCCTATGGCATCTGTGGACATCACAAGCAGAGGTCGTATATGAACTATTTTGCAGAATATTCTATTGTTAAAGAAATTTTGTTGAATAATTTCCCTTTAAAAGACCGGGAAAACCCTTGAATTTCGTAGCGCCAAAATGATAACAAGTTTTCTGAAATATTCTACATTTTGTGTCCCGTTACACCATTCATTTGCCCTTAACTAAGTACTTTTACTAGTAGTCTAAGTTTCTATTCGGTGACAAACTCATATGGACACGGTATATATATATATAAATTTATATTTAATAATAATGTGTGTTGTATGAATAATTATCTATATTGTATTGTCATTTTGTCCCATTTAGGGCCCTTTGGTTGGAATAAAATACTTATACTTAAAAATTTATATATAGCGCCAGGCTATGTAACCAACTTTAATTTTTTACTTAAAGCAATCTACAAAATGTCCATTAAAAGCAAGAACGAAGAAAGGATGAATCATGATAATTATTATTATTACTATTTCCGTTTCCACACTATTTAGACAACATGGTCCACTACGGTTTCATTGGTGTAAATGATTAGAGGTCTGCCAATATAGCAATTGCAAGAACTATAAAGCTGAATTTGCAAGTGTTATAGTAAATTGTTCTGAGTCTGGAAAAGCACAGACCTTTCCTAATTGACTGATTGACCTAAAAAGAATTTTCAAGCAAACATTTTGGAGGAATGCATTTGACATAAAGTATTATAGTGTTGTAATGCACGATTTTCAACCTCGTAATTATTTATTACCAAACAAAAGTACATCTGAGGTACTATGGGCTATAAATAAACGGGGCCTCATACCGGTAGTATAATTAAACGAAAATAAAGAAATCGGTCAACCCCGTTACTGAATACTTACAGCTAGACTGAAAAAATCGAAAGGCAAGGGAGTTTCCCAAGGACATCTGTCCCTACTATAAACAGAAGCCGTCTTTACCTCGAAAACTGGTTTTCTTTCAATCTGCGAAGGGGTGTAGGAGGGAATTTCCCTATCCGTGAAGAACACCATTATTGAACACGACTTGATTTCGAACACATTATGATAATGGTACATGTTTGGTAAGTATTTGTTTATCATCCTGCACCGCGGAATATTACTATATTATATAGAGCATTTTTTTTGGGGGGGATGGCAAATGGGACAATATCAATACCAATACCAATATCTTTATTCCAATTAAAGGTCCCTCAAGGGGCAATGAAAAAAATTGACATTTATGATTTTGAATAATACATTCTTACAGTGTAAACAGAATAAGATATACACCAGAACTTATTTGAATAGGGTTTATAAGAAAGACAATAAGTTAACACTTAACATTTTCACATACATGCTCATAAAATAGATTCCTGATTGTTTTGATCTTGTAATGTGGTACTTGTAGATAAAGTTTTGTGGTGATCTTACCTGTTTTTTTTTCTAGACAAAGCCAAATCAGATATGCAAGACAAAAGTATGACATAAGCGTGGTTGTTCCTGTAGTAAGTATAAATTTGTATGACAGTTACTTTGTATGACAGTTACATACATGTGTGAAAAGTTAACAAAATCAAGCACTTACCAAAAATCAATCTTAGACATTTCAAAGATTCTTAATTTGTGTTAGACTAGTCCGATAACCAGACTCTTATTGGAAGCAACCATGAGGTTTCAAAAGCTTCCCCCCCCAAAAAAACCCCACTAACATCGTCGCAGAGCTCTGACGCAAGTAGGATAATGCAGCCGGTGATGTAATGATGTACGAGTGCTGAAATCTAGAAGCAATCCATGCCATTGTTGCCAAGTTCCCTTTTATTTTCATGAAATTTTACACTACCACAGCTTTTTGTTCCGCGATGACGTGTCCAAGGCATTAATATTTTCTCGTAAGGAATTTCTTACTCCGCTTTTCTGAGAAACCATACATGGAAATTCGGAATGATTTGCAATTTGGCAAGGTGGTTTTGAGCGACTTTAAGACCCGTTGGACAACTACTTCCTCTGCGGGACCAGGCCGATTGAGAATTCCCGTACGTGTCAAGCTTTTTGTCTCGCCTGCGACGAATGTCGCAAAAGGCGAGACTTAGGTATGGTGATTCCGGCGGCAGCGACGGCGGCGGCGTCCACAATTGGTTAAAGTTTTTACTTAAGTCTGTTTTGTGTGAACTAGTTATGTTACACCATTGATATATGGTATGCAGTTGCATCAATATCAGTACAGATCAGTTTTAAAAGGATTTCACCTGTATGCTCCTGCAGTCACGGTCTACTGACTGAAATTTTACACTGATTTGGCCGAGGTTATAACCTTTTTTCTGTTTAACATGAAGCAGTTATGGTACACCATTGATATTTGGTATGCAGTTGCATCAGCATCAGTACAGATCAGTTTTAAAAGGATTTTACCTGTATGCTCCTGCAGTCACGGTCTACTGACTTTGAAATTTTACACTGATTTGGCCGAGGTTAACCTTTTTTCTTAAGTCTGTTTAACATGAAGCAGTTATGGTTCACCATTGATATTGGGTATGCACTTGCATTAGCATTAGTACAGATCAATTTCAAAAGCATTTCATCTGTATGCTTCTGCAGTCATCACTTTGAAATTTTACACCGATTTGGCCGAGGTTAACCTTTTTTCTTACGTCTGTTTAACATGAAGCAGTTATGGTACATCATTGATATTGGGTATGCACTTGCATTAGCATCAGTACAGATCAATTTCAAAAGTATTTTATCTGTATGATCCTGCAGTCACGGTCTACTGACTTTGAGATTTTACACTTTTTAACTTTTTATTTATGTCATGAGTGTTTTATATAAAGCAGTTATATTTGGTATGCAGCTGCTTAAGCATCAGTTAAGATCAGTTTAAGGAGGATTTTTACTTCATTTTATACTGTGTCCAGTTGCGACATGCGAGACGTGTCTCTGTGTTAACAGTTTATTTTTTAAAACCGTCCTAGCCTTTTTGGTAATGTTGTTTTTAAAGCATAAAAATTCAAGGCAATCTCCTGAGGATGGTAAATTTGTTAAAGAGCGTGATTATGAGAAAACCAGGCCAAAAATTGTCCAGATGCAAAGTTTCAGATTTTCCTAATAGATTGTGCAACTAGAACACTCCAAGACTTTTTACGATTTTTTTTCGAAAAATTCAAGATGACTGACACGACCAAAATCAGTATAACTGGGTTCCTTGGCAAAATAAGCCATGATGAAAACAAAAACTCAACTCTCATTTGCAACTATTTACTACCAATCAAACTATATGTTGAAGTAAAAAGAGTAAATAAGATTTGGGTTTTTTTTTATACGACAGCAAATTTTTGCGATCGTATTATGTTCAGGCATGGGGTAATGCAAATGTGTAATGGTAATGCATTGCAATGCATTACATTTTCTCAAGTAATTCAATGTAATGTGTAATGCACCATTTTTTGCATTATGTAATGCTAATTCAATGCATTTCTTTCTCAAAATTGCATGTAATTCATGAATTACAAATGAATTACATTGCATTACTATTATTCAACCTGAAAATGAAGAAGGATCAGTAAAATTTTCAACATTTTATAGCAGAATTATGAAGTTATGAAATCATAAAACATATTGTTCTTAAAAATTTGAAGTGAAGCCATACAAACACAAAATAATTAAATATTTTCTTTTTACACTGTTGTAAAAACAACTTAATCAGAGTGTCAAAACAACTCTTCTGTTAATATTAAATGGCTTCAAGTTAAAAATGTTTATTAAATTATTTATTTTTATTTATCATGTTTATAGTATATATCTTCTATTAAACAGAAAAAAAAGTTGACCATGAACAAGAGAGTTGAATTGGCAAATAAACTTCAAATTACCCAACAAAATATGCAAAAATGACATGTTTTTATATTGTTAATCCTCATTCAGTAATACTATGTTATCTTCCTTGACAAAAATGATAAAATCTTTTGAATAATTTTAAAAATGCTTTAAATTCAACTTTACAACTGCTTTGATAAACAATCTTATTTTTGTAAAGATCACAAGCTGACATTTTGGCAAACTATGCCTATTCATGATCTAATCTTCTTCAATATATGAGTTATCTTCAATATATGAGTTATGAACATATATTTTATAAAGAATAATATTCTTCAAGACACGAGTAATGAACAATATTCATTAATGAGTTATAAACATATATTTTTTTAACTCCTTTTTTTTTATACATTTGTTTTGTTCATGGCACAACGTATAAAAAATATACATTGAAAAAGACATTTTAGTTCTTTGAAACAAAGTTCTTGCTGAGCAACTTTTTTATTATTGTCTCGCCTGCGACGAATAGTCGCAGAAGGCGAGACATAGGTATTACTTTCCGGCGGCGGCGGTAGCGACGGCGGCGGCGGCGGCGGCGACGGGCGGCGTAAACTTTTTTGTAAGACTTTTGTGGACGATGAATTGCTTGAAAAGTATAATAGCTAGGCATCTGATATTTAGTATACAGACAGATCAGGTTATGGTCTACGCAACTGTCACCATGCCGTGTGACCCTGACCCCATTTTCACGCTCCAGTGACTCTGTGAACTTAGGTCTTTTTTCAGGCCGTAAACTTTTTTGTAAGACTTTTGTGGACGATGAATTGCTGGAAAAGTATATTAGCTAGGCATCTGATATTTGGTATACAGAAAGTTCAGGTTATGGTCTATGCAACTGTCACCATACCATGTGACCCTGAACCCATTTTCACGCTCCAGTGACTCTGTGAACTTAGGACTTTTTTTCAGGCCGTAAACTTTTTTGTAAGACTTTTGTGGACGATGAATTGCTGGAAAAGTATATTAGCTAGGCATCTGATATTAGGTATACAGACAGTTAAAGTTATGGTCTACGCAACTGTTACCATGCTGCGTGAACCTGACCCCATTTTCACGCTCTAGTGACTCTGTGAACTTATGTCTTTTTCAGGCTGAAAAACTTTTTTGTAAGACTTTTGTGGACGATGAATTGCTGGAAAGTTATATATCTAGGCATCTGATATTGGGTAAACAGACAGTTGCGGTTATGGACAATGCAACTGTCACCATGCCATGTGACCATGACCCCATTTTTACGCTCAAGTGACTCTGTGAACTTAGGTCTTTTTTTTCAGACAGAAAGCTTTTTGTAATACTTGTGTGGACAATGGATTGATAACTAGGCATCTATTATTAGGTATACAGACACTATTTGTGTTTATATCAAGAAATTACACCCCAGTTCTATTGTTTAAAGTCGAACTTTCATTTTCAGAAACTTTCTTTGTGTGAATAACTCTTTTGTTCTAAGAACAATAGGCTTAATTCACAATGGCAAAAACAGGGGTTTCCAGATACCCCTGCTTTTGCGCTTGTGAACACACCTTATGTTCATAGAACAAAAGAGCTTCTGTAATAGCCACCCCAGGGCATCTGAGAAGGAAATGAAAACAGTTCACTTTATAAAGTTTAAAATCAATTCTAAAAATAAAAAAAAACAGACAAATAAAACAAAATATTAAAAAATGAAAATAAACAAACAAAACAAAGCAAGAATATGTACAATAGACATAATGCCGATATTTCGCAACATAAGAGACGGACGAACACACAGACGGACAGACGGACGGACGCACAGACGAACAGACGGACGGACAAACAAACGTATCCGACGACTTTCGTAACTTTCGTAAATGAGACATCAAAATGTGTCAAAGATAGAAATGGCCTGATTTCGTTAAACAGGAAGTAGGTAGACAATAGACCTGAAATTAATTAAACGGTATGGGACCATGCTGATTACCAAATATCAAAAGGGTGTAATAAGAGGTTGCTGAGAAAAGTGTTAAGAAAATTGTCCATAATTGACCATTTATGCAAAAAATTAAGTAAGTCGGCAAACAGGAAGTAGATGAGAGAAGGACTCTTAATCGAACCCCACGCTAAGGGACATCGTACTGCATATGTGTCAAAATGCAAAATAAAAAATTAAAATGAGATAAATTTTCTTCAAATATGCAATTTCCTCAATTAAAATTACCTGCTTTCAGAAATTAATGATATTCAAAGGGACAGCAGCCAAAGAACATCCGTCTTCCCTGATGGTCATATCAAAACTGAATGAATCTTAAGATATTCAGAAACACCTTTACCTCATGGTATAACTATTACTGAAAGCTTAGGTAGTTGATTTTAGTGATGGTGCCGGTGTCGTATAATTATGGGTCCACCAAATTTACGTATCCGGCCGGATACGTAAAATTAACATTTTGGGTCCGGGTCTCTATAATTTTAGGTCCGTCCGTATAAGAATAGGTCCACCCTATTAACGTATCCGGGTCCACGAACATTTCATTTAATAAGACATTTTAAGTTGTGAAGAAGTAGGTTTTGATAATTAATCATAATTAACACATCGAAACTGTCTTATTGTGCACACGTTCAGTAAAAGTAAAAAATTAAATGTGATATGAATGTTTGAAAATAATTTGAATTTTATAACATTTCTTTTCTTATTGTTTCATTTCGTTCCATTTTTTTTAATTTAATTTGTATTGCTTGATTTTTATATTTTTTCTTACTTTAGTTTAATTTTATTTTAATTTCTATTTCATTTTTAATCTAATTTTAATTTTATTATTTGATTTTATTTATTTTATGTTATGTTGTGCTATGTTTTTTTCATCATATTATATTATTGAGATTAAAACTCTTATACGATTATTAAGCCAGTGGCGTAAAAAAAATAAGAAAAGCACCAGTATTCTGACTCCATTTAATTGATAACATATTGATACCGTGGTAGTTCATACCTGATAACGCAACTTTTTAAGGGGAGCTCCAGCTGAGAATATCAATCAGTGACGACAAGAAGGTTTTCACCTTAAATATTAGATAAGTATTCTTAGATAGAGATTTTTATTATCTGTATGTCATAAACCCAGCGGGCACTTCAACGTTTTTTCAACGTTGAATCAACGTTGAAGTTCAACATGACAGTACGTTGAATCAACGTTGATTTTAGGTTGCATGTGAAAGTTGCAGCAACGTTGAAAACTGACGTTGTCTCAACGTTGATCACTTAATGTTGTTTCAACGTTGATAATCGATGTTGTTTTAACATTGATAATCAATGTTATTTCAACGTTGACAATTAATGTTATTTCAACGTTGACAATTAATGTTGTTTCAACGTTGACTTTTAATGTTGTTTTAAGTCCATGACTGACATAGTTATAAAGATTACCAATCCAGAACCTATCATACATCTTTCTGGTAAAAAATATAACAATGAACCAACAATTTTAATTATGAGGCACTCATATTGAAGATACTGGAAACGGTCCCACTTTTATTAAAAAGTTTTCAACAACATTTAGAAAAAAGTTAACACTGATGGATGTCTCAACAAAATCCAAAACTCCTCCTGAACCACCTATACAATTCCAGGTTTCAAGATGAGGTGAATGTACTAGTAAAGCACAAATGAAAAAGCCCACAAAATTTTATGATCATCAGACTTGTTGTTCCTGAGAAATAAAAAGTTCTTATAAAACTTTTATACTGCTATTGAAATGTATTGAAAATGATCAGTCACTCAATTGGAAAAAACAATCTCAAGGACAGATGATGATAAGGAGCAAGTTTATTCAACCTTCTGATATAAAGATACTCATACAACTTGAAACATTGAGAGTAAACTCCTCTGCAAAGAAAGCAAAACCTATCTATCTCTGATTCGCAGGACATATATATCAATAAAGACACAATTCAAGTAAAAGTTTATCAAACATATATTTATACATTCATTTACATTGTACAAAAGGTTTTGTCCATAAAAATTATATGTACATGTATAATCTGTCCATGGAATAAAGAATGAGTTCATAAATACTAATGTCTCTGGCTGTATACATTTCTTTCAAAAAAAGTTCTTTTATAAGAAAATAAACTAATTAATACTCAAGTCATTTGGCATAGCTGTAAATTTTATGCCTTGTAAAGTGTGCTGTCCTAATAAAGGGATGGTGATGCAATAATACAATAATTCAAATCAATAGACCCTTTCTGTGGGGAATATGTGCTTCGCATGTTTTTCTCTATCTAACTTGTGATTAATGGCTTTACTATCTGTGCTTCTTAATAAATCAAAATATTTTCAATAATTAATGACAAATGATCAAACTCTTCACTCAAATTCATAAAGAAAAGAAACTTCATGTTAACCTTACATTATATATGTAAAATTTCTTATTATTATTGACAAGTACATCTATTTCTTAATTGGGCATAGAAATTACAAAATTGTAGCTGGTTATAAACGAAGTCCTTAATCTCCGACAACATTGTTCTTCACTCTCATCGGAATATTGAGGTTGCACTATTTCCTCTGACTGTCGTTCTTCTGGTTGATCAGTGTTACTTTTTTTGGTCTACCACTCAAGCATATTTCATGAAATGACTCATTTCATCCTCAATAATAGCAACAGTGGCTGTTGGATGAACTTGAATAATTACTTCTGCAAGAAAAAAATGTTCCCCCATTAAATATGCTTCTATAAGAAATCAATATATCTGTAATATATATAAGGCTGATAAAATTTTAAAAAATTAAAGAAACAATATGATAAAATCTGTTCTCTAGAATATTCCTACCATATACATTCAAAGTCACGACAGTGGCATACATGTACCTTACACTTTGAAGGGAATACAAAAATTCACAATATATTAATGGTTGATATTTTTGTTAGATACCTGTACATGTATATCTATATAAATTTGTACAGAATTCCCAAAATGTGACGGACATATCAGACTTAACTGGTAAAGTTAAAGCAGGTCTGGCATTTTAGACTATGTCTGGTAGATTTTAGTATTTTTTTAGAAGGTGGTAATAGATAGGACCAGTAAAAAAAAAAAGGTCCAACAAAAGATTCCATTTTGACGACCTATGTCTAACGAAGATATTTTTTAAGATTGCGAACTCTGTTTGTATATTCAAAAGCACATGGTCACGTTTCATTACTCATATTTACCTTTTTATTGTCTTGCAAGGGCAAGTTGTTGCAAATCAAATTTTGTTGTTTTTCCTTTGACGTTCACATCTTGGCTCCTAAGTAACATATTATCTCCTTATTCAAACATCTGTAAAAAAATGACAACTTTACATGTCACACCAATTATACAAAAAATTGATTTTTTTTAATTCCAAAGCCAGCGAAATGAACACCACTGCCTTGCTGCTCACACAATAAATACAATATTTTTTATCCCAAGGAACATGGACTAAGGTCCATCGATGGGCTTGAGCTACATTTTTTTTGTAACTAAATTACAAATCAAAATAAATCAAAGTATAATTATATTGTTTGTGCTTAATCTTTTAATTTTGTAAAAGTAGTACAGCAAGCTAAATTGGGTGTCACAATATCAGATAAGAATTTTAGCAGAATATAACAAAGTCAAAAAGAATAACAATAGTCAGCCATTCCGTGTAACACTGAAAGAATCTTTCCGGGATGGTGCATATGTGTACAACACTTTCACACATAAAATTAAACAAGGTCAATGATTAACTGATTACCATGATAGTAAAATAATGAACATAAGACAATGATTATGAGCCCAAAAAAATCATGCAGGTTTTCACTATAAATGTATGCATTATCTAATTTACTAATAATATTAACAAATATACGAGTCAAAAGTTGAAAGCGAAAGCAAATGTAAGGAGCTTTAGGCTACAGAAATTTGGATGTTAATATGGCACGTCTGCTTTTTGACAGTTAAGTAAGATTTTTCTGGTTTTCTTTAGACCCTTGTACAATATATATTGGATATAGATATTTATTCAATCTATTTCTTTGAACCTCGAGTTATTTGTGAAATGTCTGTATACATGGACAAGACTATGGATATGTAGGAAATTATAACCAAATACATTTTTTACATGTATATTTTTTTATTTATTACCTTTATGTACAATTCCTTTTTATGTTCGAGTTAAATTTGTAGAAAATTACCAGTAACACTTACCCTTTCATCACATTCTTTATGTGACCCCCCTTTTGTCCCACCACCAATTTTCTTTATAATACTTTTCTGAAACATATATATAATAAATGATACAATAATAATCTAGATGATAATGAGATAATAATCTGTGTACATTTAAGTATTTTTTCAATTGAATTTTACATTAACTGCATACAGTTTCAATACAATTCTTTTGATTTAGTAACTGCAAGGAAAAGTTTTTAGTTCACACGTTACAATAACTAGAAAAACTTGCAACAAAACTCCATGAAAATGTGGCCATGGCTTAAAGATGAAATAGTTACATCAAACTAAAGTCAACCATGTGTTATAAAAACACACTTAAACTCACCTATAATTTTATTTAGAACATTCTCATACTCTAAAGTGTTGTTGAACTTGCTTAGCTCTTCCATCATATTCAATTGGAACTCTTCCATAATTACCAGTTTGTTGGCAGTTATTGATAAGAGTTCTGAGTAGGTCTCTTGGTTGTACTTGTAGAACCCTTCTTTGAAATCCTAAAATGTAAAAATTGAGATCTTATAAAAATAACAAAATATTTGGTGAAAATGTACGTATATATAGATGTCCAAATTTACATTTTATTTACAAAACCTAACACATTCATGTGCATGTACTTTAAATATATGGAAGAACAGATTATAGGTCCATGGCCCGCTGAGTGGGAAAAATCTAAATATCTAAGCCTGCTTGTTAAATAGGAAGTAGATGTTTATAGTTGCAAGACGTCGGGGAGGGGGGACAAAAATGCATTTCTAAAAGCTAATATGATATATGGGAAAATAAAAAGCTACGCCGAGCGCAGCATGATGCCGAAACACTTGTAAATGTATTAATTTCTATTTAATTTGTCCATCATGAGTTGCGCTTACAAGGTATGAGGACAGACAGACAGACAGACAGACAGGGTGATACCTATATACATTGTACCTCCCAAACTGTTTCAAGGGGTACATGTATTATCATCATATTACAGTCATTACAAATATCAGCTGGACACTGGACAAATGTGGAAAAAAATTCACTTGGTCCAGTAAAATATTTTGACTTTTTCCATTGCAATATACATGATTACAGGACATGTCTGGTAAAAGAGAAAAATACTTTGGAATCAATGATATCACACATACATGTAATTAGTACGTATGACCAACAAAACTGTCAGGCCTCCAATCAGAATAAAATGGTTGTACAATAGTAAAAGACTTGAAACCATCCCACCATACATGTATGTGATTACATGTACATGTACATTGTACATTTGTACCTGAGGCTGCTTAATGACAAAAGAATCAGAAGGGGTATAGAATAGCTGAAAAAATTAATTTCTAAATTACATTTTAATAAAATATTCAACCCTTAAGTTAAAAAATTCTAGGTTGGCTTGTTGGGGCTCCCGCAGGGTGCCCCCCTCAGGTCGCAAGGTTGCTTTTAAAAGGGGCCTGAGTTCGCAAGGTCGCTTTTAAAAGGCATATTTTGGCAGAGATCGCAGGTCTTTTTTTGGCATAGGACGATTTTATGAAGTGTAGGTCGGAAGTTGCCCTTAAAAAGCCCTCAGGTCGTTTTTAACCCTGTGGGAGCCACCTTGTTATATGATATATGTATGTATATGATTTTTTTATCCTTAAAAACATATCCCATAAAATGACATCCTTCCTGAAGCTGCATACCAAATAAAAAGATATTTGTTACGAAAAAACAAGTTGCACAAAAACACATCCAACACATTATCAGTGACTGTAACAAAGTGTTGCGGTGGGGGACAAAGTTCTAAGATTTTACAAAGTCAGAGAAGGCCCTGTCAACAAAAAATCCTGGTTTATGAAATAATTCAATACATGGATTTACAATCATTGACAATGTACTTGAAATTTACTTACATGTACATGTATGGACAGAAACTGTATTAAATTCAAGAATCAATCTTTTTTCAAGACAGCCAGTTCATGAGTGTTTTACCTGGCTGTAACATCAAGAAATTGCTGATACAAATGTAGATGGACAAACAAGTGCTGTTACATTGTACATGTGGATAAAATAGGGGATATATGATGTGGGGGACTGTAGTGGTTTAAAAATAACAGTCAAGTCAAATAATGCAGTCAAGTTCACTTCTCAGCTGAAGAAATGGTCAAAGGCAAATAATTACCTTTCCAAATCCAAAGGAACGAAGCTCTTTGACATAATTACATATGATAGATTTAATTTATATTTACATGTACGTGTACATGTAATTCAGAAAATCCCACAATGAAGCTATAATTTTGTAAGTGTAAAATTTTGATGGTGCAGATGAAAATTTTATTTATGAAAAGTATTTATACATGTACATGTACAATGAAGATATGTACTCTAAAGTGACAGATACAGTAATTTCAAAAAGGGGCCCACTGACAGGCTAGGGGGTCAACTAAATTGATTGCTTCAATTATTCTTACATGTATATATCCAACCAAAATGAAATTTTTCAAAAAAAAGGAGGGAGGGCTGGGATATGAAATATCTTGTCGGAATGAAGTTAAGTGTATCATGTGTAACATATTGTTTGTCATTTTTCTTAAATTTGTAACCGCATTAAGACATGCATGTTACAGTATGTACACATGTAAAACAGTTTGCTATTTGATTTATAAATGTGATGTTTCTAGAATGCAGTCAAGTTCACTTCTCAGCTGAAGAAATGGTCAAAGGCAAATGATTACCTTTCCAAATCCAAAGGAACGAAGCTCATCTGACATACATACATATGATTATATTTAATTGATATGCATCAACATGTACATGTACCTACATTTAGTTATTTAAAATCCCCAAGTGAAGCTATGTGTAGGTGCGTGAATGTAATGTATATGAAGGGTATATACATGTATACAATGTAAAATGAAGATATTATGTACTCTATAGTGATACATTGTAGATGCAGATATTTCCAAAGGGGGGCACTGACAGGCTGAGGGGGTCCACTTTGTTCATGCTTCAATAATTCTTTTATTTGTCACACCAAATTTTTCCCCAGTAAAGAGGGGGGGCTTGGTTATGTGGTATTTTGTAGGAGTGTAGTCAAGTTTATGTCATTCCTGCTCATTCTTCGTTTCAGTAAATTGTTATCTTTGAATTGAAAAACGGTCAACGTACGTATCATTGAACTGTATACATGTATCAATAATACCGGTGAATAATACATGTACGTCTATTTTGGTATACATTTAACACTTTTCAAGTTTATTTGGTTACAGAATGTTTTAATTTTTTAATGATGTCTTTTCATTGTGTAGAATCTGAAGAATTGTCTTGGTTACTTAAGTTGATATTTACATGTAGGCTAGCCAGGGATTACATAAAACTGGGTCAAAACTGATTTTGGACATCCCTGATGAAGCCAAGACAAGTTTCGACTGGAGTTCGCGTTGTTGATTGATATTCAGTTGTTTTGTGTTTCCATGTTTTACGTGTTGTCTGTTTTTGTCCCGTTCTTGTTTGTGTTTACTGGTTTAGTCTCTGCCCTTTCGGACTTTTGACATTCGGATACCCCATTGGTACCTCTGCTTCTTTTTGGCCAGGGATTAAATAAAACTGACTTTTTGGACATCCCTGGTTTGGCCAACACTTTCATGAATGGTCATTATTACTTTTAAGAAAGGAGGGGGTCACCAAATCAAATCAAATCAAATTTATTGGCACAAACACATAATGTACATGGTTTAGGCCCAATTACAAACAGATATAATAAAGTAGGTCCAACGAGGCAAAATTGATTATTCAGGTCGACGAGAAAAGACCCCATAAAGGTACGAAACAACAAAAACATGTATGCATAATTCAGTCAAAACACACAAAACTACATGTATGATAAAATTCATGTAGGGCCTCGCCGTATGCATCTGACAACATGTCCGTCTCAAACACATATCAAATAAATAAATTATAAATATAATGTTGTAAAATTGTGAAGTTATCTTACCTTTTTTACTTGATTTCACACTGAAATTTGTGATGCGTTGATGTCTGATTTTCTTTGTTCTGGACGCGCGGGAAATGCACGAGTATTCTATGAATACGCGTGCGCGATTGTGGAATGTGTAACTGAAAGTCACGTGGTTTCCCAATAAAACCCATTTAAATTGTTTTTTTTTATTCCATATATATAATGCTTATTTGAAATGATAATAATTAATGAAATGTATTTAATTCGGAGTTTTTTTTGTATTTGCATATAATTATATATTATTGACTCTAGTCATCTAGGAAACTAAAAGGGGGGGATTCGAAAATATTAACCTCTATAAACAGTAAAGCTGTTCAATATTCAACGAGGGGGGGTCCAGATAGGACACAAATGTTCATTTGCATATAGAAAGTTAAAAAACATTAAAAGGGGGGACTGATTGATCATTTTTGGATATAGTAGCAAAGTTCCAAATATAAAAATTGGGGGGAGGGGGTATTGTCAAACTGAAATAAAAGGGCAGAACAGCTAGTCCTTATATAAAAAAAAAACAAAAACAAAAACAAAAACGCAACATGGTGTTTTCGAATGTTCTATTTAAAGAGGAATTTAAAGTGCCAGATACCCCTATTTCTGTCCTATTTAGTTTAAACATATTTATTTACCCTGGATTGGGAAACAAGCTTAACTTATATAGATCCCTCATGCTCCAGCTAGCAGATTGCGAGTGTGGCCTTTGTAGCGACCCCCATTGAGCCTAGGCTCTTATCAACGTGCATAGGGTATTGCTCTCCCATACACGGGACAACCTTTTTTCGTCCCTTCCGAAGGACTAGCATCGGATTTTGAGACCATCCTCGCAAATGGTGTCAAGAGAGAGTCGGAAAATTGGTTCATGAAATTTTCACCCCTGACGAGGATCGAACCACGAACCTCGGTGTTAGTAGCCCGAAGTATCTGTCATATTTACATTAATCAAATCCCAATAAAATGGCAAGTTGACAGGGATTCCTATCAAGCTTTAAGGAAAAGAAAAAAAAAAGATCACGAATATCTTTTTCATAATATAAAATTCCATCAATTTGGTCTAAACAAAGCAGAGAAGAACAACGTACATAAAACACACACACATCGATTAGTTAATATCATATTATACCCACAGTTACTCAGACCGCAAAGTTCTGCGCTATTAATATATGACCAGTCTAAAATAAACAAGGGAAAAAAACTGTGAGCAACAGCTCGCTAATGAATAACCCTGCCCCTAAAACGGAAGACATTCAATATAATAAGAAGTCATGGCAATTTGACAATATGTCACAGCGAAAGTTTAATAAAGAAATCCATTCAGGGGTTTAGGAGGAGTTGCAGATAAGAAATGGGTACCCTTTTAAGTCACGCAGACAGGTCCATGTTTTGCTATGGGAAGCCAAAATAATACGGATCAAATTTTTGAATACGTAGAAGGTGCACATCTACATTATGTCACAAAGATAAGAGTTTCATGAAAATTGTTCAAGGGGTTTAGGAGGTGTTGATTGGTACCCCGAGATGTAACTGAAGGACAGTCGGACACACGGACACTCCTATCACTATATACCCCTGCGACTTTTCAAGCAAGGAATTAAGCATAAACTAAATAAGTCAAGAAATGTACCTTTAGCATGTATGGGCAAGGCAAACAACATACAGGAAAAAGTGAACTCAACAACTAAAAACAAACAACAACTAGGAAAAAAAATCGCAATGGAAAACAGCTTGCATATAGTTAAAGCTGATTTTTCATCTTTGCTTTGCCCCCTTCCTACTTCTTTTCGAACGCCAATCATCTCTTTAAAGTTCACATTATTTTTTAAAAATGTGTATGTATGTGCTGCTTTTTTCTCTGATAGTCTCATTCGGGATTGTGCTTCCTGAATATAAAAGAATTAGAAAATAAGTTTTCTCTACATCTAATGCAATGCGTTAAAAGGGTTAGCTACAAAGCAAATTGCAACGTGTATTCGTCATTGTATGCGCGACGTTAAAATTGTCGACATTGTTTCAACGTCGATAACTTAACCTATTCTCAACGTTGAAACTTGGAACCTGATTTCAACGTGGATTCAATGTGTTAAAATGGTATGTTTAAAGCATCAACGTTGATTCAACGTCGGGCGTTAAACCTCTAAAACGTTGAATCTGTCAACTTTATTTCAACGTGGAATCAACGTGTTGAAATGTAACGTTTTAATCATCAACGTTGATTCAACGTCGGTAGTTTAACCTATGTAAACGTTGAAACTGTCAACTTCTTTTCAACGTGGAATCAACGTGTTGAGTTGTAACGTTTACATTATCAACGTTGTTTCAACGTTTAAAATAGGTTGACCGACGTTGCAACTTTATTTCAACCTATTTTCAACGTTGAAACAACGTTGAGTGCCCGCTGGGAAATTCTCTTTGTTGGCGGGGATAGACTCCTCGGGATCTAGTCGTGCTGACTGAGGAGGGCCCCCTGATATTTTGAGGGCAAATGGTATCCTGTCAGATGGATCCAAATCAATCACTGCTCTGCCTAGTATTTTTTTTTTTAATTTGGTACAATAGCAGCTCTAGACATATGCTTGTTGTTTAATATACTTGTTTGTCAACAATCAACAATGTTTTGGTTACAAAGTCTTTGCTGCTTTTATTTTTAGCTTCATTCTCTGCATGGGGGTGTCATCAGTTATCTATAAGAGTAGAGATCCATTTATCTGATGTTTCTGTTGTTGTCCGTCTAGTCTGAAGCGTTCTCTGGACATGTAACCTTGAGCGATAAACCTTGAACCCCTTGCTTCTAGTTTTTACATGTAAATCTTACATGTATAATTTGAAGTGTTATATGACACCAAATATATTGTGAATTAATAGAAAAAAATGAGTTTCGGAATAAATTTAAGCGACATAGATCACATAACATAATACTTTTTCCAAATATAGATACAATGCTAAAAATATGGCTTATTAAAACTTTCCGCTCTGTAAAAACTCACAAAAATAAATAGGGGACTGAGAGATAATATAAATTTCAAATGCAGCGGTGACAAAAAAAATTACGGTAAAATAAAATGAATTTACAGAACGTACTTGCAAAAATAAAATTCGTGTTGCTTAACATATCTTCACATCACTACATTTCATGACTAGCATGGTGCATGCACACCTAACCTAAATGCGTCCCCCTTTTAAGTTCAAATGTTTAAGTTAGAGAGACCGTAGAACACTAGTTACAGTCTTTGTAAAATCGTACCGAGCATAATACAAGCGTTGTGAAAGCGTAAAATGATCGTAGTGATCGCAAAAAATGCGTCGGTAGGTCGTAGAGCTCTCCCATTTAACAAGGTGGACCAGTAAACTGTCAAATTTATAGGTATGGGGCTATTCATATTCCAGGAAAGATGAGCCGGTAAAGTGACAAACTTATACATGAAGGTCTGAGACTATTCATACTACAAATGGAGGACCAGTAAACTGTCAAACTTAAAGGTCCGGGGCTATTCATTTATTAAGAAAGGTGGACCAGTAAAAGGTCCGGGTCTATTCATATGAGGAGAGTTGAAGCAGCAAACTGTCAAACTTAAAGGTCCGGGGCTATTCATATAAAGAAAGTTGGACCAGTAGACTGACAAACTTATAGGTCCGGGGCTATTCATATGAAGAAAGTTGGACCAGTTAAGTGACAAACTTAAAGGTCCGGGGCTATTCATGTGAAGAAAGTTGAAGCAGCAAACTGTCAAACTTTAAGGTTCGGGTCTACTCATATAAAGAAAGGTGGACCAGTAAATTACCCAACCTATACATGCTATAGGTTAGAGGCTCTCTAAAGGTGTTGATAAAAAGTATGGAACCGAATAGATTAGAATAATAGATGTATGCAATTATAATAATTAGAGATACAAAAATATCAATCATTTAAATAAATAAAGCAAAGCCACTGATGAAAATAATCTATCTTTACTGCCTAGTTTAGCTTTAAATGTCTAAAATCAATGCTATTACAAATAAATAATTATAATTCGGTACAAATTAATTCTTCACTTGATAGCAGTTAGTCATATGAACTTACGGTCTGGTTAGTTTTAAGATTGTTGAAATTTCACCAGGTTTGTTCTTGTCATTCAGTCATCATGATCGTTAAGCTTTCAAATGTTACAAGAAATGACATTCATATCTTCAACAGCAAAATTTTGAACATATTGTATTCAGATTCTTTTATTCTTATGATTATCTCTGTTTAAACCATGCTTAATTCAAGATCGTGGCCACTTGTGCTAAATTTCGTATGAAATTCCTGACCCTGAAGTTTTTAACATGAACAACCCATATAGCAAATGTTACCAAGAAAGCTAACTCCACCATAGGCTTTCTCCGGCGAAACCTAAAATACTGTCCACAAAGCAGCAAAAAACTAGCCTACATCTCACTTGTACGATCCACAATGGAATATGGAGCAACAGTCTGGGACCCCTACAACACTGGGGACATAAACAAACTAGAACGAGTACAACGCCAGGCAGCTAGGTTCATCACAGGCGACTACAAATCCAGAGATGAAGGATACGTCACAAGAATGCTAGCACAACTACAGCTAGAAGAACTAAAAAACAGACGTACCAGCCAGAGGTTACTTTTCTTGTACAAGGTGGTTGAGGGGTGGTTCCTGCCACAGAAGCCGATGAATTCCTTCAACCAGCACGACAAAAGCGGCCCATTAAAGCCAAAACATTCAGTGACTGCCAAACGAACAATATTGTTGACAGACAAGATAGAAACAACGAAAAGTGTTTTGTAGTGCCACTGAGCAAAACACATCAGTACTCGAACTCATTCTTTGTCAGAACTATCATCGAGTGGAACCAGTTGAAGGACACAACCGTCAATTCCTCAAGCGTAAAGGGCTTCAAATCAGCTCTCATCGGCAACCGCTAACCCGGTGCTCTCTCTCTCCGTCGAGTAAAAACCAGAAGTGGTATCTTCGACGTACCAGTACAGATTCAGATTCGGAACATGTTTATGGTCAGGTTCTTTTTTTTTCTATTTCAAAACTGATTTTAGATTTCTTTGATTTATCTCCCTATTATTTCCGCGCAATCTGTTTTTCGCCAAAAAGAATTACACCTTTTAAAAAGTATAGTTTTTACTTTAACTTTACTATCACAAGCAATTGTGTTAACTCCATATTTTATAAAAACAAGAGGCTCACATGATCCTGAATCGCCTAACTTGATCGTTTGAATTCTAAAACTATAAGATGAAAACATCTTTTTTACATTTTAAGAACCATGTGCTTAATGAGAAGTCATCTAATAACATGGATTTTATGCAGTTATATAAGTGTAGAGTTGAAATTTTGATGTTCTAGAGGTAATATGAATGGTCCTACACCAACTGGTTAAATATTTTGCTGATCTTGACTTGCTTAACAATAGTATTTTAATATCTTTTATTGTTTTAATCAAGATACTGAAAAGCTTATAATTGCTCTACGTCTAGAAATATGTTTTCGTTAGGATTGGTATAAATTGAATCTTGTGTGTTATATTTTCAATCCAGGGCCAATGCAAGATGGCAAGCAACGACCACTGGTCGCATTGAAGGCTGCCGTTAATACCAGTCAAGTACTAGCAAGTAGAACATTTTGAAAAAAAAAGAACTATTTTAAAAGTGTACAAACGGACGACAGACGCCAAGTGTTTACAATAGCTCACATACATATATAAAAAGCCTGTTAATCATTATAAATTGTTGCTGAATATGTATTCAACACCTTCCATGTTTCCATACAAGTCTTATGTCAATGTTAATGCATGTACAATCTGGATGTTGAGTATGATTAATGAAATATATTGAAATTTCTTATTCATAACCTCAACAAATATATTGAAATTTCTTATTCATGACCTCAATCAAGAACTTGAAAATATAGAATAAATGTATTTAGAGGTATTTAAAAATCACGTTAGGTATGGATTTTAAAATTGTCTTAGCACAGGTTCTGTCTTAGCATACTCACGGTCGTTATACTTGTCCTGCGACAACATGTTTTCTACCGATGTTTCTGCTCGTTTTCTACCGATGTCCTAGATTTCTACCGATGTGATGATAAAAATAACAATTTTGGCAGACGATTTTTTCCAAACAATGATACCCGGCAATTATGGCACTTATAAACAAGTTAGTTTAATTTACATTATTTTTTTTAAGTCTGAACATAAAAAAAACAGTAAGGTATTGTTTATTTTGTCCAGCAAGAGACAATTTCCCTTTTTTCAGATAATCATGAATATCTGTTTTAAATTACCATTCACTGGGCTGAAAATTATTCTCCATGTTCTAAATTATCGTACCTTTTTAAAGACATTTCCCTTTTCATTACAAATGGTATAATTTTGATTTTTCGATCATTTTTCAAAACATTATGGTCCTGGTTTTCTAAAGATGTGTCCTGGTTTTCTACCGATGGTCCTGGTATTCTACCGATGTGATATATTAAATGACATATCATTATGTTCATTACAAATTGTAAAACTGTATATTTTATTGCACATAATATTGATGATAAAAAGAATATGGCGGTTCATGAGCAATTGCGCGCGGCAAATGCTTAAAATAGGTCATTAAAATCTTAAACAAACTCGAAAACATTAAGGGCTCGTATCGTTAATAAAATTATCATGCAGCATAAACACAATTTCTTATGTGACATGAACAATGGTCATATGAAAGAAAGACAGTTCATTCTGTTTGCTTATGGCTGCCATTCCTTTCTAAACAGCCATTATTTTAAATATAAATATAATTTATTGCATACAAACCCCAAAGGTCTACAAACACGAACAAACAAAAACAATGAACATATAATTATAAACACATAGTACAAATACAGCCAAAGAATGAAACAGTAGCATTTACAAATATGTGTGTACATGTATTTGACAATTGTCGCAACTCAAATGATTGCTTTACAAAAGGGCAAAACATCCAAATATTTGGATTAAGTACAAAAATTTATTTTTCAATAGTGTCAGGCTGGTTAAAATTTGAATATTTTGATTGTATAAAGTCAATAAATGTTTTTCTTATATTATTATTAATTTTACAATAAAACAGAAATGAGCTTCATCATCAATAATTTTACAGGATTTACACAGTCGATATTTTCATATCTACCAAGTTTAATCTCTAGGTTATGATCACTAATCATAGTTTAGTACGTATTTTTTTACTATTAAAATTTTGAAGATTTAAATAGTCTGAAATATTAACATCAGACTTAAAGTATAATTTTGAAGAGTCATCAAAGCCGGATATTTTATTTATTATAAGTTCATAATATTTTTCTTTAATAGTCTTTTTGTTTTCTCTTTTTAAGCTTGATTTAATTTCATTTAAAGATTTATTAACATTCTCAAAATTTTCATAATCTATTTCAAATTTCTTTGTTACAGATATAGCAAAACTATGCCAATTATACACACCCTCTATGTGGAGATTTTTATTTAAAATGAATGCGTCTTCTACAAGAGGGTTTATATCTAAAGAGTTTATTCTAGCAAAATACATGTAGCAAATTACTTGTATGTTAATAAAAGAGTCTAATGGTAATCTACCAAGTTCAGTTTTGGCAGCAATATAACATGCTGTTTTGCGCACACCCAGAACACTTTTACAAAATTTATTGTGTATTTTTTTTTAAAGCTGGCTTATCAAATCAAATCAAATCAAATCAAATTTATTAGCACAAGTTACGCCCAATGAAAGACCAAAGGCTACAAACAATAAATTGACAAAATTTCAACAAATAATAATAGTATGTACAATGAAACTTAAGTGTCTCCTGTCCTCAGTGTCATTGACTGTTTTAAAAGGGATCCCAGAAATTTCACTTCTTGACTATTATTTTGGTTTAATATTAAATTTAGCTTTATTTCGTTTTGTGAAGAAGAATCAATGTTAATTTTATCAAAATATATTTTCCTGCAATTTTCGTTAATTTTACAACTAAAAAGAAAGTGACTCTCATCTTCAATCACGTTGCAAGTTTTGCAAATTCTATCTTCTCTTTGTATTTTCTTATATCTCCCAGTTTCTATAGCTAACTGGTGGTCACTTAATCGTAATTTACATATTAATTTTCTGTATTCAGTATTGTCTGTTAACAAATATGGTTCTAAATTATAATTATTTTTTATTTGTTTAAAAGTTTGTAGCTTGCTATTTTGGTCCAAGTTTTCAATCTTGTCCCAAAATATATTATTATAACTATTTTCAACTTTCTCTTTACAGTATTTCATTTTATTGTCTGTATTTTTCTTAAATTCAGACTGTGGTAGATTGTATAATTTGTCAAATCAAATCAAATTTATTAGCACAAGTTACGCCCAATGAAAGACCAAAGGCTACAAACAATAAATTGACAAAATTTCAACAAATAATAATAGTATGTACAATGAAACTTAAGTGTCTCCTGTCCTCAGTGTCATTGACTGTTTTAAAAGGGATCCAGAAACTTCACTTCTTGACTATTATTTTGGTTTAATATTAAATTTAGCTTTATTTCGTTTTGTGAAGAAGAATCAATGTTAATTTTATCAAAATTCCCCGAGGTTAGCCCGCTCCGGCACCAACACTTTTGAGTTGGAGAATACATCAAAGCTTTAAATTATCCGTCTAAATTTCAAAATTGTCTAAATCCTAAGGTTCTTCCTACCCCAGACATAGGTTGAATATCTTAGTAATAATTTGGTTCCCCAGTTTGGTAATTTTGGTTATACTGTTACGCTCTTCATATTCATACAGTGTTTGGCATTTTCAATATTTTTGGTAGAGCGCCTCTGATGAGTCTTGAATAGACGAAACGCGCGTCAGGCGTAGCAAAATTATTGTCTGGAACTTTGTTGTCATTTGTATTTCTAATATGTTTTATATAGCTATACCAAGTATAAATGCCATTGGAGTCTAATTCTTTAGAAATACTATAACACTCTTTTAGTATTGGGTTTATATTTGGGTTATTTAATCTATCTTCCTACAATAAAGATTGAATCTTAATGAAGCTATCCACCGGGTATCTTCCCATTTCAGATCTAGATGCTATATTACTGGTACATTTTTTCACACCTAGGGTATATTTACAAAACTTAGTATGTACTTTATCCACTATAGATTTATTTAAAAAAGACAGTAAATCGGCTTTAGAATTACTTAAAGATGCCCGCTTGGAAGAGTTATAAAATGACTTATAAATACCCATATACCAAATTTCACTATTGTAGGTCAATATTGGCCTCACTAATGAATCAAACAGGTGACATGCAAGATTTACAGGCACCTGATTTAGGTGGTTCGTTCCTGCTTTGATTGAAAACAAAACTTTGTAAGCTTTTTGTGCTAGATATTTTGCCGACTGAGTAAGGTTCCCATTTGATGATATAAAAATTCCTAAGAATTTAAATTCTGTTACCTGCTCTATTTTAGTCTTATTATAGTAAATATTTAAGTTTTGGGTAATTCTGTTATTACTAATAATCATTGATTTCGTTTTCTTGCAGTTCACGGAAAGTTGCCACTTTTCGCAATAAATGGCTAACTTGTTCAAGCTTTTATGTAAGCCCTCTTCTGATTCAGAAAGAAGAACTAAATCGTCGGCAAATAAAAGACTTCCAAGTTTGGATTCGTCTAAAGCTAAAGGCATGGTTTCACAAGTACTAAATAAATCACATATATCGTTTATATATACATGAAATAGGGTAGGGCTTAGCGAATCTCCCTATTTCACGCCTCTATCTACTTTAAAGTACTCTGTACAACTGTTATTAAGTTTAATAGCAGAGGATGTATTAGAATACATGCTTTTAATGATATTAGGGGTTTTTGTTCCGATACCATAGTTTATCATTTTATACAATAAAGCTTCTCTCCAAACAGAGTCAAAAGCTTTGCGTAAGTCAATGAAACAAGCATAAATAGGTTTCTTTTTCAAGCATATATACATGTATTTGTTAATTAATGTTTTTAGGACAAATATGCTATCTGTAGTTCTATGATTTGATCTGAATCCAAATTGACAATTAGTTAACTTATCATTCATATACTCAGTTATTCTATTATTTAGTACAGCACTAAATATTTTATCAGAAAATGATAGTATCAACAATTCTTCCACTCATATTAGATTTGTGAAGTGCTTAATATAATGGGATATAGTCCTCCATATACCATATTTCACTGTTATATCTAGAAATGTTGAGGCTGAGACAGTTTGATGAAGCTTCTCTGTAAAACACAAGCATTTATGGTGTATGAATGCCATAAAAAACAACCAAAATGTGCAGTTTTATGGATTTAAATCATCGGTAGAAAACAAGGACTCATCGGTAGAAAACACAGTAAAGAACATACCTAATCGGTAGAAAACCAGGACATATCAATTTTTTTAAACCTGTCAGTTATATGAAAAATTAAATGGCTCTTTGACAAATAAACGATCATTTATTGCATATTCTCAAATAGGGTGTATTTAAATGTTAAAAATAAACGTCATTTTTCATATTTCTAAAAAACAATCGGTAGAAAACAAGGAACATCGGTAGAAAACGTGCAGAAAAATCGGTAGAAAACATGTTGTCGCAGGACAAGTATAACGACCGTGATACTGTCTGGGTCATAATTTGGACTCCAATTGAACAAGTTTGAGATTTATTGGTATTTAAATAAGCTCGTGATATTTATATAAAGTTTGCGGCTAGAGTGCCGCTGGTGTCTTTAAGAATATGCTTTGGTATGGAGCCCAAATGTAAAAAAAAAACCAAAAACTTATTTCTAACCTTCGTTTTTGCTTTGTTTTGACCCGCGACTGCACTAACTATTTTCAAAAGATATGTTTGCTGCATACCATTTTGGCCTTTATGGGTAATTTTGATCTTTTTATGCATTTTTTTCCATTTTGAATAATTTAATGAAAAAAAATCATCTTATACTTTCTAGTAAAATTGCATAAATAAAATTAGAAAAATATATATGTACTGTTGATATCAGAAATTTTCGTCACGTCCTGGCAATTTCAGCACTTTTAAAAAAAATGTCGGACTGTTATATGTATCTGATTTCCGAATTGTTTGAAATAGCCAGCTGGATGTCCAAATTATCAGCTGTGCGATAGGTGTGAATTATTTGAGACAGGTATATAGGGTCCCTTGAATAGGTAAAGCAGGTAAATGTATTTGATTTATTACTATTTTTAGAAAATACATGTTCCTATTGTCACTTATTATTTACTTAGGTTCAATTTTAGAACTAGATGTTAACCAAAAAAAAATAAAGTTTTGTTTCAGCAAACGACTAAAAATTGAATTAAAATCAAATAAATAAAATTTATATAATTGAATACAAATAATTTGTATATAAAATAAAGAGCAACTTGTATATATGTTAACAAATCTAAGAAAAAAGACAAAATGACGTACAAGCTGGCGTATAAGTCATTTATGAACTGAGACTATCAAAACTTGATTGAAACTGACAAAACTCAAACTAAAATTTAGTTTAATTATATCTTATCTTGGAAAAACTGTGTGTAATAGTAAAATGAACTAAAATAGTTTCTATTGTTATCTTGAAATAAAAGAACAAACAAGAAATCATTTATTTTCTTTCAAGCCCGGACCTATACTTATAAACAAAAATAATTCAAAGGCGGACCCAAAATGTTAACATTACGGATCCGGCCGGACCCGGACCTATAATTATGCGACACCGGCAGGCAAGACATACTTTTAGTGGCCACACTTGTTTTGTTTTGTTTTTGTGCCAAGAAATACAATGTATCAGCATACAAAAGTTTTAGTTCTGAATTATAAAGTTTTTATTAGAAACTTTCTAAACAAAGTTTAATTGGGTATGATGGATGTTGCAAACAAGTTTAACAGAACTTAAAAATGTAATGGTAATTCAATGCACTACTTAGCTAAAGTAATGGCAATTCAATGCATTTCTTTTCAAAATCCTTGTAATGGTAATGGTAATTCAATGCAAGTTTTCTCAATGTAATGGTAATTCAATGCATTACATTGCAATGTAATTCGCCCCATGCCTGATTATGTTATGGCGATGTCGTCGTCAAGAAATTCAAGATGACTGACATGGCCTAAATCAGTATAACTGGGTTCCTTGGCAAACCGAGCCATGCTGAATACAAAAACTCAACTTAAAATTTTTTCTGTATTTTTCCGATAATCCAAATTTGAAAGGGGAATTTTGAAAGGGTCATGCATATTTTGGCCTATAGATTCCATAATAATTTTGAAGCATAATTTCCATTACCCAGCACCTGTTGGGGGAATATGGGTCATTTTCCAAATTCTTCAATAACATCAAATGCTCCATTTGAAACATAATCGTTTGTCATAACTACCATTTTAAATGTATACTTTAAAGAACAAAATAGCAAAAAGTAATGCTTTGCATATAACTTTTGGCATCTCTTCAAGTCCACTAACTTGGGCATACCCCAGCTTTTGTCAGAAAGAAAAAAAAAACCTTTTAAATTTTGATTATTGGAGGGGAAAAAACATGAAAAGGAAACCATTAAAAATTTGAATTTTTGTATTCAGTAAGGTTTAAGTAACTGCCAAGAAACGCAGTTTTTAAGTGATTAAGGCCCGTAGGTCGGCCATCTTGAATTTCTCGAAAAAAAACCATATTTTGCAACAACAAAAAAGAATTGAAGACAGTGCTTTTAGTTGCACCATATCTTTTGTAAATCTGAAATTCTTGCTTCTGGACGAAATTGCATGGTTTTTGTCTCGCCTGCGACCAATAGGCGAGACATAGGTATTACTTTCCAGCGGCGGCGGCGACGGCGGCGGCTTCGTAAACTTTTTTGTAAGACTTTTGTGGAAAATGAATTACAAGAAAAGTATAATAGCTAGGCATCTGATATTTATTATATAGACAGTTTAGGTTATGGTCTACGAAATTGTCACCATGCCGTTTGAACCTGACCCCATTTTCACGCTTCAGTGACTCTGTGATCTTAGGTCTTTTTTCAGACCGAAAACTTCTATGTAAGACTTTTGTGGAAAATGAATTACAAGAAAAGTATAATTGCTAGGCATCTGATATTTGGTATACGGACAGTTGGGGTTATGGTCTATACAACTGGCACCATGCAATTTGACCCTGACCCCAATTTCATGGTTCAGCGACTCTGTGAACTTAGATGTTTTGGGTTTTTTTTCGGGCCAAAAAAACCTTTGTAAGACTTTTGCGGAAAATGAATTGCTGGAAAAGTATATTAGCTAGGCATCTGATATCTGGTATACAGACACTTCCGGTTATGGTCTATCAAACTGGTGCCATGACATTTGCCCTGACCCCATTTCATGGTTCATGTGACTCTGTGGACTTAGATGATTTTTGGGGCAAAAAAAACAACCTCTTGGTCATGTTGGTAAGACTTTTGTGGAAAATGAATTGAGTGAAAAGTATAATACCTAGGCATCTGATATCTGATATACAGACACCTGGAATTATGGTCTATGCAACTGACACCATGTCCTGTGACCTTGAAACAATTTTCTTGGTTCAGTGACTCATTGGACTTAGATGATTTTTATGGAAAATAAATTATGTTAAAAGTATAATAGCTAGGCATCTGTTATTAGGTATACAGACATTTGAGGTTCAGTCTACACAACTGACACCATGTTGTGTGACCCTGACCCCATTTTCATGGTTCAATGACTTGTGAATGTAGATGATTTTTGAGTGGAAAACGAGTTAAGAGAAAAGTATAATATTATAGCAAGGCATCTGACATCACCATGTAATGTGACCTTGACCCCATTTTCATGGTTGAATGACTTAGTGAATGTTGGTCTTTTTCATTGTTTCTCAATAACTATGGTATCTAGAACACACTTCAGTGATGGTTAAATGGAATTCTGTCACCGGTCACATGACATTGACCTTAACTTTTCTGAAGGCCTAGCTAGACTTTCAATGAGTTCTGTGATGGTGCCGACAGGCGAGACATACTTAAGTGTCAACTCTTGTATCAGATTTACGCTCTTAAAAACATTAGCTGATAGATGCTTCTTAGCTAGATGTCAATAATAAAGTGTTCTCAAGAGAGTTCCTCTACGCCTCGTTTTTTATGTCCCCGCTATTAAAAGTTTGAAGTATAGTGTTATATCCTTGTCCGTCCGTCCGTCCGTCCTGTAAGTTTTCCGGACTTGATTCCTACATGCTTGCAGGAATTGAGCTGATTTTTGTTTAGTGAATAACCCGAAAACCGTAAATATCGCTTCAAAAGAATATTTGTAAATTATTTTCAAGCATCGTAAATGCCTTCTAAATTCTTATTTTATCAAATTTGCAAATTTTATTGTATATTTTTTTGTAAAGGGATTTGTTATTTTTTTTCCAGGCCCATTTAAAATATTTTTATTTTTTATCAATAAAAATTGGAGTTAATATTTTTTAAATCCCAAACCCTCCAAGAAAATGGTTCATGCCTAAGCTATTATTTGGTTTGTGAGCACATCGTGATGATTTACAGATAGAATTCGTGTTTCGATTGGGGTCCGTTCATGTTCGCCAAAATTATTGCCCTTGAACTTTTAAAAAAATAATGAAAATTGCAGTTTTTTTCAGGCTGTTTTCAACATGCTTTCAGATATTGAGCTGATTGTTAGTTTAAACATATTTATTTATCCTGGATTGGGAAACAAGCTTAATGCTTCTATTAATCCCTCTCCAGCTAGCAGTTTGCGAGTGTGGCCTTTGTAGACGGCCCCCATTGAGCCTACTCTTATCGAACCCTACAAAGGGGTCTTTAACGTGCACAGAGTATTGCTCTCCCCATACATGGGACAATCTTTTATCGTCCCTTCCGAAGGACTAGCATCGTTTCTTGAGACCATCCTCGCAAATGGTGTCAAGAGAGAGTCGGAAAATCGGTTCATGAATTTTTCACCCCTGACGAGGATCGAACCACGAGCTGATTGTTATGCCCCGAATCTGTAGTTGGGATTATATTCGTTTTACTATTGTCCATCCGTTCGTCCTTCCGTCCGTCCCGTAAGTTTTCCGGTCTTTTTTATCCCCGAGCCCAACGGAGATAGGGAGGGGATAAAGCGTTTGGTTCGTACGACACGTACGTACATATCTCAGCAATAGCAAGTGGAAGTGGGATGATATTGGATCAATGGGTATATGCATCTGTACAACAATTAGATCATTTTGATCTATACATTTTGTACGTGAATGTATAGAACGCCATAGCTGTCTTATGTGTCTTTTTTATTGCTTTTCTATTATAAGATGATGCTTTTCTATTATAAGATGGTGCTTTCTATTATAAGATGATGGTTTTCTAATATGGGGTAGGCATTGCCTAAATGCGAGCATAGCTAAAAGGGACTACGTTTTGTTTATATAATGATGATCATAATCAATGCAATCAAATGGACTTGTTTGTTTGTTTTTTTTTATGCAGGGGCATTTTAGTCTTTGACGACTTGTCTGTTTTGTGTTCTTTTTCATGCGCAGGGGCATTTTAGTCTTGGATGACTTGTTTGTGTGAGTTTTTTTTTCTATGCGGCTTTGCGGGGGCATTTTACTCTTGGAAGACTTGTTTGTGATCTTATTCATGTCGGGGCATTTTTGTCTTTAAAGTCTTGTTTGTTTTTGTACCCTTGTCTTACCTAAAAGTGTGAATGAGTGGACAGAAATTATTTTTGTGTTGGATCTACTCCGGGCATCTACTCAAGTTGGATATTCAGAATCAGAAGCAGACGAACATTGTAGTGCACGACCTTTGGTTCATTTTAATTTAGTATTTATAATAATAAAATAAGTTTATTTGGTAAACAAGTTTTTCCATTTCTAACAATCTTTTTCATATATATTTTTTATTCATATTTTGTTCTTAATGTCGACATTCCGGGCTATCGCTATCATTTAGTTTCCAATATTTCCGTTTGCTTATTATGGGGCGAGATGGTATGGGGCGATTAAGCTTCGAGACACGTTAGTTTCGTACGTGCATATAACCAAGACGAAACGAGCAGCTTATGTGTATTTATTATTTTAAGAATATTATTTTCTTGTAAAAAGCGCAATTTATTATTTTTTTAAGCATTATTTCTTTTCTTATAAATTATTTTAACATTCACTCCGGCCCTGTAAAAATAATAACCCTTTCCGGACCTTAAAAAATCTAAATCAGCATTAGCAAATTTCTCGCGGAAACAAATACCGTAGAGCTCTCCGCTAAGCTCGCTATTATAAGATGGTGCTTTTCTATTATAAGATGGTTGTTTTCTATTATAAGATGGTGCTTTTCTATTATAAGAAGGTGCTTTTCTATTATACGATGTTGGTTTTCTATTATAAGATGGTGCTTTTCTATTATACGATGGTGGTTTTCTATTATAAGGTGCTTTTTTATTATAAGGTGCTTTTCTATTATAAGGTGCTTTTCTATTATAAGGTGCTTTTCTATTATAAGATGGTGGTTTTCTATTATAAGATGGTGCTTTTCTATTATAAGAAGGTGCTTTTCTATTATAAGAAGGTGCTTTTCTATTATACGATGTTGGTTTTCTATTATAAGATGGTGCTTTTCTATTATACGATGGTGGTTTTCTATTATAAGGTGCTTTTTTATTATAAGGTGCTTTTCTATTATACGATGGTGGTTTTCTATTATAAGGTGCTTTTTTATTATAAGGTGCTTTTCTATTATAAGGTGCTTTTCTATTATAAGATGGTGCTTTTCTATTATAAGATGGTGCTTTTCTATTATAAGATGGTGCTTTTCTATTATAAGAAGGTGCTTTTCTATTATAAGATGATGGTTTTCTATTATATGATGGTGCTTTTCTATTATAAGAAGGTGCTTTTCTATTATAAAATGATGGTTTTCTATTATATGATGATGCTTTTCTATTATAAGGTGCTTTTCTATTATACGATGGTGGTTCCCGTGATTTACCGGAAGTGTGGAGTTTATTTGAATAAAGGGACTGATCAATTGCTATTAATGAAATATGAAAAGCGCTAATTGTCCTGAAAAAAAACGTTACTGGGTCATTCTAAAAAAATGGAGGAATTTCCGATTCAAAACTCCAAAAACTAATTTTACTTTAATTGTTCTGATTTTTATACGACCGCAAAAAATTGCGGACGTAAAATGGTATGGTCGTCGTCGTCCGCGTCTGCGTTGTCTGTTAACTTTAGTGTTACCACGATAACTTTAGTTCTAGTTATCTGATTGCTATGAAATTTGACAATGATGTATTTTTCCATAAAAGGATGAATGGGTTTGACTGTGGGGGTCCCCCATTTTTTGTTTCAAAATTAGGGGCCAAAAAGGGGCCAAAAATGCTACTTTTAACTTTAGTTTTAGTTATCCCATTGCTTTGTAATTTGGCAATAATGTTCCTTACCATAAAAGGATGAATGGGAATGATTTTGGGCCCCAAATTCGAAATTAGGGACACAAAGGGGCAAAAAATTCACATATTTTTATTTTGTATTTGTTTTTACTATAACTTTAATCCTAGTTGGCCTATTACTGTGGAATGTGTCAAGATTGTTTCTTACAATAAAAGATTGAACCTCATGAATTTTCGTGCCCGCCCCCCCCCCCCTTTCCCCCATTATGTTATTTGGGTTCAAAAGGGACCAAAATCGAAACTTTTTAATTTGTGGTCCGATTTTGAAAAAAAATTTTGCATGTTTTTTTCTTGTCAACTAGCAGATACAAAATTCAGGATTAATTTTTGCAACCCCCTTTTTCCCCTTATTACGTAATTAGGGTCCAATATCGAAACTTTTTTATTTGTGATACGATTTTGAACTTTTTTATGCATGTTTGTTCTTGTCTAATGGCGAATACAAAATTGAGAATTAATTTTTGCCCCCCTTTTTCCACTTTAACGTAATTAGGGGCCAAAATCAATACTTTTTTGGGAAAAAATGTTTTGCTCATCAATCCACAATAGGCTTTAATATGTCAGTGGACAGTCTACCAAAAGTTGCATGTGTCAAAAACCTTTGTCAGTCCACCACGGGCTGCATGTGTCCAGAACAATTGACTATCCATATTGCGCCTTAAACGTACAGGGTTCAACATGTTGCGGTCGTATCATGCTGCGCTCGGCGTAGCTTTTATTTTGTAATAAGTTCTTCAAAGTCTTGGTAGTTGATATATCTATTTTCGGGAGCTTAATGGCACCTCGTTAGTTTTGAAAAAAATTGATAAAAGGGAGTACATGCTCTTATTACTTTAAAAAAAAACTAAATAAAAATGGAATAAGAAATAAATCATCCAAAATTTGTATTTGGGAAAATAAAACTTTTGTATTATGATTGATCTGACATATTATCTGTTTATAAATATAGATTTATCATTCAATCCTCATAAAAAAAACCTACTATATTATTTTTTTTTTAGAAAATCATTCTTTAATTTAAAAAATAACTAGTTATGAAATGAAAAAAAAAGTTTCCTTATATGTATAAGTTTATTGCCTTGTGAAGTTTAATTAAGAAAAGTTTCATTGCATATCCATGTTTCACTTAATTTCTACTGACAATTTCCATCCGGTAACATTATTGACATTTGTAACATCACTGACACAAATATGTAACATCACTGACAGTAACTATAAAATACTCACGTTTTATGATTGATTTCTATGTTTTGTAAGAAATTGTCGATGTAAGAAAAGAAGAAGAAACACTTTTATTGTGCAAAAAGAGCATAAAAACTAATTATTTTTTTGTCGGTAACATCACTGACACTTTGTCAGTGATGTTACATTCAATTGTCAGTGATGTTACCAACATTGGTTTCAATATTAAGCAGAATCTACTTAGAAATATAGTATTGTTGCAGTCTATTTCTATTAGATACCATGCTGTCTATCAATCGATAGACTAATATATAAAATTAGTTAATGTGAAAAGCTCAAATGATGTAAATGTATCAGTGATGTTACTACAAAATGTCAGTGATGTTGGTAACATCACTGACAGTAACATCACTGACAAATATGATGTTAAAGTGATTTAATATTTCAACTACAGAAAAATCGATAAAAGTCATGGTAGTTCAACAATGTGTGTTGCATGCTTTCTTTGGAGATGTACTGGTTTTAGACATATCCCTGTCTTTGTGTAACATTACTGACAATAAAAAAAAATATGCATAGGGTCTGCTACACATTTCTAGCATTTGTCAACAAACCATGTTATTTTTTCAGCGGGTGTTTTTGTTTTTAAAAGTTATATACCCAGCTTTAAAAAACAGTATCTTTATTTTCCATTAATGTATTAAGATCTCACTTTTAGAAGATGAAAATTAAGATGGTAACATCACTGACATGGAATCTGAAACAGACTTTCTAAATGCTTAAACTTTTTTGTAGAAGAGAAATTGGTTCTAAAAACTGACTTTGTCTGTTAAAGTAATTAATATTTACAGTTTTGTATAAAGAAATGTTATTCAAAAGCATTTTAACAGGTATAAAATAATACATAAAGTTAAGATTTTGATTTTGCAACAGGCAGTTTTTGGGGGTCCGGTGACCTTTCAAAGTAATTTGATGAATTCCTCACAGGCGTTTGGGTCCAGGATTTTATTTTATTATAGATAACGTGTATATAAAAATTTTCATTTCGTCTATATACTATTTCCACATAGTATATAGACAAGATGAAAATTTTTATATACACGTTATATATAATAAAATAAAATCCTGGACCCAAACGCCTGTGGAATTCCTATTAAAGTTATCCAGGTTTCCTTATAATATTTTTATTAAACATAGTCACCACAACATATAAGAACCAAAAATATACAAAGACATTGTGTTCTTTATAAAAATATTTTGGGGGTTATCCCAGGAACGCAAATTCCTCCATTTTTATACGACCGCAAAATTCTTGCGATCGTATTATGTTATGGCGATGTCGTTGTCGTTGTCGTCGTCGTCGTTGTCGTCTGTAGACACTTTGGTTTCCGTGCGATAACTTTAGTTGTAGATAACCAATTGTTATAAAATTTTGATATGATGTTTATAACCACTAAAGGAAGGTTGGTATTGCAGTTGGGGTTTCTGGCCCCTACCGTTTAAGAAAAAAGGGCCAAAAGGGGCAAAAATGTGTATATTGACAAAACGTCTGTAGAATGTTTAATTTTCATCCAATTTTGATCATTCTTTTTTTATTGTATTCCTCAATAAATTCTGTCAACAAAATGTATCAACGACTTTGATGTATCTTGTACCGTTACATTGCTACTGGGGGTCAAAAAGGGGCCACACCCAAAAAATTGACTTTTTTATTTGTGGTCCGATTTTCAAAATCTTTTTTCCATTTGAATCCTTGTGAAAATCCCTGCCTGCATTTTTCAATCAGATTTCTTACCGTTTTTGAGAATTTAGGGGTCAAAGGGGCCAAAAACCCGGTTTTTAAAAGTTTGTCATTTAAACCAAAAATTAAGTTGTAGTAGGCCTGCCAATTGTTATGAAGTTTTAATATGATGATTATATCCACTAAAGGAATGTTAGTTTTGTATTTGGGGTTTGTGGCCCCTTCTGTTTTAGAAAAAAAGGGCCAAAAAGGGCTCAAACGGGTGTATTGACAAACCTGTTGTAGAATGTTAATCATTCATTCGATTTTGAAAATTCTTTTTTTATTGAATTCATCATTAAATTCTATTAACCTAATGTGTCAATGATTTAGATATGTATTTTACAATTACATTGCTACAGGGGGGGGGGGCTAAAGACGGACTACGCCCTTAAAAACAACTTTTATTTGTTGTCCGATTTTCAAAATCTTTTTTTTTCATTGGATTCCTTGTGAATATTTCTGCCTTATTCTTTAATCGGATTTGCAATATTTTTACCGTTTTTGAGAAATTAAGGATCAAAGGGCCAAAATACATGTATATATAAATAAGGCTTTTGTATTAGATGTTGATGTAAATATAAATGTGTCAAAAATGCATTTTTAAGTCCACCAAAGGATGCATGTATCAAAAAGCTTTGTAAGTCCACCATAGGCTTCATGTGACCAAAGCAATAGACTTTCCATACTGGGCCTCCAACGTACAGGGTTCAACTTGTTGCGGTCGTATCATGCTGCGCTCGGCGTAGCTTTTTATTTTAGAATGACCCTACTATGAAATTATTTTTTTAGCTTTTTTGTACCAATACTTGTGCATATTATTGGAGGCATTTTAAACCTTTTCATTTTCAAAATTAGCACCGATCGTCCTTAAAGCATTTTGAAAGTCAAATTGTTACCTAAGATCATTGAACAAATTATACTTAATTTCCAGAAATAACCCTTCCTGAGAACATGAGTTCAATCTCTTTACAACTTGAGTTTATGTTGTTGATTGCTCTTCAGATGTTCTTATGTGTTTTATGTTGCATGTTTCTTCATGCATGCAGTTCTTATTCGTCTTTGCCGTGGATTTGAAATAATCTTAAGTTACAGTGGAACCTTTCTGTTTCTTCCAGGAACTTTAATATTGCTGGTTAAATTAAGTTGTTCAGACTCAATCTGATATAAACTTATTCTTCCAACCCTTTCTCTTTTCAGTTCTACTACCATGACGAAGAAGCTGGCCTTGATCCTTTTTGTGAGTATGACAACATTCGTTTCTGCATCTCTATTTGATTGGCTATCACCTACACCAAAGCCATCGACTGACGATACCATTGTATACAATTATGGGGATCTAATGCAGCTATATTCTGAAGAAAAACTTGCTCGAAAAAATCTAGAACACTCAGTTGATGTCCTTACTGATAGATTTGAGGTTTTCATTGAAAATGAAACAGTCACTATATCCAATGCCATTGATACTAAAATTCAAAGATATATCACAGACTTAAGAAGAGAATTTACAGAACAAATCTACCAACTTAAAAGAGAGATGAGATCAAGCATTCAAAAGAGGGACAAGATTCATCGAATGATTAAACGAAATGTTAAAGATCACAGAGGATCCCGAAGTAAATCTGATTCATTTGAAATTGGTTCTCAAATGATCAATGGTAAATCTCGAGAAAAGGGATTTCAATCTCAAGATGACAATTCAAAGGATGGTTCAAGTTCGATTGATACTAGCCCTACTTCTTCAACAAGGTTTACGACTAAATCTCGGGAAGATGACAATTCAAAGGGTGGTTCCAGCTCGATGGAAACTAGCACTAAGTCTACAAGGTTTACGACTGAATCTCGGGAATACAACAACGGTAAATCCCGAGAAAAGGGATCAAAATCTCAAGATGACAATTCAAAAGGTGATTCAAGTTCGATGGAAACTAGCACTAAGTCTACAATGTTTACGACCAAATCTCGGGAATACAACAACGGAAAATCCAGAGAAAAGGGATCGAGAACCCAAGATGACAGTTCGAAAGATGATTCAGGCTCCACTGAAGTTTACCCATCATCAACGACAAATGTTAACACTAAATCTATCGAAAATGATCCAGAATCTAAAGTTGACAAGTCGTCATCGAAAGAGAAATCTAAAGAATTTGACTCAATCGCTATTGACTCTTCATCAAAAGAAAAAGACTCTGGTTCCCGTAGATATGCTTCACGTGACAGTAAAAATAAGTCGATAAAGAGTGGCTCTAAATCTCTAGAAAAAGGAACAAATTCTGTTGATTCTTCATCTAAAGAGAAAGACCCAGGTTCTCGCAAGGATGACTCGAAGTCACCGGAACAGAAGGAAAAATCTAAGAAGAGTAGGTCTAAGTCTATAGATGATGACTCAAAGTCTAAGGAAATGAACGGAAGTTTTAAAAAGTCTCGCGAGGTGAGCAACAAATCTGGCGCAAAATCTCGAGAAAAAGGACCAAAATCTCTAGAAGTAGATTCGATGTCCATTGACTCTTCATCGAAAGAAAAAGACTCGGGTTCTCGTAAGGATGGTTCGAAGTCACATGAAAAGAAGGACAAATCTAAGAAGAGTAGTTCTCAGTCTATAGATGATGACAAGAGTTCTAAAGAAGATAACAAAAGTTCTACAGATAAAAAAGGTTCCAAAGAAGACAAGAAAGGTTCCAAAGAAGATAAGAAAGGTTCCATAGAAGATAACAAAAGTTCTAAAGATAAAAAAGGTTCCAAAGAAGACAAGAAAAGTTCTAAAGAAGATAAGAAAGGTTCCAAAGAAGATAAGAAAGGTTCTAAAGAGGACAAGAAAGGTTCTAAAGAAGATGACAAAAGTTCTAAAGAAGATAAGAAAGGTTCAAAAGAAGATAAGAAAGGTTCTAAAGAAGATAAGAAAGGTTCCAAAGAAGATAATAAAAGTTCAAAAGAGGATAAAAAAGGTTCCAAAGAAGATAAGAAAGGTTCAAAAGAGGATAAAAAAGGTTCCAAAGAAGATAATAAAAGTTCAAAAGATGATAAAAAAGGTTCCAAAGAAGATAAGAAAGGTTCAAAAGAAGATAGGAAAAGTTCTAAAGAAGATATGAAAGGTTCCAAAGAAGATAAGAAAGGTTCCAAAGAAGATAAGAAAGGTTCCAAAGAAGATAACAAAGTGTCTACAGGAGATAAAAGTTCTAAAACATCTGGCAAATCACGCGAAAATCGTTCAAAATCACATTCACAAGGTTCTCGGGACTTGGATTCTAGTGACAGTGGTTCAGGGTCTAACGAAGTTGATAATAGTTTCCCTGATGATGACTACAGCTCTGTAGACTCTAGACGTAACGATAGCACATTTTCAATCAAGGACAAAAAAGATATTTTGTATCTAAAGGAAGAGATTAAAAGACTTAAAACTAGACAAAGTTCGGATGAACTACAACTGAATTGGCTGAAACAGAGGTTTCAAAATCTAAAGATATCACACAAATGTAATTGCTCGGCGGATTTCAGTGCACATACTTCTAATATGACAGACATTGTTCAACAGTTAGAAAGATCTATTGAAACACAGCGGAAAGAGCAACACAAAATAATAAGCCAGTTGGACACTAATGTTATCTTAACAAGACGCCTTGATCGAGACTTCAACCGGTTGAACACCTCAGTGATGGACATTATAGAGTTCATAATATCGGGCTATACTACAAAGCTGCTTCTTAATCTGACTAGTCAGATTATGGAACTCCGTAACAATCTTAATGTACTTAAATTGAGAGTAGATGTCAACCAATCCTTAAATAGGAGTCAAGTCATAGATTCCATAAATCATAATCTGACCACACTAAATCGGAACTTTTATCTACTTCAAGATAGAATAAATAAAGATGTTGAATTTCTTCAAAAGTTTCGATTAACATATATGACAGAAATAAATAAAATGAGACGAAATATAACCATTGTTTCACAATCTTTGGATTTGGAGGTACAAACAATTAACAAACAGATAAACGCTCTCAAAACAGATCCATGTAGAATAGGAGACAACATAAGTAGGAATATAACTCATATAGTATCAGAGCTTAAAGTGATGGAACTATTTAGAACAACACAAGAAATAGAAACAAAACAACTGAGACAAATAGCTAATCTGTCTTCGCAAAATACAGACATGAAAATACAAAACTTAAAAGATCAGATTAATGTGATCAAAGTAGACACTTCAAAACATGCCAAAACAGTAGCACGGCTTGATCAGGACATTGGTAGAATAACATCGGAAGTTAATTCTCTTCAGAAATTTAGGTCAACACATATTGCAGAATTAGCGAAAGTTAGACAGGAAACTACAGCGGTTTCACAAAAAATAAAGAACGATATACTTAAAGTAAACCAAGAGATTAACGCCATCAAATCAGATACCTTAACAGCGCACAACAAACTTAATCAGAATATTACAAGAATTGCTTTAGATATAGGAGCATTACAGAATTTTAGACTAACACAAGTTGCTGCATTGAATGAACTAGGACAGAGAATCACATTGTCTTCACAAAACATAGAAATGAAAATACAGAATTTAAATGGAGAAATTAACGTGCTTAAATCAAACTATTTGGCGTTTGGTCAAAATATGAATATAACAGTAAGAAGGTTAGAGATGCTAAAATCAACACATGTGGCAGAATTAAATCAATTAAGACAAACAATTACATTGAATACGCAAAATATTGAACTGAAAATGCGAAACATAAATGAACAGATAAATAGTTTCAATTCAAATTCATTAACAGCAGTAACCAAAGTCAGTAGTAATATTACTAGAATTGTTTCGGAGCTAGCAGCGCTTCAAAGATCGACATCAACCCATGCTTCTGATATATCTCAGCTTAGACAGGAAAATGCATTGACCTCACAAAATATAGAAATGAGAATACAGAAAGTTAACAATGAAATACTCATGATCAAATCAAACTCGTTAACGCATCTTTCAGATGTAAATAAACTTAGTCAAAATATTAGTGGAATAATATTTGAGCTACAAACTTTTAATGTGTTAAGGTCAACGCTGACAACAGATTTATCTCAACTGAGACAGGAAACAACAATGGCGTTGCAAAACATTGAAACAAAAATACAAACTACAAGCCGTGAAATTAACGTCATCAAATCAGAAAATTTGGCAACTATAAGCAACATTTCATCAACAGAGAGGAGGCTCGATTCGTTACGATCAACACTTGTAGGAGATTTAGCCGTATTGAGACAGGAGACTTCATTAGCTTCGCGAAACATGGAAATGAAACTACAAAATATAAACCAGCAGATTAGCATTATCAAATCTGATTCTTTTACCCACACCACGGCAGTTGATAAACTGAATCGTAACGTTACCATTATAGTATCCCAACTATCAGTTCTTGAAGTGTTTAGATCAACTCAAATCTCGGAAACAAACCAACTAAGGCAGATGATAACAATGTCTTTGCAAAATGTTGAAAATAAAATAAATAATATCAACGAACAATTAAACACGGTGAGAACGAATTCTTTAACGTTAGTCGATAACTTGCGTCAAAATGTTACCACACTCGTTACTAAGATAGGGATGTTACGATCAACTCATGTGGCAGAATTGGACGAGCTTATACAGAGAACAACATCGACTGAGAAAAATGTTGAAAGTAAGATACAAAATATGAAGGTACAAATAAACACAATAAGCTTAAAATCTGTCATGGAAATTGATAAGCTAAGTCAAAACGTCACTAAAATAGTACTTGATGCAGAAAAGGCTGCTCAGAGAACAATGTTACAGTTAAACCTAATGAATACGACAATCAGAACATCTATTGATAGCATTAACCGTAATGTGACAAGTAATTTACAGAAAACAGAAGCAGACTCTCAAAGATTAGAGAATGAAATACTCATGATCAAATCAAACTCTTTAACGCATGTTTCAGATGTAAATAAACTTAGTCAAAATATAAGTGGAATAATATTTGAACTACAAACTTTTAATGTGTTAAGGTCAACGCTGACAACAGATTTATCTCAACTGAGACAGAAAACAACAATTGCGTTGCAAAATATTGAGACTAAAATACAAACTACAAGCCACGAGATTAACGTGATCAAAACGGAAAATTTGGCAACTATAAGCAACATTTCATCAACAGAGAGGAGGCTCGATTCGTTACGATCAACACTTGTAGGAGGGTTAGCCCAATTGAGACAGGAGACTTCAGTGGCTTCGCGAAACATGGAAATGAAACTACAAAACATAAACCAGCAGATTAGCATTATCAAATCTGATTCTATTACCCACGCCACGGCAGTTGATAACCTTAATCGTAACATTTCCATAATAGTATCCCAACTATCAGTTCTTGAAGTGTTTAGATCAACTCAAATCTCGGAAACAAACCAGCTAAGGCAGATAATAACAATGTCTGTGCAAAATGTTGAAAATAAGATAAATAATATTAACGAACAATTAAACACGATGAAAACTAATTCTTTTACATCAGTCGATAACTTGCGTCAAAATGTTACCACACTCGTTACTAAGATAGAGATGTTACGATCAACTCATGTGACAGAACTAGACGAGCTTAGACAGAGAACAACATCGACTGTGAAAAATATTGAAAGTCAGATACAAAATTTGAACGTACAAATGAACACCATCAGCTTAAAATCTGTCATGGAAATTAATCAACTAAGTCAAAACGTCACTAGAATGGTACTTGATGCAGAAAAGGCTGCTCAGAGAACAATGTTACAGTTAAATCTAATAAATACGACAATCAGAACATCTATTGATAGCATTAACCGTAATGTAACTAGTATTTCACAGAAAACAGAAGCAGACTCTCAAAGATTAGAGATTCAAATGAACTTGGTTTCTTCTAGTCTGAAAAATGAAATAATTCTTCTACGACAGAATATGACAAGACGATTGCTTAGCGTTGATACAGAGACAGATAGACTGAGAATCCAGATAAGTTCAATGGAGTCTAGCTTCCTAACATCAGTGGATCAATTAAGCAGAAAGCTGAATGTTGACATGCAAATGACAGTAGCAGAAATACAAGGAATGGATTTAAGAATTAACACTCTGTCTGGGTCTATTGAGCAGATGAAATATAACTGGACTAAACTTTTACAGCGAACAGAGGCAGATGATCAAAGATTGAATACTGAGGTAACATTGTTGAAAACACAAACAGACAATTTAAAGTTACAGTTGGATACATTCATTTTGAAAGTTAACAACATGGAAAGTACACATGTGAACTTAAATCATAAAGTTAATAGGTTTGAAAACATAACGAATGATTTTAAGGGACAACTGGATTTTATACAGACAGAAACGACAAGAATGATCGGATACACTGATCAGATTCATAAAGAACTGGAAGCGGAAATGGTGTCACTCAAGAATACCGATGATCAATTGCGGTTGGAATTCAATTACTTTAAAATAAATGTAACGCTTCAGATTAAAAACTTAAGAAACTCGTCGAAAACAGACTCCATTAGTAATGCTGATTATGAACTTCTACAAAGGAATATGAACGTATTAGCGCACAGTTTGAACTCTCAAACTTATGGCATAAATGTGCAATTGAGATCCATACGACGTTATGAAAACGTAACGAGACTGAAGATTAACATTCTGAATAATACCTACACAACTTTTTCAAAAGATCAAAACATTAAAATAAATAAGAGATTAAAGCTGTTTAATGATTCAAGTGAAAACCTAAAGCGAGAATGGAGAAAAAATAAAAGAGAAATCATCGGAAACAAAGGAAAAAGAGAACGAAGGCTAAGAGAAATAGAACAAAGACTTGTTGGATTTCACACAGACTTTGATGGGAGGATTGTTGGTTTGGAAAAAGAAGTAGACAGTCTGAAATCACAAATACATGGAATTGACACCAATGAACACCGCCTGGACACAGAGATAAGAGAGAACCGTAACATTTTTGCCGATGTCAGCAAAGCACTTAAAGGTAATTGGTTACTTCTGATATTTATAAAAAAAGTAATCGATATTCTTTGAATCATCTGAATTACAAATATAGAAAACCATATTTAAAATTATCCAAACTAATATATGTTCTCGGACAGATCAAACGAAATTCTGATAAAATATTAAGTAAACCAATGCTAACCCTTTTATCTGTTGACTCTCGGTCTTAATCACTTATCAAACTCCCCTAAATGAGTCTGTCATAGATGAATAACTTGGCCTTGACAGAAGTGATGTAGGGAAAGATTTAGAAGAAAAATAAAACACAATTGCTCGGCATCCACACCCACTCACAGAAAAGTGGTTAAGATCCATACACACTTACTGATAAGGGCCACATTAATCATATTGGTATGGTAGCTGCACCTGTTGCTAAGCACAATGTATGCTTCGGAAGCTGGCTTTGACCTATCTTTTCCGCATGAATGACCACTTACAGAAGAATGGTTAAAGTCCAATCTCGCGTACTGTCAAGTGCCACATCAAGTGATGCTAAGAACAATGAATGGTTCGAATGCTGGCTGTGACCTATATTTTCCGCATAAATGACTACTTATAGAAGAGCGGTTCAAGTCCAGTCCTGCTGACTGACAATTGCCACATCCATGATATTGGTATAGTAGGTGCACCTAGTTATGCTTAGCACAATGCATGCTTCGGGTGCTGGCTGTGACCTATATTTTCCACACAAATGACGCCTTACAGAAAAAATGGCTAGGGGCCACATTAATCATATTGGTATGGTAGCTGCAGTGTTGCTTAGCACAATGTTTACTTCGGAAGCTGGCTATTGCCTATCTTTTCCGCATTAATGACCACTTACAGAAGAATGGTTAAAGTCCAATCTCGCGTACTGTCAAGTGCCACATCAAGTGATGCTAAGAACAATGAATGCTTCACATGCTGGCTGTGACCTATATTTTCCACATGAATGACTACTTACAGAACAGCAGAGCGGTTCAAGTCCATTCCTGCTGACTGACAATTGTCACATCGACGATATTTGTATAGTAGGTGCACTTATTTATGCTTAGCACATTGCATGCTTCGGGAGCTGGCTGTGACCTACATGTAAATTTTCCGCACAAATGACCCCTTACAGATGAAATGTTTAAAGTCTATTTTCGCTAAGTGACAACAATGCATAACGAAGTGAGCTTCGTAATCGATTAATAACTTATGTTTCATTTCGACTGTTTCTTTTTTCAGTTGTAGACCAAACAAATGCAAAATTAGCATCAGATTTCCAACTTCTGCAGACCCGTATCACTGCCTACTCCAACATAACAAATGCTAGATTGGACCACCTTACTGGACGTGATACTATAGGTAAATGTGTTAGATAGATTGTTAACGGAACACATTTGAAAAAATTCCAATGCACCCAAGTAGGAACAGTTCAATGCATTTCCAATTTCCTATTAAGATAGAAAGATTACAATTTCCTATTACGATACAAAGACTAAAACTGATACAAAAACAGTTAATTTTGTTAATATGCATATTTCAAGGAATAATCTCTCATCATCAGCATTTGAATCAAAACATTGTTAGGTAAAAAAAAAAACCAGAAGTATTTCCATAAGACATTGTCCATATTGAGGACACCTGTAAACTGACTCATCAGTAACACTTGGTCCCATGTGCACTACTAATGAGCTTGTTAATTTGGTATAAACTACAGACGTTGTTGCTGGTTTTATCTGCCATTTTAAGGAATAAAGAAAAGGGTTTTTTAATAATAACATAATACAATCGCAAAAATTTTGCGGATGAATGAAAATCAAACATTTGAATAGTAATGCACACTATGGAATGATTTCTTTGGTTGTTGAAAAGTTATATTTTTATACAGATCCAGCCATCGAAAGGGAGATGCAAATTCTTGTCAACAAAATGGAAAACCATCAAAACAGAACAGCTATCCAAATCCATGACATGAGAGAACTACTGGATAACACGACGGAAAAAGGTTAGTGCAAGGAAATAACCCTTTCACGCAAATCAACAAATTCACTTGCGCATGTAATATGTTTTTAACAATCCCATGAAAGAACTATAGTATGATAACCGTCAAGACTCATCAGAGACGCTCTATCCAAAAGATTGAAAATGTTAAAAAACATGAATATGACGAGCATCGAACAATAAGATCAAAATATACTGAACTGGAAACCAAATAAAGCTTAGGGTAGGAAGAAATGAACTAAAGACAGATTTTTTAATGAAATTATAAAAAGTATTGCATTTATTAAAGTGAATAATGCAAATTGTGTATATAGGAAGACCGTTATTAATATGGGGAAACTAAGTTTCAGGTACCACGCATGCGGTGCACTTCATTTTGAGCGATTTGTTTTAGAATTGTTATGTTTCGTTATTTGTTTAGCAAGTGTTACTTTTATTTATTTTTTTTTTTTTTTTTTGGGGGGGGGGGTACCAAATTTTCTAAGTCTTGTAGTCTATTTCAGTACAAGTCCCGACCCTCTACAAGATCTTAAGTCAGAGTGAAAAGGATCCCCATAAATACGACCCGTCTTTGATTGAAATCTGCTGTTCTACCATAAAAATGTTTAAGAGCTTTGTATTTTGTTGTAAAGCCTGCTTTACACTGTTTCCTTTACCTTTTCTCCACAATACTAGTTATTCTAAAACTTTCTTTCCATGTTGTATTTTAGTTGGATTCACGGCATGTAATGCTGCAAAAGATTCCTACAGTGCCTTTGTAAGATTTTTGACAGTTCGTCGCTCATTTGGACTGGATACGAACTCGACATACAGAAATGGAATTTTCTACCCTCCTAAACCGGGTTATTATCTAGTAACGACTAATATTTTAGGCACTCGTTCAAATGGCATCAAGATTTATCACAACGAGACCGAGGTTGCACGTGGATGGTATCAAGCCAATGACAAAGGGTGTTACGATTCCGGAAGTACAACTGCTGTCATGCAATTGTCGCCACTTGACAATGTTACAATACGCCTATCTAGTAACTATGATATTGACGGTGCAGGGTGCTTAACAATTGTAAAATTATAGACTTGAAATAAAATCTTGGTTAAGGTGTGTTATGTTACTTGTTTTCTTGTTTAAACTAGAATACTGACAGGAAGGTACCCGTTGGCAAAAAAAAGTTGTTCCAAAAATATTGGACAGGGTTTAATGAAATTTTGGTATGCTCTCCCTCCAATGTTATCTAATCAGTTTATCATATTCTATATCTTTATTCCATATATAGATTTGGAGTTCAAGCGTTCCCCATAAAATACTTGACGGACGGACGTACGGACGGACGAACGGACATACCAAAAACTATAGGGCTTGCAAATCCTCCATGCAGGGCTGTAGTTACATCGAAAACGCACAGAACTATACCAATTTACCAAGTTTGAGTCTTATAAAATTTGATTGGCATACACAGGGAAATTTTGTTCACGTGAAATTCACGTGAAATCAGGGTTAACATGAATTTCACGTGAAACATTCACGTGAATTTCACGTTAAACGAGCCATTTAACGTGAATTTCACGTGAAATGTATTTAACGTGAATTTCACATGAAATTCACGTTAATATCATGTGAAACTCACGTTAATTTCACGTGAACTTTTTCACGTGAATTTCACATGAAAATTCGGAAAAATGAGAATTTTTCCTAAATATTTGTAGAATTGCATGAAAGGTATAGAACATTAAAAATGCTGAGAACATTTTTTCACGTGAAATTCATGTGATTATTTTAACGTGAACTTCACGTTAAATTGCTCGTTTAACGTGAAATTCATGTTAAGTTTTTCATGTGAATTTCACATTAATTTCATGTGAATTTCACGTGAACAAAATTTCCCTGTGTAAGCTGTCACATGAATGTGTCATTACCGACGACATTTCTTTCTTTTATTTTTTTGCCTGATTTTATGGATTAAAAAAAGGTTATAAAATGGTGAATGTCTGGCGGGCGGGAAAAATTTTCGTAACAGTTTTCTCAGCAACTGCTTATCTGAAATTTAGTCTAGAAACATCAATATGGGTTTCAATAACGTGGGATTCGGCTTTCAGGTCTGTTTCTCACCTACTGTCCGTTTAACGACATCCGGTCATATATAGGAGAAATGAAATTAGCGTACATGACACAACCTCCAGGAGTAGTTTTGGTTCAAATGCTACCGAAATATGAATATTTTTACTAAACTTTTGTTATGTCGCACACTTTGGGATTATTTTTCAATATTGAAAGTAATAAGTTTAAACATATTTATTCAAATAAACATACGAACATTACATATACAAACAAACATTACATATACAAACATAACAACAGGCAAGGATTCGGAAACGAACTTAAGCTTATACAGGGTTCGTCTCCTTAAACGCAAACAAAGTAAATAGACAATAGACATCTAGCACTCCTAGAAGTTGAAAGTAATTTATGGGTTTTATGTTTCGTAGAAATAGTAGCTATGACTATATAACCTTTTTTTGTTATTGTGAAGTACCCAGCTATATCAAAAGCTGTAGTTTGAAAAAAAGGAAATACTACAGCCGCCGTGCTAGCCTCTTATTCGCTAATGTGTCCAGCATGCTTAATTCAAGACCTCGCCATTCTATTTTTTTTTTCTTTTGAACGATGTCAGTTTATCTTTATTTAGCTAGTTATTTAGTAAGCTGATGAAAGTAGTGGTTATAACATGTGATTTAGGGAGAAAGAATACAGCTAAGCAAACAAGTTAATGCTTGCACTATGTTCACAACTTGTTAATGTATATATAAATTAGTTGTGTATAAGGATAGGAATCCCTGGTCCAGTTTGCTCAACTAATGATACTTTTCATGAGATTTAATTCAAAGGACCTGTGTATCTGTCAAGATGAGGTCTTAGATTTGTAAAAGACTTTTCAATCTCAATTATCTTAAACATTGTTAGAAAATTCTATAAATGTAATCAATCAAACTTTTATGCATATGCTGCAGTTAGGAAAAGATGAAAAGTTCATTTCATGCAAAGAAAACCATGCGAGGCCACACAGTTTTTTCAAGATAACAAACATCAAAGCGAAAGTCCCATTTTTCTACGTTCATATCACTGTTTATCCTTAGCCACACCACCCATAGTAATCAGCATATCCTTCCAACTTTCTTTTTTAAATGCTGCTATTTTTTCAAGAAGAATTATGACACATCTTTTTCATGCGGAGAAGAAAGAGAAAAATAGGGACTTTATCATCGGTGTCCATGTTTTTGTACAACACTGGTACCTGGTACCACTAGGGGTTTCTCCGAGAGAAGACTACTTCATCATTTGACTTGAAAGTTCAGTTTCAAGAGGAGTTCTGTTACCAATGACCTGCATGTTCTGAGGTTGTGGTTTCTAGTTCCATCACTAGATGAATATATTTTGCCGATTTTGTTGTCAGCCTGTAAAAAAAAAAAGTCATGATAATTTCAAATATTACTCACAGACACTAAAGAGAAAGATTTGACAATTTGACACTGCTTTGGAAGGTCTAGATTTGATTTGAGTAGGCTAAAACCACTTTTTCTGGACAGTGCTTTTTTAACCGTAATTATTTTGATGACAGTTTTTACAATACACCTTTTTCGGTTATATAGAAAAAAGATGTTTGGATTAATCTGAGTGTCTAACCATTCCATTCGTTACGACTGTAGTTCGCGTTGTTGTTTTTTTATTTCGGGTGGTTGTGTGTTTCTTCGTGCAGTTTTCGTTCGTGTTTACTGGTTTCGTCGTTGTCCTTTCGGACTTTTGATTTCTAAATACCATATTTGGTGCCTCTTTGCTTCATTTAATCAAAAACTATTAGGTGACACTCTGGTGCGAATTATAAAATTTTGATAACCGATAATGGGCAAGTATACTTTTATTCTTTAGGGACCGACCATTCAACTTGAAGGGGGTGGCCTTGGTTTTTCTCTGAAAAAAAATATTTTGAAATCATTTTTGATGAATAGAATATTTTGGCAGCAGTGGGTAAGAAAAAAATATTCTGATAGGTTATCAGCAATATAGAATAATGCTATTAATGAAAAAAAAAATTCTGTCGCGAAGCCTTCAAAAAATAAATATTTTTTGCGCTTTGTGTAAAAAAAATCTGACCAAAACAAAAACCAAGACCCCCTCTTTGAGTTAAATGGTTCGTCCCTTCGTAACAAATCAGTACCTATCAGGGCCTAGGTTTAGAGATACACAACTTCTCCACTGGTATCCTGACAGGATTGGCAAAAGTTGGATCTATACTACGTTTTATACGACACCAAACTATAATCAGTGTGACAATAATGCCCACCAATAAAGGTACTGTTATAGATACAATAATACCATAGTGATCTAAAAAGTCAAATGTTGAAAGTTTTAAGAAAAACACAGTGGAGATTTAAGCAGTAAATATTTAAAACAATTTAAAGTCAACAGTAACATTGTAAGATGCCGTCATTGCCAGTAAAGATTTGATATACAGTCATAGCAGAAAATATTTAAAATATGTATAGTCATAGCAGAAAAGATTTAAAATATGTATAGTCATAGCAGAAAATATAGACACAGCAGAAAAGATTTATAATATAGACATTGCAGAACAGATTTAAAATAGACATAGCAGAAACAAATAAAATATAGTCATAGCAGTAGAATTATAGCACAAGTGATTTTTATAGACATAGCACTAAAGATAAGAAATTTCTAACTTATTTATTTTGTAAAATACAAAAATATGATAAGGAATACTGTATTTTGAACTTTAATTGCAGTTTGGTTGTTGTATTGTTTCCATGTTGTCTTTTGCGTTAACTTATTTTGTCAGCCTTCTCAGAACTAACTTAAAACAACATTCAATTGCATGTCTGGTATGTCTTTGTCAACATTTTTTTTTCAAGACAAGAGTAAGACGAACCTGCAGGACACTTTTCCCAACTTTGTTTTGGGGTTTTGCTTTTTTGTTTGTTGATTTGCCTTGTTGTTTGTTTATTTGCTTTTTTTTTGGGGGGGGGGCTTTTTATTTGCTAACAAATCATGCATGGCCATAATATGTGCTCTACTAACAAATGTGAGAAATTTCTATCGAGAGGTATATAAGATCGAATGAACAATTGATATATTGTTCCTAAAATACTTCTACAATTATAATGATCATAAGCAAAGAAATACACACCCCCTAACCATTCCCACGGCGATGACGATGACGATTCAGATGATGAAGATTCTTCTGAAATTTCAGGTTTTCTGAAATATTCCCCGGTATATTCCCTGTATACTTTAAGTCTCAGTTTAGAAGAGACATGTCGTTCGTTCTTGTATGGGTCTAGTTTGACGTAAATATATTTACTATGATCACCAATAACACAATATTTATCAGTTTTTCCATTTTTCTGGCAGGTAAACCTCTGTAATAATGTAAGCAACAAATCTACATGTATCTTGGCCGCCATTGTCAAATTACTTTAATTTACTAAACTGAAAATAACAGAAAGTCAAAACTTTTATTTGTTTCCAAATCTTATAAATACATTTACATTAATGTGAAGTTTCGGCTTGATATTATAAATCTCTATTACATTTGCTTCTTAGCATTCTTAAATACAATATTTTGGGTGGAACGTTACAAATACCAAAACGCGGGTAAAAACGGCTATTTTTGGTATGCTGTATATCGATATTTCAAGGAGTAACCTCTCATCAGTAGCATTTGAATCAAAGCATTGGGAGGTCATATTCCAAAACTGTTGATAACGAAAAGTACTAAAAACCAATACGTTAATTCGAACAAGGAAGCCAAATCCAGCACCGAGGATATCGACCATGTGCATTACAAGGAAAGAAACCTGGTGTTTTAAACAATTTTGAATTTAAAAATCGGAAATTTCAGCGACAGATATATTAGAGATTTTATGGTAAATCGTGTCAGACAAGTAACGTCTCTGAAGACTCTCGAATAGACGAAACGCCAGTCAGTAGTAGCAAAATTTATTGTGTGGAACTTGTTTGGGTTTTTCTTTGTATTTATTATTGTTTTTCAAAATATCTTTTCCATAGACCATACCTTCGTTTCGCCAGAGATATTTATATCAACATAAGTGTCTATGACCATGTCTGTAAAATAATACACTAGTTCCGGGCCTCCACACTGTAAATCCAGAAGCGTAACTTCAACACAGGATGCCCTATATTCACGACTACTTTCTCTTGCAAAACTGAGAGTACAAAATGACGGATACGGTTCCCCGTCCCAAACAACTTGATACTCTTCTAAATCCGAAGATCCAAGTTTGTGCTTAAATCTATCACAATAAGTTTTTACAAAATGCAGATCTATAAAAAAAAATGAACAGTAAATTAAAATATAAAAAATGCAGATCTTCAAAAATGTTAGATATGGTCGGCCTTCAGTTTGTCAGCGGTAAATGAGTGTCGGTGTTTTTAACACTAGTTTAATTTACATGAACAAAATACAAAAAAAAAGTTTTTACTTAAAAGAAATTCATTTACTACGATTGGAAATTGAAAGTGTACAATTCTGCTTATGCGAACTTATTGCAAATGAACTTGCATGGTATTTGAAAAATTGCAAATGAACTTGCATGATATTTGAAAATTTCAACAACAAAAATATCTTTATTTCCTTATTGTTATTTGCCATGTTTTTTTCTTAAAATAATGTGCAAGGAATTTCCACCAGGAATTATACACTAGGTACATAAATGGGTATCTTTACATGTACAGGATACAAATATTTTTCGTCAAATTTAGTTATTCCATAGAATGATGTGTAAATTACCTTTCAATGCGTCCATGATATATAAATGGAGGGTCAACAGAAAGAAAGAACAACTAATTGCCTGGGCATTGTAACAGCCAAACACAACCATCCTGAAACAAAAATGTATATACATATTGCAGGCATTGTTTCAGAAATATTTTTGAAAAAAAGAAGGTATCCGGACTGGGATGTGGGGATGAATTTGACCTGGATTAAAATAAAAGTAACTGCATGTTCAATTCGTGTTAACTCACATAAACGACCCAGTGAACCGAAGAAGAGATACATATAGCCTCTTCATCTAACAACTTTTGTATAACTATGTGACAAAAAGGACCCCGAAGCTCATTTTAGAAGTGCAAAAGGTAATATTTTGAATATACCTGGTTTTTGGATTCTATAGATTTGAAAGTTTCTGAGCGGACATAAAAAATAAATGCTTTATAGCTCTAGATGGATTTTTTTCAGAATTTTTTCAGAATAACTGTGACTTTAAAAAAAAGGGATATATATTTGAAATGCACAGCCTCAAAATGCAAAGCTTCAGTATAGACCAATGTTCAGTGAATGCTCCTTCACGAGGGGGAAATACGAAAAACTATCCTACAGCAGTGGCTGATTTTACATCTGTAATTTTTTTTTACTACAAAATTTTATAATATTTACCTGTATTTTACCTGTTTTAACCACAGGCACTTGTATACAGGATAACCCTTATGGTGCCCCACCCCCCTTTTTTTCAAAACCGATTATTTCTTCATTTTTTCTGTTAAATTTCTCATTTTCACCCATACATATATTTGACATATGTATGGGTGAAAATGAGAAAAAAAAGGGGGGGTGGGGCACCATAAGGGTAATCCTGTATACAAGTGCCTGTGGTTTTTACCTGTATATTTTCCAGTTAAACTTTAGCCCAAACGTCGACTGATATTAGCCCAAACGTATTGCCAATTAGCTTAAACGTGGACCCCCTTTTTTATACACCAATTAACCCTAAAGGCACTATATGCCAGTGCACCCAGAAAGTAACGAAACCCTCGGAAAATATTTCACAGATTCTGGAACTCTTCAACTTATGGTGACAGACAATGAAGAACCTTTGCCTGAAATGGTCACACAAGAGAAGACACACTACTTGTCTGAGTGGGATATAGCAAACCATTATTCAGTTTTAGCACATTGATTCAATATTATGTACAACGCTAAGGTCAGAAAATAAAGCACAGTAATTTATAAATACTGCTGACCTTGATTTTAGGGTACGCTTCTTTTCCGAAGCTTATTCCGGGGTTTAAATTGTTACTGTATATTGTAATATATTTGTATTAGTTATATTATACTGCGTTTTTGCGTCTAAAAATAGCATTAACCAATATGGCACTGAATTACTCAGTAGCAGTAGCAATTGATTTTTACAAGTCATGAAATAAAAAAAATAAGCGTTTATTAGTCGTAGTTTAATATACAGGGTTCAACGTTTTGCTCCGTCCGCAACACATACTTTCGTAATGTTTTTCTAAGAAACTACGTATCATAGCAATTCAAAATTTCAGGCTTTTATTGGCTCCCAGTTTCATATCGTCTTTCTATCATCATTTTTCGTTATTTTCTGAGGTTGTGGTTTCTAGTTCCATCACTAGATGAATATATTTTGCCGATTTTGTTGTCAGCCTGTTAAAAAAAAAGTCATGATAATTTCAAACATTACTCACATACACTAAAGAGAAAAACTTGACACTTTTACACTGCTTTGGAAGCTCCAGATTTGATTTGGGTAGGCTATAACAACTTTTTCAGGACAGTGCTTTTTTATTCGTAATTATTTTGATGACAATTTTTACAATACACCTTTTCCGGTTAAATAGAAAAAGATGTTTGGATTAATCTGAGTGTCTAACCATTCCATTCGTTACGACTGTAGTTCGCGTTGTTGATTTCTTTTCGGATGGTTGTGTGTTTCTTCGTGCTGTTTTCGTTCGTGTTTACTGGTTTCGTCGTTGTCCTTTCGGACTTTTGATTTCTGTATGCCATATTTGGTGCCTCTTTGCTTCATTTAATCAAAAACTATTAGGTGACACTCTGGTGCGAATTGTGAAATTTTGATAACCGATAACGGACAAGAATTGTATAGTGGGTGGCCTTGGTTTTTCTCTGAAGAAAATATGTTGAAAATCATTTTTGATGAATAAAATATTTTGGCAGCAGTGGGTAAGAAAAAAATCTGATAGGTTATCAGCAATATAAAATAATGCTATTAATGAAAAAAAAATTCTGTCGCGAAGCCTTAAAAAAATAAATATTTTTATGCGGTCTTTGTGTAAAAAAATCTGACAAAAACAAAAACCAAGGCCCCCGCTTTGAGTTAAATGGTTCGTCCCTTAGTAACAAATCATTACCTATCATGGCCTAGATTTAGAGATACACAACTTCTCCACTCGTATCCTGACAGGATTGGCAAAAAGTTGGATCTATACTACGTTTTATACGACACCAAACTATAATCAGTGTGACAATAATGGCCACCAATAAAGGTATTGTTATAGCTGCAATAATACCATAATGATCTAAAAGTAAAATGTTGAAAGTTTTAGGAAAAACACAGTGTAGATTTAAATAATAGACTTGCTAGTAAATATTGAAAATGATCAAAAGTCAACAGTAACATTGTAAGATGCAGGCATTACCAGTAAAGATTTGATATACAGACACTGTAGAAAAGATTTAAAATATAAACATAGCAGAAAAAAATTAGAATATAGACAAATCAGCAGAATTTTAAAAATATAGATATAGCACAAAAGATCTTTTATAGACATAGCACTAAAGATTAGAAATTTCCAACTTATTGATTTTGTAAAATACAAAAAATATGATATTATTTACAGGACATAATTCGGCGAATACCGTATTTTGAACTTAAAATTGCAGTTTGGTTGTTGTATTGTTTATGTTGTCTTTTGGGTTAACTAATTTTGTCTTGCCTTCTCAGAACTAACTTAAAACAACATTCAATTGCATCTCTGGTATTTCTTTGCCTACATTTTATTTCAAGACAAGACTGCGGCCAAGACGAACCTGCAGGACACTTTTCCCAACTTTGTTTTGGGGTTTTGCTTTTTTGTTTGTTGTTTTGCCTTTTTGTTTGTTTATTTGCTTTTTTTTTTTTTTGGGGGGGGGGGCTTTTTATTTGCTATAACAAATCATGCATGGTCATAATATGTGCTCTACTAACAAATGTGAGAAATTTCTATCGAGAGGTATATAAGAATGAATGAGCAGTCAAATAACCTGAATTGATGGAACAATTGATATATTGTTCCTAAAATACTTCTACAATTATAATGATCATAAGCAAAGAAATACACACCCCCTAACCATTCCCACGGCGATGACGATGACGATTCAGATGATGAAGATTCTTCTGAAGTTTCAGGTTTTCTGAAATATTCCCCGGTATATTCCCTGTATACTTTAAGTCTCAGTTTAGAAGAGAAGTGTCGTTCGTTCTTGTATGGGTCCAGTTTGACGTAAATATATTTACTGCGATCACCAATAACACAATATTTATCAGTTTTTCCATTTTTCATGCAGGTAAACCTCTGTAATAATGTAAGCAACAAATCTACATGTATCTTGGGCGACATTGTCAAATTACTTTAATATACTAAACTGAAAATAACAGAAAGTCAAAACTTTTTTTTATTTGTTTCCAAATCTAAAGCCCCATTTACATGCACAAATTATACATACGTAAGTAAATATACACATGTGCAAATTTACACACGTATGTATAAGCAAATGTGCTAAGCATTTACATGAGTTTTATGCTTAGTGTGTATTTTTATAAATTAATTCAAAAGAGTTGGCTGGACCAATATAAACTATACGTATACCGGTATGTGATCCCATTACAGTCACTCTGTATACCCCAAGCTTTGCTTCATCGTCGTAAACCACGGGTTTAGAGTCCGCGTCCGCTCACTCCAATGAGGGAGAGAAGCGATGTGATATCAGCCGTGGGTAACCGACGATGGCTTTGCTTATGAAACCCTGTCATAAATTAATGGTCTTCAAAATTTACAGTCCTTTTATTTCCCAATCCATCCCCGTTTTTCTCTTAGTGAGTGTAGGTTTAACCAGAAATCAGTATTGTATTTTCGACAGATAAGGGTTGCTTATTTGAAACTGGGTAAGGGTTTGGCTATATCCCACACAGGCAAATGTTCATAGTAGTATGACCTTATTTCAGTTAAGGGTTCTTCATTGTCAGTCACCGTGGCATAGGTATGGGTTCCAGATTGTGTGAAATATTTGGGGAAGGCTTTCGTCACTTTCTGGGTGCATTAGCCTTATATATATAATGGTGCATTGAGGTATATACTGGCCTGTTTTGTGAGTTGGTTTGATTTCCTTCTGGTTTGTGGTCGTACATTAGCCCTTTTTGCATGACATGCATGGGTCTGTGTTATGGTTGCTGTGTTCTGGGTGGGTCACACAAATCAATTTGTTGTTTCAATTAGTTTTTGTCATGATTATGACTGGAATATTGTTGACTGGACATAAAACAAACAACAAACAAACGAACAAACCTATAAAGACCAATGCAGCAATAAAACAACTTTCTGTTCTTCATGGTGTCAAAACATTAAAAGTGAAAGTCACATTGATGCAACTTAGACCATACTCTAGTTATCCCGCGACTTTCTCAACATACCATTTCGAATTATATAGACTAGAATATAAAATTAAGCTTTCCGTCCGCCCGTCCTCTAAATTCCAAATCGTAGCTTTCGACTTAAGAAATTAGGAAGAAGCCTGTAGCTATTGGGTAAAAAAGGTCAAAGGCAAAAGTCACATGTAATGAAAAACTTAGAAAAGGTAGTGATATTGGTTTCCAAAGCATAATTTTACTCAGAAATACGCATATTTAAGCTTATGATGTTAAAATATGCCAATATAGTGTTGGAGGAATTAGGAGTAAAAGGTCCCAAGTTTAGAAAAAGTTTGATATTGTAGAGTGATATTGGTTTCTCATGCATAACTTCCAAACGCCTTGGTATAATTTCATAAAACTTACACGTCGTAGAGCTTATGATGCACGAAAGGTGCATGTGGATTCTGGACTACATAGCTTTAAGGTCAAAGTCACAAGGTCCAAAGGAAAGAAAAAATCAAGCTATGCATTTGTTTGAAATGCGTTTACATGCACAAAATTTAATTAAAAAGGATATGTAAATTTACACATAAAGATTTACATCTGGTCCTGAGGTGATGTAAATTTACACCATGTGCAAATTTACATACGTATGTATTTGCATTTACATGCAGTATTTACACACATGTGTAAAATTACATACCTATGTAAAAATGCATACGTATGTAAAACTGTGCATGTAAATGGGGCTTTATAAATACATTTACATTAATGTGAAGTTTCGGCTTAATATTATAAAACTCTTTTACGTTTGCTTCTTAGCATTCTTTTACAATATTTTGGGTAGAACGTTACATACGGAAGCCCTGGAGGGACATTTTGAGTTAAGAGTTAGGAGTTAAGAATTAGGAGTTACAACTTACTACTTAATTAGCACTCATTTTTTATGACTTATTTGTTTTTTTCTTAATACTTTTTTTAGGTCTGGATTTTGCAACTTGGGGGGGGGGGTGGTGCTACATTGAAACACTATCGACTTTTTGATAGGTCCCACGTACATTAAAGTTTATGCGTAGGCTTTAAGCACTTTTCTCTTAAGCTGAAAATATAGCGATTAATACATGTACTGGTGTGCCAACACTCGTACAATAGTAGCCCTACCATTTTAAATGATAAAAATTAAAATAGAAGGATATGGTGTACGCATGAATCCGTCCGACAATACATATTGATGTGAACAAAAGCAAAAGAAACAGAACTTATATATCTTCCCAACAATTATAGAACTTAAACCTACAAATGTTTGGTCATTCCTACAGCAGGAGTCGAACTCATGCTAAAATATCTACGAGAATACTGTCAGCAGCAGTTGTGACTATGTATATAGGCGTCTTGGACCACCTTATTAGGTTGCTATAGGCTATATTAGAAGCAGCTTTTGGTGATCAAATGATATTTTCTCGTAAATAAAATTTACAAGCGTAAGGATCTGGGACTAGAAATAGTTTTTTATCCTTTTTGACAGTGTGCGTAGAAAAAGTCTGAATCTCACTGTGACTGTACAACTATTTATATATACATCTTCATCTACGAGTATTTATTTAATGTAACATTAAATAAGGGGAAATACGCCACTTTGCTAAACTGCAGGGTTCAACATAAACAAAAGCCCTAAATCCTTATTTTGGTATGAAAACTATCTTAAAAATACACACGTATACTTATTGAAAACTAAAATAAAAACATTTCTTCAATACTTATTGTTGTTAAGCATTCTATTTTTATTAATTATCGGTAACTTTTCGCAAAAAATCTATGATCTTTTATCAGAACAGCGAGCCTGGTAAAAAAGGGCTGGTCGTCTTTGATCCGGATGCGAGACGCGGGGGTACTGCCTAAAATATACCTCGAATCGACCAATCAAAATTAATATTTGTTAGTACTTTATACAAATAAGTAATAACAAATAAGTATTAAGTAATAACAAATAAGTATTAGGTGATAACAAATAAGTAATAAGCAATAACAAATTAGTTATAAGTAATAACAAATAAGTATTAAGTAATAACAAATAAGTATTAAGTAATAACAAATTAGCTGTAAGTTATAACAAATAAGTAATAAGTAGTTACAAATAAGAAATAACAAATAAGTAATAAGAAATAACAAATAAGAAATAAGTAATAACAAATAAATAATAACAACTATGTCTCAATTAATGTTGATTTACGTTGAATGGTCAATTGAGAGGCATATTTTAGGGGGTACCCCCGCTTCCTCGCAAGCGGATAAAAAAACGGGTGGCTCCCAGAGGTTCACTGTCCTCATAAAAATTATAGATCTTAACGAAACGTTACCGATAATTAATAAAAATGTAGTGTTTAACATGTTTAACAACACTTTGTAGTGAAAAAAAAGTTTTATTATACGTTTTTATAAGAATACATGACTTGTGCATTGCTGTTTTAGATAGTGTTCATATCCAAAATCCACAAATATTAAAATTCATACTCGTCTGTATGAGGGGATATTTGTATAGTGAGGTCAGAATTTTATACGCAAACAAAATAAAAGATAAAAATAAAGTTCTAATTTACGAGAAAATAAAATTTGATCAGCAAGAGCTGCTTTTCATAGAGCATAAAGCTTGCTTGAAAGGTGGTCTAAGACGCCATATATAGTCACAACTGCTGTTGACTATATTCTCATAGATATTTCAGCATGGATTCGACTCCTGCTGTAGGAATGACCAAACATTTGTAGGTGTAATTCTATCATTGTTGGGAAGATATATAAGTGCTGTTTCTTTTGCGTTTGTTCATATCAACATGTTCTGACGGATTCTGTGTCATTCATGCGTACTCCATATCATTCTATTTTAATTTTTAGTATCATTTAAAAGGCTAGGGCTATACTTATGTACGAGTGTTGGCACAACACTATAAATTAAGGTCTTATGGTCGTTATATTTTCAGCTTCAGAGAAAAGTGCTTAAGTGGGACCAAGTAAAAAGACGACATTGTTCCAATGTAGCAACCCCCTCCCCCCCCTTCCCCCCCCCCCCACAGTTGAAAAATCCAAACCTGAAAAAAAGTGTTAAGAAAAAACATATAAGTCATACGAAATAAGTGCTAAGTAGTAAGTTGTAACTCCTAATTCTTAACTCCTAACTCTTAACTCAAAATGTCCCTCCAGGGCTTCCGTAGTTACAAATACCAAAACGCGGGTAAAAACGGTTATTTTGGATATGCTGTATATCGATATTTCAAGGAGTAACCTCTCATCAGTAGCATTTGAATCAAAACATTGGAAGGTCATATTCCAAAACTGTTGATAACGAAAAGTACTCAAAACCAAAACGTTCGAACAAGGAAGCCAAATCCAGCACCGAGGATATCGACCATGTGCATTACAAGGAAAGAAACCTGGCGTTTTAAACAATTTTGAATTTAAAAATCGGAAATTTCAGCGACAAATACTAGTATATTAGAAATTTTATGGTAAATCGTGTCAGACAAGTAACGTCTCTGAAGACTCTCGAATAGACGAAACGCCCGTCAGTAGTAGCAAAATTCATTGTGTGGAACTTGTTTGGTTTTTTCTTTGTATTTATTATTGTTTTTCAAAATATCTTTTCCATAGACCATACCTTCGTTTCGCCAGAGATATTTATATCAACATTAGTGTCTATGACCATGTTTGTAAAATAATACACTAGTTCCGGGCCTCCACACTGTAAATCCAGAAGCGTAACTTCAACACAGGATGCCCTATACCCACGACTACTTTCTCTTGCAAAACTGAGAGTACAAAATGACGGATACGGTTCCCCGTCCCAAACAACTTGATACTCTTCTAAATCCGAAGATCCAAGGTTGTGCTTAAATCTATCACAATCAGTTTTTACGAAATGCAGATCTATAAAAAAGAAAATGAACAGTAAATTAAAATATAAAAAATGTAGATCTTCAAAAATGTTAGATATGGTCGGCCTTCAGTTTTTCAGCTGTAAATGAGTGTCGGTGTTTTTAACACTAGTTTAATTTACATGAACAAAACAAAAACAAAAACGTTTTTACTTAAAAAAATTCATCTACTACGATTGGAAATTGAAAGTGTACAATTCTGCTTATGCGAACTTATTGCAAATGAACTTGCATGTTATTTGAAAATTTCAACAACAAAAATATCTTTATTTCCTTATTGTTATTTATTTGCCATGTTTTTTTCTTAAAATAATGTGCAAGGAATTTCCACCAGGAATTATACACTGGGTACATATATGGGTATCTTTACATGTACAGGATACAAATATTTTTTGTCAATTAAATTTAGTTATTCCATAGAATGATGTGTAAATTACCTTTCAATGCGTCAATAATATATAAATGGAGGGTCAACAGAAAGAAAGAACAACTAATTGCCTGGGCATTGGAATTGAAACAGCCAAACACAACCATCCTGAAACAAAAATGTATATACATATTGCAGGTATTGTTTCAGAAATATTTTTGAAAAAAAGAAGGTATCCGGACTGTGATGTGGGGATGAATTTGATCTGGATTAAAATAAAAGTAATGCATGTTCAATTCGTGTCAACTCAAACAAACTGCGACCCATTGAACCGAGGAGGAGATACATATAGAAATACAACACTAGTCAAACTGAACCAATTGTCTCTTCATCTAACGATTTTTGTATAACTATGTGACAAAAAGGACCCCGAAGCTCATTTTAGAAGTGCAAAAGGTAATATTTTGAAAATACCTGGTTTTTGGATTCTATATAGATTTGAAAGTTTCTGAGCGGACATAAAAAAATATTAATGCTTTATAGCTCTAGATGGATTTTTTTTCAGAATAAATGTGACTTTAAAAAACAGGGATATATATTGGAAATGCACAGCCTCAAAATGCAAAGCTTCATGATAGACCAATGTTCAGTGAATGCTCCCTCACGAAGGGGAAATACGAAAAACTATCCTACTGCAGGGGCTGATTTTACATCTGAAAATTATTTTTTAAACTACAAAATTTTATAATATTTACCTGTATTTTACCTGTTTTTATCTGTATATTTTCCAGTTAAACTTTAGCCCAAACGTCGACTGCTATTAGCACAAACGGATTGCCAATTAACTTAAATGTGGACCCCCTTTTTTATACACCAATTTACCCTAAAGGCACTTTATGCCAGTGCACCCAGAAAGTAACGAAACCCTCGGAAAATATTTCACAGATTCTGGAACTCTTCAACTTATGGTGACAGACAATGAAGAACCTTTGCCTGAAACGATCACACAAGAGAAGGAACGCTACTTGTCTGAGTGGGATATACTGCCAAGTTGAACCCTTATCTAGTCTTAGCACTTCAACAAAATATTGATTAAATATCATACCACGTTGAGATAAGAAAATAAAGCACAGTAAATGTAAATACTGCTGACCTTGATTTTGGGGTACACTTCTTTTCCGAAGCTTATTCCGGGGTTTAAATTGTTACTGTAGATTGCAATATATTTGTAAACTATATCATATTGCGTTATTGCGTCTAAGAATAGCATTAACCAATATGGCACTGAATTGCTCAATAGCAGTAGCAATTGATTTTTACAAGTCATGAAATAAAAATAAAAATAAGCATTTATTGATCATCGTAGTTATACACGGTTCAACTTTTTGCTCTCTAAGAAACATAACATAGCAATGCAAAATTTCAGGCTTTTATGGGCCCCCAGTTTCATATCAACCATTTTCGTTTTGTTTCTCCTGCGACGCATGTCGCAAATGGCGAGACTTAGGTATGGTGATTCAGTCGGCAGCGGTAGCAGTGTCCACTTTTGTTACGGTTTTTGCTAGGCGTAGCAAAATTTATTGTCTGGAACTTTGTTGTCATTTGTATTTTATACTGATTTGGCCAATGTTACCTTTTTTCTTCAGTCTGTTTATGGTACACCATCGATATTTGGTATGCAGAGGCATAAGTATCAGTGCAGATCAATTTTAAGGGCATATTGTCTTTATGCTTCTACAGTCATGGTCTACAGATTTTGAAATTTTATACTGATTTGGCCAATGTTAAGTGTTTTCTTTTGTCTGTTTACGTGAAGCATTTAATTATGATATATATTATACAGTTGCATTAACATCAATATAGATCAATTCCAAGAGGCTTCTGCAGTCACGTCTACTTACTACTAACAAAGGCGTCGTCTTTGGTCATAATATTTTCAGTTATTATTAGTACTTTTGCCGTTTTGGGGTTTATAGTGATCTTATTGGAATATAGTATATAGTTTATAGAATTTCTAATTCTCGTCTTTATATATTATGAAGGTTTTAAGAACTTTATCTTAATCATGACTAGACTTATGAGTGTACTTAAAAGCATTGTAATAATATCAAACATACCCAATTTCAATACTCGCAATAAGAAATCTCACACGGAAGCCATATAACATTTTAAGTCACTGTGAATTGTAGTTGCTAAGCAAACTGTTTCGAAAGTTATGTTGCGGATGGAAGGACGGACGGACGAAGATAAACCAGTATACCCCCCGTACAATGACCTGGTTTTTCTCCTGTTGATCGATGTACATGGCTACAATGACAAACCTTTCTCCTAGCTGATTATTGAACAAGGTTGTCTTTTCTCCAGGACATGTGTGTTGCGTGATGATTAATAAACATTCTGTTCACTTGGCCCCAGTGATCTACTTTTAGTGTGCTGATAATTGAATTGAGATGTAACTACTAGTATTTTTTATGAACTTAGTGTGCGGAATGAAACAAATTTCTTTTAAAAGGACTGTCAACTATTGCCAACTAGACAATGGCAATCACTTTTCTTTTTAGAAGGATGACCATTGAGTGGTTTAGAACTAAAAGGGCTCCCATGAATTGCTCAACAGGTCTATATATGGTCTCTATCATCATACAAAACACATAAAACGGATCAGTCAGATGTTTTTTAAGGTGACAAATTCAGAAAGCAACACCTTTACTCTATCTGAGATTCTATAAACACAATTTCTGACCATTTAAGAGGCATATCCCGTACAAGTTGATATCTGACAATTTTGATCTTGTGGAAACTATAAACTAGAAATATTTGTTGAGCTCCTCAGCTGAAAATTAAAGCAAACATCAGCTTTTTCTGTCTCATTCTATAACCCCAAAAACACGATCTTCAACCTTATAAGGACATATCTTAAAGGGGTCGTGTGACAACTTCAGTGTAATTCAAATTCAAATTCAAATTCAAATTAGTTTATTGGATAAAGCATAGTCAAATAATGAACAAACAATACAATATTGCGTAATCCAAAAAAGTAATAGAACTTTAACAAAAAGCTACGCCGAGCGCAGCATGATACGACCGCAACATGTTGAACCCTGTGCATTTGCGGCCCAATATGGATTGTCCAATACTTTGGACACATGCAGCCCATTGTGGACTCACAAAGCTTTTTGACACATGCATTCTTTGGGGGAATTTGAATTGCATATCAGTTGAATTTTGTTTACACATTTATGTAGTAAGGAAAACTCATAATGCGCTTTTGGTCCCTATGATCCCTAATTTCCCCAAATTGGTAAGAGATATTGCTAACCTGAATGAAAAATGATGGCATGGATTTTTACAAAGATTCCAATGAAAAAAATATTTTCAAAATTGGACCACAAATTAAAAAAATCGATTTATTAGGTGTGGCCCCTTTTTGACCCCTGATAGCAATATAACGGTAAAAGATACTTCAAAACTGTGAAAAACATTTTCCTGACAGAATTGATTAAGGATTGCAATGAAAAAAATTCTGACAAATTGTATGAAAGATAATGTTCTAGAGTTTTGTCTTAAGGTTAGTGAGGACACCTGTCATGTGACCAAAAACAGCTAAAAATGCAAAAAAAAAACCAAGTGCAAATGTCACAAATACCTTGAAACTTGTGTTAAATAGTTCAATTTATTCAAACTTAATCAAAATAAATTATTTTAGATACAAATAATCAACCATTTCTTCCTTAATAAAAAAACATTTTCAAATAAAACAAAAAAGATAATCCACTTGGAAAATGACCAAATGTATAGTAGATGGAAAAGTAAGCTGGTGACCCCCAGTTTTTATTGTTTTATTTTAAAATATATTGTATTTCATTGATTTTTATCAAATAAAAATAAAATTTAAATTCGTGGATTTTTTCTGCGACAAGATTTTATGCTAATTATTTGGCCTTTCCTATATAATCTATAGTAATTTGGGACAACTTTGAGCCTAAATTTTGGAAAATCAAGCCTGGAAAGGGGGTCCAATATTTTTACACAAGATAAAGTATATACCTAATACTAATACATAAAAAAATTGGACATTTTAAATTCGGCATTATTTTTGGGGCCAGGTGTCCTCACTAACCTTAACATCCAGTTTCCCCCTTTTGGTCCCATTTCTTTGAAGTTATCACACGGAAACCAAAGTGTCTACAGATGACGACGACATCGCTATAACATAATACGATCGCAAAAATTTTGCGGTCGTATAAAAAATGAGCTTAACATTTTAGCATGCAACAACTTTCTCCTTTACTTAAGAAAAAATTATATGTAAAAAAAACACGAATTTCAACCTTAAGAGGACCATAACCTCTTAAAGAGGTCATCTGACATCTTTAAGGACGTAAAAATATTATTATAAAGCTAAATAAGCTGAACACTTAAGCAAGAATTATCTTTTCTTTCTATGCATTAGTTTCCAATCTGATAGCCCGCGGCATAATTTTTCAAACATTTTAAGGGGCATAACCCCTAAGAAGGGTCATCTAACAGTTTTGATTTGGTCTAATAGTGACTTTTGATAGAGCTTGTTGAGCTGAACCCTTAATCACGAAACAGCTTTTCTCTATCTATAATAGTTCTCATTCAAAAGGCAAAAGCAAGAATTTTTTAACCTTAAAGGGGAAAAGCTACAAAAAGGGATCATCTGACAACTTTAAATACTTATAAGAACTTTAAATTCTAAAAAGCCTCAGATTCATCCTTTCTGATATAGTTTCTTAGTAACAAGTCTTTTACCACATGTTCTTTAGTTGTTAGCAGTGGTCTGTTTTTCTAAAAATCTAAAAAAATAACTTTTGTGAAGCATACTATAAAGATCAACTGTAAAGTCTGTTCAGTAGTTTTAGAGGAGAAAATAAATGAGACAAGAATATGTTCTAAAGACATGATGCCCCATCTCACAGCATTTGGGACGGAGGGACGGACAACTGAACCGAAGGACAAACAGACCCGAACACTAAATGGACCCTACTTTCGTAGATGGGAAATAAATAAAATGTTCACCTATGACAGATGCTGTAGATGAAGGCCAAGTGATGGCAATAGCTCACATTCAGTCCATGTACACACACTTGTCATCTTATGACTATTATAAGTTCATGGGGAATAAAAAAAATCAATCACATCAAATTTTAATATAAAAGATGCACATCTCCATTATGTCACAAAATTCTGCCCAAATCAAAATTGGCCAATTAAAATAGGAAGTGGGTGTGCTCAGACCTAAAATCAAATCACACATTAATATGGGACCCTATGCTGATACTGTTTACCAAATATTAAACGGCTGTGAAAAGTAGTTGCTAAGAAAACTGTTACAAATAAATCCCTGCACATACATCCGACACTCACCATTTAATAACTCAGATTTTTCCCTGCATGAAATCCAACCAAAATAAATCAAATGAACTTAGTGAAAAAACTTTATTGATCATAGAATCAAGATTAGACATAGCATTACATACATTTAATTGTATGACAGACAAAATATAAAAATAAGCCAAATACACATACAGGTAAAAATCCTTTACAAAAATATTTGTAAAATATTAACACTTAACAAAACATTTTTTTTTATAATTAACCAGAACCATATTATTTCCAAAAAATTAAAAGTGAAGCAAAATTGAAAAAAAAAGTGATTTCCAATGGTCAATTTTGTGTTGAAAAATACATTAAAACCTAAAAATGCTCGATGTGAATTCTGAAATCGTCAAAACCATAAGGTTCTACATACCCAAGATTAATCTTTTTAATTATTTGGGTTCCTATTCTATATCTTAACTAGAATGGCGGTCTTCCATGGAAGATGTATGTTGCCTGCGTCTTAAAATATTTGGTAAACAGGAAGTAGATGAGATATGGGCATTAAATCACTTTACACCATATAGTACCATAGGAGGAAGCCACATACCAACAAGATTGCTACGCGTAGCCATGTGTCCCCCGCCGCCGCATGAAAGTTGTGTGGTATGTAAATTCGAGCGATATATTCTCTGAGAAACAATAGAAATTGGTTGTTTGGGAGACGAAATCATTCAGTCAAAAAATTTGACTAAGTCCCATTTTTTGGACCGGAAAATCACAAATTCGTAAATAACTCCTCAAAATTCTTTCCGTACTATTATAGAGTACCTTTTGCTCTATCAGCCTACAAAATTTCAGAACCCTGTGCACCTAGGTAACCGAGATATTGAATGTTCTATATTTTGACCTTTCTTCCCCGTTTCCATGGAAACGTCGGTCATATTGAAAATTTCAAATATGGGATGATCACCTACTTATAGTATCCTATCAGTGTGTAAAGTTTCAGCAACATCTGTTTAGTAGTATTCGAGGAGTTGCACCCACAAAAACGTTTGACAAAGTCCCATTTTTCAGACTGAAAAATCCCAAATTCGTAAATAAATCGAAAACAGTAAATATCGCTTCAAATTTTTTTTTCGTATTATTATAGAGTACCTTTTGCTCTATCAGCCTACAAAATTTCAGAACCCTGTGCACCTAGGTAACCGAGATATTGAATGTCCTATATTTTGACCTTTCTTCCCGGTTTCCATGGAAACAGCGGCCATTTTGAAAATTTCAAGTATGAGACGATCACCTACTAATAGTACCCTATCAGTGTTTATAGTTTCAGCAACATCCGTTCAGTAGTGTCGGAGGAGTTGCACCCAAAAAAACGTGACGGACGGACGGATGGAGACCATTACTAAGTCCCTCCGACGCGTTGCGGCGGGGGACAATTATTAAGAGGTTGTGACTTGTAGTTTCACGGGAAACTGCAACGGAAATTTTTGTGACGCCGCAGGACGCAAGACAACGGATGGTGCCAAAGTAACCCCTATATGTCGCTTCTGCAACACGTTGCAGGCAACATAATAAAACAGGCATTTATACTTATTCATTTTTAACTCTTTAAAAATAAAGCAATCAAATTATTTATATAATGTTTATATTTCATATACATTCAATAAAGCTAAGTAAATCTCACAAGTGCCAAATTTTCTCATTCTTATTAAAGATAACTTAATTTTTTGGCTTTAATTTTGTAAAGAAAATATGTATATATATATATATATATATTAAAAAGTGTGTGATCACAATCCGCACGTTGGGATAATATAATAAAAACAAAAATATTGAATAATTTCAATCTCTGTATTAATTCATAGATGTTACATTCACCACAAGCGCTTTCAATGCTTCATGCATATCTTCAGGTGGATATTTAAAACAGGCATTTATACTTATTCATTTTTAACTCTTTATAAATAAAGCAATCAAATTATTTATATAATGTTTATATTTCATATACATTCAATAAAGCTAAGTAAATCTCACAAGTGCCAAATTTTCTCATTCTTATTAAAGATAACTTAATTTTTTGGCTTTAATTTTGTAAAGAAAATATGTATATATATATATATATATTAAAAAGTGTGTGATCACAATCCGCACGTTGGGATAATATAATAAAAACATCATTACTCATGAGGTCTTCAGAAAGCTTGAATATATATATATATATAATAAAAACAAAATATGTTTTATTATGTTGCCTGCAACGTGTTGCAGAAGCGACATATAGGGGTTACTTTGGCACCATCCGTTGTCTTGCGTCCTGCGGCGTCACAAAAATTTCCGTTGCAGTTTCCCGTGAAGATATGCATGAAGCATTGAAAGCGCTTGTGGTGAATGTAACATCTATGAATTAATACAGAGATTGAAATTATTCAATATTTTTGTTTTTATTATATATATATATATATTCAAGCTTTCTGAAGACCTCATGAGTAATGATAAAAAATAATACAATAAAAACCTGTCAAAATTAAAGTTTGTTTTCTGCCTGCAAAAATGATATCCCCAGAGTTTCCCCAAAAAAGTTCTAACAAACACCATAACATTTGAGGATCACAATATCCTAGTAATATGCACAGCCTTCCAACAAAGCAAGTTTCATTGAATTCTGTTCTGTTGTTTCAGAGGAGTTGTGCTTATAAGATAATAAAGGATTTTCATAAAATTGCTAAGTTCAAAGGGCCAAAACATCCACAAAAATTTGAGTATCAAAATTTCCTGGTCATAAACATAACAGCACATGATGTCCTTCCTATATACCAAGTTTAGTTGAATTCCGTACAGTAGTTTCAGAGGAGTTGTGCTGACAAACTTTGTGACGGACATACAAACGGACAGACAGGACAAAAACATTATATCTCCCCACAAAGTGGGGGGAGACATGATAATTACTTGATATATACTATGTTAGGATTGAATAGTCATATTAACAAATACATGTGTATCTTTATAATATATGCTTTTTACAATCTTTATTATTAAGACCTATAAAACTTTTTTCACACAAACAATGTGAATTATCCAGCTATGTAAGTTAAAAGTGTGATACAGATCAATATATACAAATGTATATATAAATGATTAATATAAATTATTTACAAATAATTCTAAACTGAATAAATGCAAAGTCTTACAATTAAAAAAATAATATGGCACTCATTGAATTGCCAATCTACATGAGCCAGTAATCATGATAATTCTATAACAGAAATTAATTTGCCATGGTTATTGGTCATTCAACACTCCATCGGCTTTTAATGTTTCAGTTTGTACAAGTTTATAAATAATTGTAATAAAAAATTTCTATACCTCATATTAATAAACAACTAAAATGTTAACAAATAAATCTAAATGTATGAATAAAAATATCTTCAGCTACATGTATGAATAAAAATATCTTCAGCTACATGTATGAATAAAAATATCTTGTATGATTGACAAATTACTACATCTATAACAAAATATGAAATATACACAATAACAAGAAATTTTTACCGATGTTCTCTTTAAGAAAGTTTTCTATGATTCTAAACATGCTATGGAATATGGAAGTGTCTATCTCTCAAGTCTAAGAAGCTAGCTGTATAAGCTGACTGGTCATTGCCTTGGACTGCTGCGACAGAAACTGCCCCTGTCGAAGATGAAGTGGGCTCCTGTTCCACCGAAAACCTTCTGGCTACATCCTTTATATCAGAATAAGCATGGTCTGACCCTTGCTCCTGTGTACCATGGCTTCCTACCACTGTCTGGCTGCCGACGTGTGGATACACAAAATTGTCTGTCCCTGTTACTATGGAAATAGCCAATAATTCATCATTAGTATAGTTCTGCATGCGTAGTAACGTGTCATGTGTATCTGTAGAAATCTTTTGTGTCTTATTTTTAACTGGATTCTCAACTATGCCATGACTCTGCATATGTTTACGAAGGTCTCTCTTAAAGTTGAAACCCCTTTGGCATACCTCGCATTCAAAAGGTTTTATGTTTGAGTGGATCTTGGCGTGCGCCGTCAGATTTCCATTTTCGGCAAAACTTTTTCCACATATCTGACAAACAAATGGCTTCTCTCCTGTGTGTGTCCTCGTGTGGTTACGAAGACGTTCTCTTGTTGCTAAAACTTTACTACAGAATTGACATTGGTACATGTTCCAACCTTTCTCCTTAGCATATTCAGTGTGAGCTGATACACAATGTAACTGTAAGTTACCTTGACGTTTAAACTTGACTTCACACAATGGACATTGTATGTCTTGTTTGTAGTAATGGGTTTTTCTATGTGCATTCAAGCGTAACCTGTGAGTAAAAGTCTTGCCGCAGATATCACACATGACCCCAGTCGTATTTTCTAAAGTCATGTGAACTACTTTGTGATTATCCAGATTTCCACGACATCGGAACTTTTTGTGACATGTCGGACATTCATAAGGCAGTTCACCAGTGTGTTTCCTTCTATGTACCTGAATAATATATAAGAAAACAATGGCAGTTATTTTAATTTTACATAAATATAAAATTTTACGTAATTATAATTGTCTAACTAGAGGCTCCCAGGAGCCTGAATCGTTCACCTGATCTCTTACGCCAAAGTTTGAATTAATTACACAACCTTTCAAGAATACAAAGTTGCAAAACAATCCTTTCAGTAGTTTCAGAGAAGATTTTTTGAAATCAGTTTAAATAAATAGAAAAAAAAACAGTTAAAGGGCAATAACTCCTATAAGTACCATAGCAATGGCAGCCTTGTTGGTTGGTCGACATGTATATAATTCACAAACTTGGTAGAGGACATCCTAAAGATCAAGTGTACCAAGTTTCAAAGCAATCCCTTCAGTGGTCTCAAAGAAGAAGATTTTTGAAAATCAGTGTAAATTAATGGAAAAAAAACAGTTAAAGGGGAATAACTCTTAAACGGTTGATCTGACAATTTTGACCCTGAAATCATTTTCGTAGATCTCAATGAGCTTAACAATTCTGCAATGCTAACTTTTCCTCTAGCTCTAACAGTTTTCAAGATATAGTCCAAAAACTGAAAAAATGGTCAATTTTGATGATTAAAGGGCAATAACTCCTATAAGGAGTCATTTCACAACTTCGACTCAATGGAGAGATTTGTAGAGCTTTTGATGCTGAACAAGGAAGGTTGCTTCGGATTTTCTCTATCTCTTATACTTTTCGAGTTATAAGCCAAAAACAATGGTCTGACCCCCCTGTTCTATTTTTAGCAACGGTGGCCATGTTGGTTGGTCAACGTGTATATAATTCACAAACTTGGTAGAGGACATCCTAAAGATCAAGTATACCAAGTATCAATGCAATCCCTTCAGTGGTTTCAGAGAAGAAGATTTTTGAAAATCAGTGTACATTAATGGAAAAAAACAGTTAAAGGGGAATAACTCTTAAACGGTTGATCTGACAATTTTGACCCTGGAATCATTTTCGTAGATCTCAATGAGCTTAACAATTCTGCAATGCTAACTTTTCCTCTAGCTCTAACGGTTTTCAAGATATAGTCCAAAAACTGAAAAAATGGTCAATTTTGATGATTAAAGGGCAATAACTCCTATAAGGAGTCATTTCACAACTTCGACTCAATGGAGAGATTTGTAGAGCTTTTGATGCTGAACAAGGAAGGTTGCTTCGGATTTTCTCTATCTCTTATACTTTTCGAGTTATAAGCCAAAACAATGGTCTGACCCCCCTGTTCTATTTTTAGCAACAGCGGCCATGTTGGTTGATCAACCTGTATATAATTCACAAACTTGGTAGAGGACATCCTAAAGATCAAGTATACCAAGTATCAATGCAATCCCTTCAGTGGTTTCAGAGAAGAAGATCTTTGAAGAAAAGTTAACGGATGGACGGACGGACGGACAGACGGACGACGGACGCTTAACGATGACAATAGCTCACATGACCCTTCGGGTCAGGTGAGCTAAAAAAAGGCTAAAAAGTAAAAGATGCAAAATCTGTCATAGTCAAAAATGGCTTGATATCTTTTAATAGGGTGTGGCTAAGGGCTATTCCAGAAATAAATGTATGGGGGGGTCGGAAGGCACTTCTTATTTATACCCACCATGCATAAAATTTTAATTTTTTTCCCTTTATGTTGCATTTGAGAAATATCTAAAAATACCACCACCCATACAATTTTAATTATAGTGCCTTCCAACCCCTCCATACAATTAATTCTGGAATAGTCCTAAGCCATAAACTTGATATAAGACCCTATGCTGATTCTGCATTCAATATATAACAAAGTATTATTTGAATCTGGAATTATTTTGGAAATAAGAAAATAAATTAAAAAAATTTGAGATTGACTAACCCTTACTAAGGGGGTTAGTCATGCCGGCATTCAAATAATACCTTGTTATATAAAGAAACACTGATTAGTACATGTTTGAAGTTTCTGAAAAAAACTGTTATGAAAAGTTTTACTGTCTGGGTGCTTAAAACTAAAACTGACAACTTTACAGATTTTAAATACCATTATGCTATATAAATTAATGCTTCAGTTTAGCTGTATTTGGGGTTATTCTTTCTTTGGTAATGTTATGTTATGTGATTTTTTACTCCTCTTGTCTTTTGTGTCTCTACTGCTTATGGACTAGCTACATTTAAATGTCCCTTTGAAACTCTTTTGCTTCTTGCAATTACTTTTTCATCAAAGGTTATTATGTCAAAATCTTACCTTGAGCATTCTTGGATCTTTGTATCCTTTACCACAGAATTCACACATCAGGTGGTTTGTATCAGAGTGTACTATCTGGTGCTTGTTGACATTGGTTCTGGTCGTGAAACCCTTATTACAGATATGGCAACGGTAGGGCTTGTCTTCATCAGGTAGATGCATGAGAATGTGTCGCTTGTACGTTTCGTCAGTTTTACAGATCTTGCCACAATGTTCACAGGTTAAGTTGGGTTTATTATTGTGGAGCTTCAAGTGCTTAATCAATGCATTTACATGCACAAATTTCTTGCCACAGAATTTACAAGCTCTTGATTTGGACTTTGCCATTTGTTTTCCTTCCTTTGTAGGTTCTTTAGCTTCTTTGTTTGTACATTCTGGGTTATCTTCTGTTTTTACGCTGCTTGATGCCATAACTTCATCTCCACCTTGAGAGTCACTTACAGTGGAACCACTGGCTGCAGAACTTTCATCTTTTGCTTCAGTTTGTTCTGGAGATTTGACATCTATGTCCATTGTCTTTTCATCATCAACAAAAACAATATTATGATCAGATATGTACTTCATTTTATCATCTACTTCGCCCTCCTTTGAACTGGCCTTAGAGTCGCCATGCGTCTTTAAATGTTCCTCTAGTAAATCAGTATCAACAAAATATTGACTGCACTCAATACAGAGATAAAGAAAATGTGTTGCTTTCATGTGGTCCTTCAGTTCCTGAAGCGATGACATTTTCCCATTGCATATAAAACAAGAGTTATCAAACTTGTGGGATTTCATATGTCTATCCAACATGTAACTGTTACCATATGAGGCATCACAAAGTTTGCAGTAAAACTTTGATGCCCCACCAATATGTTCACTTACAAAGTGGGTCTTCAAGCCAAGCTTACTTCTGAATTTTCTATCACATCTGTAGCATGGATAGCTTTGACCATCAGGGTGGGCAGACTTGGTATGCTGTTCCATGCCATTATCCTTCTTCAGTACGAGGATATCACAAATTTTACACCTAATGTAGTCTTTGTGTGATCTTGCATGGTTGTAATACGCCACATCAGTCTCACTGACCAGTTTACAAACATTACATTCTAAACTCTTCTTGTATAGATATTCCCATAGCTCCTTTAAATCTGGATGAGTTTTGCTCCAATGAGTTGAATCTTTGATTGATGTAGGAACTTTCTTCTTCTGTATATGAACATCCATATAGTGGCTTTTTAATCTTTGCTTATTTTTGTACTTTCTTTCACATTTCAAACATTTGTAGTACAGACCATTTGGATGTAAAGACTTTTTATGTTCTTCCACCTCTGCATTAGGTATCATCACGTCACAAACTTTACATAGAGTATGATCTTTGTGTGACCGCATATGGTTAAAATGTCCTGCATAATGGATATTTTCAAACTGGCAGACATTACAAGTGTAATCCTTTTTGTACAAGTAATCATACAGTTCAACTAGCTCTGGGTTAGATTTGGACCAGGTCTCATATTCTTGGGGAGTTAAATCTCGTATAAATCTGTTTGCAGTACTGACATCCTGATCTTTGCCATCCTCATCTTCATCCTCATCAATTTCCTCTAATTCCTGGATATCATCTTCTGCTTCTTCATTTCTCTTTTCTTCTTTAACTTTCTTCCTAGTTTTACAACCCTTTTCTTCTGAGTTCTGAACTCCTTTTATTTTGGAGGAACGCTTAGATTTAGGAACATTCTTTGACAAATCTTCTAATTTGACAAAAGCTTGAGGCAATGTCTTTGCTAGTTCATCTGCTTTTGTGTTTTTATTTACAGTTTTAGACTTCGTTCTGGTTCTTGTGACAATTTGAGAAGGTCTACCTCTTTTGTTGGAAATTTTGAGTTTTGTAGATATAGTAGCTGATGTTCTTTTCAAACGTTTAGTATCTGTAATACAAGTAAGAAAACTTTAAAAGATTTTCATATATTCACATAGTAAAAGATTTGATAGAAATCAGCATCATTGTTTACAATGTGCCATTCTTTTATAATTCTGAAATTAGTTTAGAGTTATTTGTATCATGTTCATTTGTTTTTATTTGGTGTCTATTGTAAGTTGGCACGCAATGACCCCTGGCTCCCACTGAGGGATGCTGGTCACTGCCAAATTCTAAACTTCAGTTGTTTAATAAATGTTGTGTCATGTCATAAATGTTCTTTTATTCTGCCCATTCCTTGATATTATATACTCATATTGAAATCTTTATTGTGATTCATAAAGACAACTTCATGTGGCATGCGATATTTCCCTGTGGTCAACTGATAACAGTTGGGACACATGGTAAGATCACCTGCTCATGAAATTTTTCACAGGACATCTATGTTTTCTCTGTGGTTGTTATCACCCTAGTTGGTGTGTGACCCAGAGCTTATCTCCCTCAAAAGAAAGGTGACCCTCGGGTGACCCTTATTTCTCGGAAAATAAGCATCTGGGTCACACCCTAACTAGGATGACAATTGTCAAATATACATGCCTAAAGATGTGTCTTCCATTTCTGGTACATAGTCTTCATCAGAATCCATTTCTACATCTTCAGACGAAACATCGGAGGCATCAGATACATCTTCATCCTTTATATAGAAATAATTTGTAAAAATAAAATTGTATACTGTAGATTCATTATTTTCATGGGTATCAGTTTTCTTGGTTTCCACAACATAGACATTTGGTTGGACTTTTAATTTCATGGTTTCAAATACTGTAAACATACTTATTTTCACTGGTACTTATTTTCGCGATTTCCGTATTTGAAACAGGTTCGCGGGTACTTAATTTCACGGTTTTTCTCATTGACCATCGCGGTTTTCGCGGATTAATGATTGAAAGTTAATATAAACCTAAAATAATGCTCCTTTCTTAATAATTCGTGATTAAAAATAAATACTGACGACAACTGACTAATTGATTAAGGCTATGAATTTGTAAGTTCTTTAATATTTAATTTAATTTCTTTCAAATGTCGTATTTGTAAATATGTTTGTTGGTCAATTATAAATTGAAGCGCATTATTGATTTACTAATTACTCAGAAGCCCAATTAACGATCAAAATTTATTGTGGCTACAATTCTATAATCCGTCTGCCATTTAAAACTGTTATTGATTATCCGAATTGAATGGTTAAAGATCAGGTACAAAAAGGATGGTCAGCTAGGGTTATTCACTTCTAGCGTGTATTGGAAAGGTCAAAGGTTGTGTACAATAAAAATGTCAATTTAAATCAAGGTTAGCTTGGGTCGATGGTAAAAATGTTTTGATAACAATCCCTTTGATGTTTGGCATTCACATCATGCACATAGAACCGTTACTTTCAACATCGAGAGTACACTCTAGCCAATAAATATTACATGAAAACAAAGGTTACTAGAATACTGACAAAGTCAGAAAGGGCCCCGCGGCAAAATATCTAAGTGTTTTCAAAATCATACGAACTTTAATTATAACCACTAAAGCATGTTCCATGGAATGCATATGAAACTACAGATCTGTATTGTTAATAGCCTTTGAGTTTTATTGTTCACAAAGTCCAATTCTCAAAATCTGTGATTTTCGATAAAAAATGAAGTTTTTTCCAAAAATATCAAACATATTTGCACGAAATTTTAATATGCACATCATGACATGCTACTTAGCAGCTGTGCAAAGTTTCAGAACTGTTTCGTTAACAGTTTTCGAGTTTTAGTGTTCACAAAGGCCAATTCTCAAAATCTGTGATTTTCGTTAAAAAATGAAGTTTTTTCCAAAAATATTAATCAGATTTGCACGACATTTTAATATGCTACTTAGCAGCTGTGCAAAGTTTCAGAACTGTGGTGTTTATAGTTTTTGAGTTTTAGTGTTCACAAGAATTGTTGACGGACGGACAGACGGACGGACAGACGGACAAAGTGAAAACTATAGGGTGTCCTCATTTTCGATGCGGGGCCCTAAATATTTTCTTCCAAAAATATGGGGTATTTATTTTCGCGGAAATTAAGTGACCGCGAAATCCATGAAAATAAATACCACGCGAAAATAAGTACGTTCCAAGTTTTTTACTCCTAGCGTGTCTGATGAAGGTTAATCAAGAAAAGGGTTGACACGCAGTGAAATTTTGCATTGTACATTTATCAAAATCATTTCAATATGTGGATTTTGTCTTTCTGGCACATATTCCATATTCTTTCGTTTTTTAATATTACAGTAGTTGCAAAAAAGAATCAATGTATATACATGTATAATACTTCATTGGATTCAAATTTTCAAGGTCATTTATCACCCATAAAAACCACGAAAATTGGTATCCTTTGAATTATAATGAAACCGCAGTATCTTTAAATAATCTAGAAAATAACAAAAATTATTAAATCATTAAACCTTAATGCATTTTTTACAACTTAAAACTGTTAATAATTATATATTCACATTATAATTGTTTAACATTACTTGTGCAAGAAAATATATCATATAATTATAATCAACCTTAGGAATCTTTTCCTCATGGCTTTGTTTATCGTCATTAGTCAGGTCACTTTGGGAAATCACATGCATTTCCATCGGCATTTCAGAATGTGATATAGTTGTAGTCCTTGTGATGGGCTTTGCTTTGTATTGGCCTACAGTGTACAAAAACAAGATGTTAAAGTAAAATGTCTCCATCTGCTCAAATTGCAATAACAGTACTTTATAGCATAAGCAATTACTAAGGTTTAGGAAGAAAGTTGATATTTTAACATTGATGCCTGATGCCATTCAGAAAATTTCTCAAAATCAAAATACTGTCTATGCTTCTGAAAATCATTTTTTCTTGCACTGTTGCTTTAATATCTTTTCTTAAAATAACACATTTCATTATCTTCATGTACATGTAGGTTTTAGAATTATTAAAATTATTCAATAATATATAAAACATTTTGTATAAAAATAATGTGACTGAAAAATTTGAATAAAAAAGGATATTCACTAAAAATAAAATGGATATTCACCATGGGAAAATGCATGCGATTGTTATTTATTTGTTTCAAATTAGATTTATCTATTAATAAAATCTACAGATAATTCGTCTGCAGTTTTATTTACACCATGGCCGAAAAATTGATATTTGATTTATGTTGCATTATTGAATAAAACAATAACTATCTTTTGATTGGGTAAATGTGTGGAGTTATTGACTTTTGAAAAAAAACCTCTTTTTTAATAACAGTTTTTTCAAAAGTCAATAACTCCACACATTTACCTCATCAAAAGACAGTAATTGTATAATATTGTAATTATAATGTTCAAATCTGAATTTATTGCTAGTTAAAATAAGTTACTAACTCTTTAATAATTAAACCATGAACTTGGAAGTCTAGAAAATGAATATAAAAACATTTTAAAATGTTTGTAATGCTAATTTTAAATAATTGAAGTGCAGTTTCAAATGTAATAAACAGAGTAAGGTATCATGTGTATACAAAGTTCTCAACTGAGGACTTGAAGTTTTTAAGCTATTTTAAGTCAAATGCAATATCTGAATTCTAGTATATAAAACAACAATATTTTATACTTTTTTGCCAACATTGTGACCAGTTCTGCATCATCTTACATGTCTTATTTATATCAACCTACCACAGAACTCCTGAAACAATGTTGCCCACTTAGGGTTGGTCTTTATAAACTGGTTTCCTATATCTGTTGACCACATCTTCATAGGTTCATTCTTGTTCTCTACTGCTAAGAACATACATTCTATCCCAAAACGAGAGATTCTCTGTCCCTAAAATGAAGCATTTTTAATTAAAGTTTGTTTTTGCCTACAAAAACGGTGTTTCCCCCGTTTCCCCCCAAAAATTATAAGTTCAAAGGGCCATAACTTCCACAAAAATTTGAGGATCAAAATTTCCTGGTAATATTCACAACTACATATGGTGTCATTCCTATATACCAAGTTCGGTTGAATTCGGTTTAGTAGTTTCAGAGGAGTTGCGCTGACAAACTTTGTGACGGACAGACTGACCGATGGAGGAACGGACACGACAAAAACAATATGTCTCCCCACAAAGTGGGGGAGACATAAATACTTATTCATAAAAGAAATAAAAAAAAATAAATTTGTCATAGTAAAATATGGCCAGTTTTCATTAAACATGAAGTAGGCGAGCATCAGACCTGAAATTGAATCCACAGTATGGGACTCCATTCTGGTACTGTACATCAAATATCTAAGTGCTGTGATAAGTGGTTGCTGAGAAAATTGGTATGAAAATGTTTTACAACACCCGCAAGCTCCTTATAAGTGTTTTTTTAAATAAAAACAAAATTGTTCGTATCAAGAAATGAGGTTATAAGAGTGTGTATGTGTTGGTGTTTAACGTCCTTTATCGATGCACATGGGCCATGTAGGGCGGTCAGTTTTAATGGTGGAGGAACCCAGAGTACCCGGAGGAAACCACCGACCTTGGGTAGGTAACTGACAAACCTAATCACATACAGTTTTTGTAAAATACAAACGGGACTCGAACACCAGGTTATAAGAAAAATGAATCGGAACAAGGAAGAAGGATTAGAATACTTTTACTAGCACAGTTTTAATAACCAACCATTCAACTTGAAGGGGTATTTACCTTATATTTCAGTGTTCTAGCTAGGCCGTTTTCAAAGGGCGCTGGCGCCCGCCGCCGTATGGGCCGCGCCCTTGCCTTCCCACCCGGCGCCCTGCCCTGCCTTAGCCCTATGTTGCCTTTATTGAACTGAAATATATGCCCTGAAATAGCTGAAAACATTTAATTACAGCTGTCTGACCCAAGCCAATTTGTAAGTGTGATTGTATATGGCTTCATTATCTACCAAACACCCTGTCTAATTAATGGCCTCAGGTGAGAACTATGGGTAATTGACTGTGATTAGTACCAAGCTATAACTGTCAATCAGTCTTATTTGTTAATTTTAACAAGTTTTTAATCAATATTGATCAATCTTTTCATCCCCGTCGGCAATGCTGGCACTTTGTATAACTGATGTGCAGAGTTATGCCCCTTTCAAAATTATATTTTTTCAACAAAATCGTAACTTTATGATATATTTTACTTTAAATTCACAAGTAGATTACTTAAAAAATAACAGGACTGTAGATTTGATTATAAATACTGTTTACTAGAAAAAAGACATTTATAGAGGCCCTTCATTAAGAAACGCACGCTAAAGTGCCCTCTTCCTGCGCCCCTCCATTTTCAGATGTTTATAGGTAAGTGTTTAAATAGATACATGTAATATGGAATTTTTATGTAAATGATGTGAAGTGATTATGAAATGATTGAATTTTTAATAAAGTTATTCCACATACCTTTTAGTTAAATATGTGAGGTATGGTATGAGAAAAATGCTTTTTTATATAGTGTCGTTCATGAACCGAATGCCCTTCTATATAGTGTGGTTCGCGAATAAAATTGCCCTTTTTGGGAGCAACACCCTGCCTTGACAAAATCCTAGCTAGAACACTGTATTTTACCCAAAAAATATTTTGATTTCTAAAGGAAAAAATACCATGAATGACAAATTCTGATTTATAAAAAAAAATGGTAATAATTAAAATAATATTCTGTAGCGTTGCATTTATAAAATTTCTGACCAGAACATAAAAACCAAGGCCTTCAAGTTAAATGGTTGGTCCCTAATAACTGAATGTTGTGACTTCTTATAAAATCTTTTTTTAGCATGAATGTTAATGAAACTAAGCATTAGTCTGCATGACACTTTACCTATAAATGAAAGCATTTAAAAGAACAAAATATCAAGTGTTTTGTAAAACAAATTATTAGGTCATACATTGCTATAATCAAGAAAAAATGTGAATTGCAAAAACACACCAAGTTTTCAATTTCCTTCCATAGGATATCTCTTTCAATTCTCTTTTCCATTGTTGACTTATCTTCCTTCATCTGCAAATTACAAAAATATATATTGTAGTAAAAAGACTACATGAAGTTCCTTTCAAGAGTCTCCACTTATTTTATGGGAGTGCACTTAGTGTCATACACAATACACTGAATACTTCATGTTGAAATCTGTACAACTAACTTCCCAGCTCTATTGCGTTAACTAGCTATAGGAAGATCTGAGTTAGATTATCCCAGCCATTCTTTTTTATGCCCCGCCTACAAAGAAGAGGGGCAAATAGTGTTCAGGTACATGTACGTTCCTCCCTCCGTTCATCCATCCGTCCCAAATCCACACTTTTCCAAATTCCCACTTACTCACAATCATATTGGTATGGTGGGTGCACCTAGTGATACTAAGCACAATGCATGCTTTGGATGCTGACTGTGACCTACATTTTCCACTTGAATGACTTCTTAAGAAGAATGGTTAATGTCCATTCCTGCTTACTGACAAGTGCCACATGAACCAAAGTGGTATGATAGATGCAACTAGGAACATGGTTCAGATGCTCATGCTGGGTGTGACCTTTTAATGCATGAATGAGCACTTAAAATTTTGAAAAGTTCAAGTCTATTCCCGCTATATGTAAAGAGGTGAGCTTCATATTAATTGATAGATAACTTAGCTGATTGATAAATATAAAGGTGGAGCACAGTGTCTGTTTGACACACTTTCTTGGTTTTTTTTCCATTTTTGTAAGGGTAGTTTCCCTAAAAGTTGTTGGTCAGCCACACAATGTGAACAGAGTTGAGCTAAGGAAAACATCAATTCGTCCCTATCTGTTTTTGGCGTTATTTCCACTCACTGATTCAAATAAACTGGTTTGGAGCAAAGTCTTAGATGTTTTTGTATGAATAAATAAATTTTAGAAACAATTAGTTGCATTAATTTGCATTATAAGAAAATAATAGTTTATTTTCTTGTAAACTTTAAAACAAGTAGAAAGAATTTGATTGGCTTAACGATCATTTAAACTACACCTTATATCGTAAAAATAGTAGCGAGCACAGCTCGCAAGCGGGCACAAAGTGTCCGCTGGAGCGGAGAGCTCTACGGTATTTGTTCCCGCAAAAAAATTGCCTAATGCTGATATTGATTTTTCATGGTCCGGAAAGGCTCTCAAATTTTTACAGGAACGGAGTGAATTTGAAAATAATTACCCATTTTGCTAGTCGCATTCCAAAAATTATCTATTTGATAATGTTAAAAGAGAAAAATATTCTATGACGACGAGTTGCTACATTTTTTGTAGTAACCAAATTTTAATCGATTATTTCTTACATTTCTATTTAACGTTCAATCGCCCCTAGGATCTCGTCCCAAATTGAACGTTCTAGAAAATTAACCCAAACAAAAATAACTACGATGGTTTCAGATCTTATTTGACTGCATCGATTCGAAATCAATTTTTTTTATTGAACTGAATTATGCTGTGCTCGCATTTAGGCACTGCCTATTTCATAGTATTATCAAATTCAGTTTAAACAGGAATACAACAACACTTTGACAGGTGTATATATTAATACAGTGATGGACTTAATTAACCCCATTTTTAATAATTGTTATGGAAAAAAAATCATTTTACTAAATTTTTTGTGACAAATTTATCATTAAATTTATTAATAAGTATTAACAGTAATATTTTATTGGTTTAGAGAAGCCATAAACTAAAATTTAATTGTGTACAATTTACACAATCCGCATTTTTTTCATATGTTCTCGGAGGGAGCTATTATCATTAAATCTATTAATAAGTATTAACAGTAATATGCTCCTGAAGGGGGCGATAATGGTAGAAATGTCAATATTTTAGTTGTACTATGGGTTGAATTTTCCTTCAAGTTCCTTCCAGTACAGCACGCTCATTTTCCTGAACTTTCAGCGTCTTTTTAACGCCTTTTTCTTTGGAAATTTTAGACGTCATTAAATGCACTGTAACCCACAAGAAAAGCTAGTTAAAATGTTTTTATTTTCGAACAACAAAAAAAAGAATAAAATTAATTGAAACTTCGGGAGCGTCAAAGGTTAACCTGTCTCATATTATTTTATTGGTTTAGAGAAGCCATAAACTAAATTTTAATTGTGTACAATTTACACAATCCACTTTTTTTCCATAAAAATATGCTCTCGAAGGGAGCTAAAATGGTAGAGAATGCAATGTTTTAGTTGTACCATGAGCTGAATTTTCCTTCAACCTCCGGTTAAGCGTGCTTGTTTTCCCAAACTTTCAGGGTCTCTTTAACGCTTTTTCTTTACAAATTTCAAACGTCATTAAGCGCAAAAGCGACCCGCAAGAAAGCTAGTGCGTTTGAATTTTTGAATATTTTTCGCTTTTTTTACTTCATTTTCGATTGTATTATATTTATATGCGAGCGTATAGAGAGTCTGCCAAATTGCACGAGACTCAAAATACTATGGAAGAAAAATCGTTCTCACCGGAAACATTCGATTTTCGGAACTTTTCGAAAATGTCTGCGCGTGCTGAAAAATTTGGGGAAACAGTAATACATCATCCCAAATTATCTCGTCCCAAGCATTATTCGAAATTATCAATGGAATAGATTATATTTTTGTATATACACGAGCTTTAAAGGCAATTTCTTTCTCATATTAGATATGTTTAAACTTCAAGAGCATCACAGGTTAAGCCTGTCCGTATTATCATGGAAAAAGAGGATGGTTCTCCATAGGAAGGAGAAATATTAACAAACAATTTAAAATTCTTTACCAGTGTACCGCCTAGTTTTAACTATTTCCTTCTTACATTTCTATAGGAATGTGTAAAAGAAGCTTTGAATTATCCACATGCATATAACTCATTTGTTTGATTCTGCTTTTAAAGGGGCTGCATGAAAAAATCACTGTTCGCAAGGGTCGAATCTGGAAATATCAATTTTCTTTCACAAGCGTCTGGGTGAGTAAGAATTACTAAGTAAAACACGTTTCCGACATGGAAGGTCCGAAAAGTTGCGAATGTTCACTGGGTTGCCTAGAAATTTAACCCCTACTTGATATATGAAAACAAAACGAGGAAAAATTGTTTTGTAATATATTTATCTAGAATTCCTTGTTTTACCCAGTTGGAATTACATTTCTCTAATTTTCATCCGATTTATGAACTAAGGTCCCAATTTTGTCTCGTTACTTTTAATTTATTGTAAAAAAAAATTATTTCAATCAGTGTGAGAGGTACGAAAGTGAATGAGAGAAAGTGTGAGTGAGATTAGTTCAGTCTTTAAGTACTTTTGGCAATTTTTGTCAGTGGATTAATGTATCAGGTAGAATAATTGATAAAGAAACCCTAAACAACGAATTAGTATGATAAAAAAGCTGCCCATTCTCAGTTTAATTTGTGTTTGTTTTTAAACGTTGTTGGACACACTCTTTTTTGAAACGTTGATGTACACACTCTGAATCTTTTTGTTAACCCAAACTAACCACACTTATAAGCATTTTCTAAGTTAATATATATTTTAAATATACGATAAGAGTAGGGGCCGCTACAATGGCCTAATTCGCAAACTGCTAGCTGCAGTGTAGAAGGTATCAAGTCAAATCAAATCAAATCGAATCAAAGTTTTATTTAGAGTCGGTACATTACATAACAAGAAAACACAAGCTCTAGCGAGCTTTTAACACCGACAAGTCAAAACGCCCCATTGGCAAAACGCCTCGGCAAAAACACCCCCCATTTCCATAACACCCCTACCAAAACGCCCCATAGTAAAAAACGCACACCACCAAAACGCCCCATAATAAAAAAACGCATTTGCATGGTAGATATAAAGAAATCCCATTCTACTTTCTGTTCTGATGACCTTTTAAATTGACCAATCAGATTGCAGCTTCCAAGATCATGGAAGCATTTCTTCTTATGATGAGTCTATTCAATTCTAACAGCACTTCCAGTTACTTTTCACATACACAAAGTTTTTGTTTTAACTTATTCGACATAATTGTAGATCATTGAAGACCTTTTTTATGACAATCTGAATTTAAGATACTTGTAAGTCAATTATTCTTATTTCTTTCATTCCATACTAGTATCTGATGTTCATAATAGCAGTGGGTTCATATCTCATGTTCATAATAGCAGTAAGTTATCATTTATTCCATGTCTCATGTTCATAATAGCAGTGAGCTATCATTTTATTCCATGTCTCATATTTATAATAGCAGTGAGATATCATTGAGCGCATGCGTTCCTTCTCGTTTCCACTTGATTTCACGTTGCTGATTGCGGGATGGTAACACTATTTGACTGCCCCTTTGGAACACCTTTGCTTCTTTTATTCCATATCTCAAAGACGCAAAGGTGTACCAAAGGATTCATCAAACATCATATACCGAAAAGACAAAGACAAAATCGGTAGACAAAAAAAATCATCACAACAAAACAAACCACTCAACAAACAAAAAAACACAAACACATAACAACAAAACCGCATTTAGCAACGTTAACTCAAGTCGGAAAAAAGAGTGAACTCAGGTGCTCCGGAAGAGTAGGCAGTTCCTGCTTGCTATAGCACACCTATCACGTTGCAAAACATCGACTGATTTAGTGTTGGTCAAATCCGTAAGGGATGTCATTACCAAACTCTATGTCAAACATCTGTGCTCATCTGAAAGATATAAATCGTGTATTTTTCTACAAGTACAAGATGTCTTCCTTGAATTTTCTTGAATGTCAACAACCTGGGAGCAACGTATCCCTGTGTTAAATCAATTGTGATGCGTAAACTTCATATGCTGGAGCGGATGGAATGTTGCTACACTGAAAGGGAAAGTTGAATTCATCACGTTTGTCATAGAGCTTTGTACAAAGCCTTCCTAGTGCGTTTATTTCGAAAAATAGATAAAAAAAAAATTAGTGAAAGGACATCATCAATATAGCGAAATGTGAGATTGAAGGATAAAGCAAGTCTGCGGTCCTTTTTGTCTAGAAGTGATTGTGAGATCTCAGCTTCATATGAATGAAGAAACAAATCGGCAAGCGATTGTGCACAATTTATGCCCATCGGGATACCTATTGTCTGCTGATAATTACGTCCACCAAACTGTACAAATATGTTGCCGATAAGAAAGTTGAGCATTTCTATCATTCAATCTTCTGTAAATTTGTTTTTCTTACTAGACTCTTGGATGACAAAATAAGTCTTTTTATAATCGAC